>CM049383.1:6098726-6546226 GCA_026937815.1 Etheostoma perlongum | reverse complement strand
TAAAAATTATTAAAATTCAGCTTCTAACTAACACATCAAAAATGTTTTTAACAGAAATGTAGACTTAAGACAACCAACAACTTAAGAGCAGTATACTACATTATCCGAAATACACTGCGAGTGTCCTTTACTACGGCAAGCAGGAGGAAGCAATTAAACCTTTGCACATTGTAAGGCGTGTGCTGCTGGTGATCGAAAAACTTTGGAGAAAACGTTAGTTTGTCGTAAGTAAATAATGACAGGGTTTTGTCGTTGTGAAAGTTAAGTGAAACTCATTAACGCTGTCGTTAGCTAGTTAACGTTAGCTAGTTAACCTAGCCTCGCAAAGCTAAAAACAAGCGTAACATTACCTAGCAGCATCTAGCTAGCTAACTTCACGTCACTTAACTTTCTTTCTTCTTTAGGGCACAGTTTACGTGTTATTCCCTAACGTCAGAGTTCCACGCGAACCAGCAGTTAACAATGCAAGACCATGGTAGTCTTGAGAGAAGGAATGTGTCCCGGACTGGATGAGGCTTTAGTCCGTGACCTACGTGCTGCCGATATTAAAACAGGTGAGTGTGTGTTTTGAGGATACTTCATCATCAATCAAAATCCAGACCAGCCGTAACAAGCATGGCTTATTGTTTTTACAGTGGAGGACGTGGTCTCGTCTGACATTGAGGAACTTGCTCAGAGATGCTCTGTATCATATAAGGTATGTATGCCATAAATTCAAATAAATATATAGCTCATTCACTGAGGTGAAGGACCCTGAAAACTATTCAAGATGTCTTTGTTGTCATACCACAGTACACTGTAGTACGAAATTACGTGCAAAGTTCACAGCTTAAAAAATATAACACAGAAAGAAAACACCGTTGAAAAATTGAGATATTAGCTATATACATGAAAATAAATAAATGCTTATATGGGTGTGCAGAGCATGTAGAGTGATAAATATACCAAGTCTAAAAATTATATAGATATAGATATAGATATATAGAGATAGATAGATAGATAGATAGATAGATAGATAGATAGATAGATGGCAGCAGTAACGAAGTAAATGGCAGATCCCTTAAGACAAACTTTATATCACATTATTTTCTTGTAATGAATCAAATTCATAGCTTTCTTTTGCAGTGTTAAAAAGAATTGAAATGAAACAGTGGACACCCACACTTTAATCTACTTAGCATAAACAGTGAAGCGTGGGTGACTTAGGCCCTTATCAAAATGTTTGAAACTTTCACCCACACACAGCATGAGTTTCTCATTGTTAGTGGTTTATATTTAGGACTGCATGATTATGGCCAAAATGATAATCACAATTATTTTGATCAATATTGAGATCATGATTAATACAATTATTTGTTGATTTTAACCAAAACTAATTTTCTTGTCACATAGGCTGTTTAGAACTGTTTTTACATCCATATTGTGCTACATTCCTCTTATATTGAAGTTGTATGTTGTACAGCTGCAACACATGTAAAGGAAAATGATCTGAAATATTATATATGTATAATAGCCTAAGATATATTTTTAAAAGAAATGTATCTCTGAGAAAGCTCCTTCACTTATTTTCAACTATAACTGATTAAAAGAGCTAGGGAGAGAGGAGTGCGATGGACGCTACTCACAGAGTGACGGCTGACTCATTATGAATGGGTCGAATGGCAGGTCAGCGGAGTTAAATTTCTGTATCGTCACTACGCTGCATTTTTATGAACTATGATATTCTGGCTATAGGTCACACATCTCTCGCCCAGGTCCAGCAGGCTCCGTCTCACACGCTATTACTCTACGAACTGAAGTTAGTTGCATTCAATAAGTTCTTCTGTGTTTTTTGCCATGGCTGCCGCAATAGCAGAGTTACCAGCGGAAACACTGGTTCAAAATACAGGTTTGCCTCTCATGCTTAACAACATACAGTTGTGTTAATAACAATTAAAACTGTGGACAATTGTCAGAAATGTGGACTGGCGCTGTCGCCGCTGTGTCTCTCCATGTTGCTGGGGAGCTGTGTGTGAGTGACTGGGGGAGGGGCTGCGCAGAGAGTAAGATGGGTTTTATAAAATCCATTTTAACAAAAAGAAATCTTTATTTTTCAGTTCCTTTACACCTAAAGTATGTGACATACACTGTAGTCAAGCCTCTCAAAATACACCACCACACACACACGCAGGTGACCCGTCTCTGTGCGTCTTTCCTGCCTGACAGTCAATCACCAGCATTATCAGATCTTGATACAAGCATGCTGCATGGTTATTGGCTCACTGATGCTGATGAGATTTACTCCTCAGACATTTAAATTTGGGATGACTAATATCTTGGTGTACCACTGTCTACTGTCTTGTTGGCTATGCATTAAGCTGATTACAACTGTTTAGCACTAGTGCCCAAGCAATTCTCTGGGCGGACAAAGCAGAGAAAGGGGGGGGAACATTTCCCCTTATGACGTCATAAGGGGACGATTCCAGCTTGTCCCATCTGAGCTTTCATTTTCTCAAAAGCAGAGCAGGATACCCAGGGCTCGGTTTACACCCATCGGCATTTTTACCCCTGGGGGACCATAGGCAGGCTGGAGGAACACATATTTATGTAAAAAAACTCAAAAGTGACATTTTCATGCCATGGGACCTTTAACAGAAGTCGCATGGCAATATTTGTAAAAATTGATACAATAAGAATAAAAAATAGTATTTTAAATATAGTTGCATCTGTCCAGTATGTAAACCATAAAAAAGTTTCTAGCCACGAGGAAAGTAAAACTAAAAAAAACTCCTTATTGGGTCTGCCACAAAGTCCTTCATTATCAGTTTGAACCCACAAAGAAAGGCCAGCTCTTTAAGTTTGAAATCATTTTGCAGTGAAAACCATGAAAAAAGAGCGCAGACCAAACTCAGCTCTGACCTTATGGGCAGATAATGGGGATCAATTTTTTTTTTAGATCATAAATAGTGTTTCCACCAAACGTTTTCAGAGATATATAAAAGTGCAAAAATAAGGAAAGTGACCCAGAACGACCTTTTAGATACTGTATTGGTGAATAATTGTGTGTGTGTGGAAAGGGCACGGAAGTCAACCCAAGCTTTCTTGATACAAAAATGAGTGAGAGTTTTTCAGTCAGTAACAAATCTTCAAAAAATCCTAGTCATACTGTCTGTCTGTACATGAAGTATTTGGTAACCCCAAGAGAAACTTTAGAAAAGTGAAATATATTGTACAGCCTTCATCCTCATATCACGGTGCATGTTATTTTTGTGTTGGCTACATGTAATTCAACCTGTGACTGTAGATCCCCCCCCCAAACAATTGCATATTATAAGAGTTAAGTACCACCTTGATCAAGATGATGAAAGTGTTAGAAGATATCTTGAAAGTTTTTTTCACCCAAGAAATCATTACATTTTTGGAATAGTCTTTTTTTCCATCATGGCCTGCAGCTGGTTCATGTCATTGCCGTGGCCAAGCTAGACTTCCTGACCAGCTTGTTCAGCCTGCAGGCATCCCCTGAGCTGATAACCAGCATCCCTCTGGTCCGTCAGACTCCTGCTGTTGATTTGAGTCATTGTTGTGCATACACATTACAACTGCTAGGAGGTCAATGCTAGGTCATCTGCACTGACACGTTCATCTGACTAAAGCAGCCTGCAACACATACATTAATTAAAGCTGGTTATGGCAAGGTGTCTATGTAAAAACACACCCATTTTATAAGCTTATAGCCCAAATTGGGGCGCCAACATTCCCACTTATTTAGTCAACAGATTTGCCTTATTTTCCCTAAATAAATTTCTGCTGTTGGACATAATTTCTGGATGGGCTTACAGCATTCAGCAGTAAGTGCTCTTTCTCTGATCTGTTTTCATAAAAAGCTTCACAACCCAGCCTGTTTACTGAACACTGGGTTTTCATGCAGTAGGCTGATGTCATGTTGTAAGATCCAGTGGGATGTCCTACTGTAGTGTGGTAGGTAGCAGGTTCCAACATCAAATACTTCTGCTCTCAAGCTAATTCAAATTTTTATTAAATTTATAATTTTTGTATACATTTTTAAATAATTCAAAATTAGACAATCACATATTTATTTATTGAAAACAGAAATCCAAAGATCTCATTAGGGGATAGCAGAGCAAGAGTCCTGATCTGATCGGTCTTTTTCTGCTATTATTGTAGAGTGGAGGAATGTTTATTCAATTGCCTCAGGCGGTCATGCTGCCTGTAGTCATGCTCAAGTAGGGGATCTTTAACTTTTGAGTTTTTGGGCAGTGTATAATTATGAGAGGGATATGACAAGTGGGCGTAACTTAGCGACCATGGAGTCTCAGATTGATAGCCTGATTAATCTGCCCACAGGCGGCCAATTGCAGGACGTGGCGGCGGTTCTTTGCAGCTTTGCCATATATGAATAACCACAGTGGGTTAGAGTGATAGCGATACTCACCCATTATTAAATCTGGAGGCAAACTAAATTATCCAAACTCACCTCTGACCCATGATATCACCCTGATAGCTACTGTGACCCACAAACCAAAGGTCAAGTGCAGTTTTATATGATGGGAGGGGTTGGCTGGACGCCACATATTAAATTTTATTGGATGCATTTATGTGTGTGCAATATGAATCATCAAAATATTAACAGTCTACAGGAGAAAAGAGTGTGATATGGATACTTAGATTCTCAGAAAATCTTTTTTATGAGACATATACACACAACAATCTATTAGTTGTTTGGTCTATAAAATAGAGAAAAATGTTGATTAGTGTTTTCCAAAGCCCAAGATCAAAAGTCTTGTTTTGTCCACAACTCAAAGGTACTCAGTTTACTGTCACAGAGAATCAAAGAAAGTAAAACATATTCACATCAAGAAAACTGGAATAAGAGAATTTTTACTTTTTTATATATAAGAATGTACTCAATCTGACTAATTGATTGTCAAAACAGGTGGTGATTAATTTAATAGTTGATAAATAATCGATTAATCTTTGCAGCTCTTGTTAATGTGGAAAACTTCTGCTTTAAAGGCTGTTGTATCAGCATCAGTATGCAAGGTGATTTATTATTATATGGTCGGTAAAAATCCAGTCACGTAATAACTACTGTTCTTCTGTATGCCATCACGGTGTGGGATCTAGAGCTTATGGTAGGCGGAGATGTTTTGGATATCTCTCCCTAATGTATAAAAAAGCAGGACTCCATATAATTAACTAAATGATGCCTAATTGTCATATGTTCTTGTTTGTATTAGGACTGGTATCGTTTAAAAAATGATGATACGAGTACCAATACCAGTACCCTTAAAGTGATTCTGATACAAATAGAGTACATCATTTGATACATTTATTTTTCAATTTCATTCTATACCCATCATGTGAATAGAAGCATCTTGGCATGCTTAAATGGCAACTTTGTTAAATGCTAAACTTCACCACACCACAGGTTGTGTGGGTTGTGGCTGCTGCGGTATTGGGCACACATCGTAAATCAAATGCTTGCGATAATTGGCTGCCAGCAAATCCATACAAATACATTTATCGGGAGGGTTTGGTTGTCTCAGCTGAACAGTGATGATTGGCATTTTTTGATATCTTTCGACTTTTAATCTACAAAACAAAAGATAACCAAGCTAAATAATAACAAAGTAATTGTTAATCCCAGCATAACCCTGAACCATTGCAGTTGAATACCTAAAACTAAGCATTGCAAAGTGATACAAGTGTCGATATGGAGCCGAACCTGCCCTAGGTTCTTGACATGCATTCCAGAATGTGATTTAAATTCACTAGTTTTAATCTTATTTGGTGTTGATGTGTACATTTTTGTAAATTACCTTCTAACGCCATTTAAATACAAAGTGGCCCATTGTAATTTCAGTAATCGAATATTAACCAAATCTGAGCAGACAGTGTGGATATAAGTACATCATTTAAAAAAACAAGGCAACATTTTGCTTTGGGATTCTAATCACAGTAGCCCAATTGAGCAGAAAACTACCCGATCAGGCAACGCTAGCTTAGGTAGATCAGTACATGGCTTATCCATGCAGCAGTGTGTGAGCCTCATATGCTGTAATCATTGTATTTCAGGCTCTATTTGCCATCCGCCGAGTGCTGCTGGCCCAACACACAGCATTCCCTGTGTCAGGCGCTGATCTGTATGAAGAACTGTTGAGCTCAACAGCCATCCTCTCCACTGGAAATCCCAGGTAAAGACAATTCTGCACACACAGTAGAGCACACTGTTTTGTCTTTTGAGGACTGGGATTTAACGGTGGGCTGAGTGCCACAAGAGCTTAATGGAAGATTTACCTCCACCATAAAATATGTATTCCTAAGGACAGTTCCCCAAATATTAAGTTTAGACATTTCCCCAGTGTTCAGTTAAGAGGCAGAAGTGATTTTGTGGTGATGCTTGTTTGAGCATGTTGTGGCTTCTTCATCTGGGCCAACGGATATTATTATTATTTAAGTGGTTGTAGTAGTTGTATTTTGAAAATCAAAGGACATTATTTTACATGCTACACCTAATTATTTGTGCTTAAACTACTATTGTTGTAGCAAGGAATGCATTTAAGTCATTTGTCAGTCTTATTATGTCTGCAATTTTTGTTCTTCAGCTTTGCAGACCAGCACAGACTGTCCACAATCACAGGATAACAAAATCAATAGTATTGTACATTACAAGATTTTTTGTAACCAGATTCCTCGGCGTCTGTCCAATTTATCAAACTAAAATCTTTTCAGTGTTGTTAAAATCAAATTTGCATTGAACTGTGCCAGTAAAATATGCATCTGGAGTATGGTAACTGTAAAAATACAGCAGAGCAATGGACTGTTTTAGAAATGGTTTGTGTGCTACATTTTTGTAGCTAGAGCCAACTTCTTTCCTTGTTATTCAATTTGGCTCCTGAACGCAGCCTAAAGTGGCTTTGATATATCAGCTGCATTAACTGGCCTCTAGTTTGACTACTTTCCACACAAAAAAACCCAAGTCCTTTTAAAACATTTTCCAGGACATCGAAAATCAAAATTTAATGACTTGAAAGAAACCGAAGAATCCCACTGCTACCTGCATGGTGTTATATTTCAGCACAACTTAAGGCCTGTTCACACCGGGACGAATCTCGCGCGCGATATTCGCCGACGTTTAACGCGTCGTGACTAAACAAAGGGCGTCAATGAGAGTGTGCACACCGACGCGAAAAAAACGCCACGCTAAAAAGCTGTCATTTTTAAAAAAACGCCTCGGGTTCGTTTTTTTTTTTTTTTGGTTTGACGCGCCGCGTCAAAAACTATCCGACCAATGAAAGCGGCCCTTTTGCTCACGTGTCTTGTGCTTCTGAAGTTACACTAAAACACAACTTGGCGGCGCTCAAGCACAAAACGGTCTTACCGAGCACACAAACGAAGAAGACATACGCCACCGTCATCACTGCCACAAGACGAGGAAGAGGCAAAGCACGATGTCCAAAATAAATGTTGAGCTGCTGGTCTCCTTGGTTTCGGAACATAAAGAGCTATATCTGATTTAGAAGAAATGTTCTAAATACTTGCTCTCTTCTTCTCTGCTCTTCTTCTGAGTTGCAAGCTTAGTATCAGAAGCGCAAAGTTGCGCAGCGCCACCCTATGTACGGGGTATTTCTGTTTTACATTAAGCGCCATCTAGTGACAGATAATGAATTTGCATGTTCATTCGGCTCATCGTAAGCGAAAATCGCTTGGGTGTGAACACAAAAAACGCGTCGAAAAACGCTGACGAATAACGCCCAGCGATATTCGTCCCGGTGTGTATGGGCCTTTAGAGAGTTAACTTGCAAAAGTGAGACACAGCATACGAAGGTTTACACAGAGATGAGTGCTGGCATCAAGATTCAGCTATCTGTATGCAGTCATAGCACAAAGTGTAGCACATAAATTCTCCGCTTTTAGAAGGGAAATATTCTTTAGCCAGCAGACAGACTGCCCTGGACGAATCTGTGAAATGGGCCAGCATGGCATAATTTATAGGATGGTACCTTATCGACAGTTAAACTCACTGTTTCGGCACAATTAATGACCACAGTTGTTTTTTTTCTCTCCATTGCTCCTTTTAAATGGTTTTCATAAATTAGTTAGTGCTTTGGATTACTGATATGAAACTGAATCAGCCTCGTGAGTAAAGGCAGTGGGATTTGTGTGCCTCGGCTGCGCTCTACTGGTGAAAAGATAAACTGATGAATGATGCTCTTTGCTGTCCATGGTGTCACAGTTTGTACAGTCAGTAAGGTGTGGGGTTTATGCAGAGACAGAGGAAACATACACTTAGCTTACAGTTTATTAGGTATGCCTAGCTAAAACTAATGCAGTCTAATACATCATCCCTGCAAAAGCAGCACCTTAAGTCGTAGGGGTTCAGTTTTTGTTCAAACTGTTTTAGAGATGTGTTAATTCAACTTCGTAGTTAGATTGGAGGCTGCAGTTTGTGGTGCTGTTGAATTGTATTGAGTTTGAGAAGTGTTTCTAATATTTAGTATCCTGTGTAAAAAAATTAGAAATATGCAGTATAGTGCAGCACAAACTAAAACCTCCAAAATGACCATAAGTTTGAATTAACACCTAAACAGGTTCAACAAACCTAAACATTATAACTGTCATGAAGGAAGGGTTTATTGCAGGGCTGTTTTAAGTAGACTGCATTAGTTTTAGCTAGGTGTCCCTAATAAAGTGGCAACTGAGTGTATGATATGTAGAGGATTTTGTCAATGTGCCAAATATATCCTGCTTTGCTTGCTAGCTAATGCGGAGTGTGAAACTAGTTTTCGGCTGATCGCCCGCATAGACGGAAGAAAGATCTTGCAAGTATTTGCGTCAGAATCAGTGAACTGGAATGAAATTATTTTACAGCTTTGTCTGAGAGAACATTTCCTGAATGAAATGAGGCACATATTTGAGTCTTCATCATACTCCATGAAGACGGCCACATTCAGACTTTTTCTTGACGCCCTGAAGGCTGTAAGCACTGCTCGGACTTCTCTTCAGCTTTAAATCACATCTGTTGCTGGACACCTTTTGGCATATTAATTTAATTTCTGTTCAGTGAATGGGAGTCTTGAGCCCAGAGAGGGATGCATAGAATGGACATATACCTTTTAAGTGTGTGGTTATTTCAAACACGTATGTAAAAGTCAAAGAGCTAAAAAAAAAACAAAGTACTATAACATGATAAAATAAAATAACCAGATGCGTTGGTGAACCTTTATTCTTAGTTCTTTATCTGGTTAGTAACAGTGTGTAGGGGAATCTTCCTTGGACTATCAGATTGTTTAATCTTTAACTAATTACAGCTGAACTGTATTTCTGTTATTTAGCTGTCTACTACTAAACAATCCTTATCAGTATTCCAGCTGATGTGATTTGTCATACTAGTAGGATGGATAAGGGCTGATAATGGTTTATAGCTTTCATCAGCTTGTGTATCATGCAGCCTACATCATGTTTTTGTCAACACTTGTAATACAATGACACAATGATATTATGATGCCATGCATAGGCTACTGCAAAAATCGTTGGGTGTGATCAAGAGATGAGATTCATCCTCAAACTGCAAAGGTTGAATTCCGTCAAAGCCTTCTAATAAGGACTTCAGCTTTGTAGTTCAGTGTAGGTGGCTCTCAGCAGCCCACAGCCAGCCTCACAATGAAGCTGCCTGCAAAAGACACGAGAACAATGCTGTAAAATATACTGTTTCTTTGAATTATTATCCGCGTGCTGAGTACGGCTGTGGAAAGGAAATCAAAAGTGGTCTTTTAAAAAGAGCTTTCCATTTAAACAAAACAAAATCCCTTCATTGTTTCCACTCCAATCACACAATACAGTAAGATAAATACCTTTAGGTCCAATGACTTCACAGTATTCTGATCTCACTGAAGAGTGAATTGAAGCAACTGGCAGATTACTTTTCACTAAAATTGTATTTTTATATGATTTCACGTAACAAATAATAAAATTGAAATAAAAAAATGAGCGCAGCCCAATAGAAATTATGAATCTGTGGCTTTTGAAGGACAATCACTTTCAGCCTTCTGAATCCATACAAGAACACTACCTAGTGCTTCATCAACAGTACAACCCTCTTTGCCCTTTTCTCAGAGAAGGCAGGAATAATGCAATTATGTCCCTTCCCACCAGTTCTCCTCTTCACAATCATACTGTGGGGGGTGAGAACCCCTATTACCCCGCCACAGGCTTCCAGTGATGCTTAACCTTCAGGCTGAAGGACTTTGGCTATATAGATTTAACTACATGGCTGTCACATTCATCATCGCACGTGCAGCCAAAGATGATGAGATTCCACAAGCTACACAGATCATTGAACTCAACATAGACAAATCTAAGCACTCCAGTGCTGAATGAACATATGGTTAAAGCATTTCAACAACAAACACTACCTTGGTAATGAACAAAATATAAGTGCAAGAGTAGTCTGGATCAACAGAACTACATTTCCAGGATAATTGCTTGACGTACATTCCGGATGTCCGTCTGGTGCTGCTCTCTGTGTGTTACCATTCTTAAAACGCCTTCGTTTTTCAGGTTTTAAACAACATTTGGATTGTGCAATAAGGCAGACTTTCTTGGTTTTTTCCAGGAATGATGGTAAAGATTTATAAAGAATATGTTTACGTTATTTATAGTGCTGTCAAACATTGTGCAAATGTTTGTTTGTTTTTTAGTGAAAACACCATTGCCATATAGCCTACTGTAGTGTTCAATTTCACACATAACATTCACACTTGGAACAAATAATCTCTCACACAATGTAACGCTGTCCATCAATAAATGCTCTGACGAGGGGGGAATTGGCTGGAGAGATCAGACTGGACTTGCTGCGATGATAGCTCAGTTTACCACAACAAAACGCACAGATCACACTTGTCAATGGAACCGTTTGCCAACTTTTAGAAAGTACTTACAGAATCTAACTGGCATCCATTTTGGTGTCTTGCGCTGGCCATCTGCTAAAAACATAACGTTACTACTCTTTGGCCGGCTCATAAGCCCAAACAAGTGCGCGGCGTGCCTGTTGTTTTTGTTTACGGTTAGCTAGAGCCGTGTGGTGCTGTAGTTTTTCTAACTTTACTAGTTGTTTTAACAGCATGTGAAAAAAAACTACAAAGTTTGCTAGGCCAAAAAGAATGTTAATGTCGCGATAAAAAATTGACGCTGTTAAAATGGGTTTGCGTTAACGGCATTAATAACGCATTTAACTGACAGCACTAATTATTTACTAACTGGGACGTTTTGGGAGCGACTGGTGGGGATTGCAATGCGAAGTACACAAGGTGATACACTGGTAGGAGCAAATTACGCTTAACATATCCAGGTAATTTAAATGGCGCACTTTACTATATTGTAAAGTGAGCCATAATATTGTACGTATGTGGCGTTTTCTTTTGCAAATGTTCCACCAAAACAAGTTCCTTCCCGAGACCATTTTGCAGAGCCACCGTTGCTGCGTCCTAGGCTGAGCACCGCCCAAGATGATTGTACTTGGTTAAAAGAAATGTAACCAACAAAAAAACATCCAGCACCTAAAAAAGGAAATATGGAGTAGAAAATCTATCTCGTGAAGCCATTGCTAAACATTGTCAGGAAAAGCTTACCTATGTATTTAATTTAGACCTGCAATAATGTTATTGGCTGTTGACGACTGATTTTGGAACGTTTAACCATGGCATACTTTTAACCTCTGTTCAGTAGGAAATGAGTTATTACTAAAGTGTATTGCTGTGTGAACACATAAAAAAGAACAGATACACTTTCAGCCAAAACACACCGGGCGCGTAAGCGTCGCCTATAGCAACGTAGCGCAGCTATTTTTATTTCTGTGGCCATGTTATCCAGTCTGACCTTTCATACCGTCGCGCACTGCAGCAAACGTTTCGGCGTGCTGGAGACGCAAGCATATGTTTTAAGTTAAGCAGGTAATCCCATACAGGAAGAACGCAGTGAAAAAAGATAGGTTAAGTATCTATCTCAGAATGAAGTGATGCAGGAGTTGTACCTTGTACAGCTGGCAGGACAATGCCTTGTAACTGTCCTGGGAAGAAATAGCTAAATGAATAAAACATGGATGATGAAATAGGAATTAATGGTAAGTTAGGAGTAGAGTGGTAGTGGAGTGAACATAAGATCCATTTTTGACCGTCGATGGTGGCCTAATGGTTAAGACGCATACCATATACTGTGAGTGCAACACTCTGATTCGATTCTAGCGTTGCATGCCATCGCCGCACTTTTTCTCTTCAATTATTCAGATATTACAAACAAACAGAAAATGTCCTTTTACCTTATGGTGTTCACTTTATTTCAACAGTACATTACAGTTCACATTTCAACTAAAGTTCTTCAGTGGATGCACCCATTATACTTGCAACTAAAAACACTCTTTATTTTTTATTTTTCAGTTCCTTTACACCTGTGACATATGACGCACACTGTAGTCAGGACTCAAAATAACAAAACACACACACACAAAACTAAAAAAGGATTTGTAATGCCCGGCCCTTGTTGTTCTTAAGACGATTAAAAGAAGATTATTGAAAAGCAAACTATTTTTAATTAATTTAAAAAACGAGGGCAGTGGCTAAGCTTGATAAGATGCAATGAAAGAACTGAAATTAGGAATTGGCCAAACATCTTACGAATAGTCTGGAACCTAATGCAAACTCTGTTTATATTGTGTTCACCCAACAGCAGTTTTTGTTGGCTCTACAGATGTACATGGACTTAATAGTTTATTACAATGGGTGGCAGATGTGAGTAATGTAGTGCACCTTGTTTCCTGCAGCTTAGATAAACTGCTGGATTCAGGCTTGTATACTGGAGAGATAACAGAGCTGTCAGGAGGCCCAGGAAGTGGCAAATCTCAGGTGAACATTTCCTACCTTCCCTCTCCATCACTGATAATTTCAGCCTCATAAATTCCTGCTTTTCAGATTCCCCTTTTCTCATATAGAATAAGAAATTGTACCCTGGCTGAAATGATACTATGGCTAACCCAAATTATCCATGCCACCAACTCTTCCCTTGCACGCTTTCCATGTCTTATAGGTGTGCTTCGGTGTGGCAGTGCACATTTCTTACCAGCTGAAACAGAGTGTAATATTCCTCGATACGACAGGAGGGCTGACTGCCAGCCGCTTGCTTCAAATGCTCCAAGCTGAAACAAGTAGCACAGAAGAGCAGGTGAGTTGACAGGGAATGAGTTTCAAGCTAATAATACATGATGTATAATATAAGACAATATGAAACAAACTGTCATTTTACAGATGGAAGCTCTTCAGAGGATCCATATCTTCCGTTTGTTTAACATTTTCTCTTTACTCGACTGTCTGTACAGTCTTCGCGGTGGTGGACTTCAGCAGGTTTGTTTGTAGTTACTTATTTTCCCTTCTGCTTAAAATATACCAACCATCCTTCTGTAGCAAGGGAATCTTTGAGAAAGACGATCAACTTTTCTGCAATCTAATTTTGTCACATTTTGTTTTAGGCGTCTATTGGCGGTGGCTCTGTCAAGGCAGTGATCGTCGACTCTGTGTCAGCTGTTATCTCTCCTCTACTGGGAGGCAAACAAAATGAAGGTGATATCTCTTTCTGCAAGTCCATCATAGTACATGACACCTGAGGCTGTGTATACATCTGAGCCTGTTAACTTCTAATGTCTGTAAAATAAATATCAAAACATGGTTCTCACACATTTGGAAAGCATAACATCTAAGTTAGTTCCAGTTATGGGAAAATGTGAAAACAAATCCTAATTATTTGTACAGTCACAGTAAACCCTAAACCATCACATTTAAAGTAAAAACTTACATTTCTAATAGCAGTTATAAATAGAGCTGTTTTCATTAACTTTGAAGCTTAATTCTCAAATTATTTTGACTCAAAAGGTGTCTGACCTCTTAAGTCAAATAATTAGTTATTAATCCAAGTAAACTTAGTTCAACTTTATTGTTAACTGTTAGTTCATAGAGAGCGTCAAAACTTGGATCTAATTTTTAAAAGTAATCACTCAATAGATCTAAAATTAACCTACCAAAAGACATTACAAGGTCTGAAAATGTAATTAAACCTCCGGAAACATTAAACTTCCAAAACTTCCTAATTCCTGAAGTATTCTGTTAAAGCTATGTACACTTTAAACAATGTACAGTTTACCAATTCAAGAATAAATGAATGCCTGACCCGCTTGAGCTTTGAAAAGTTTGTTATGAGAAAGATATCGTTAATTTCCCTGGAATCAGTTACTTATTCTCCACACCTGAGCAGGCCTAGTTGAATAGAAACAACAACAAATGAAACAAAAGGGCTAAAAACAGCCAATATAACATTGTAACAAAAGCACTACAGACTATTTTGTCTAATTGTTGGTTAAAGACAAAGAGGATTAGCTTAGTTCAGTAGGTTCATTTGGTTACACTTTACTTGAAGGTATCTACATAAGAGTGACGTGACACTGTCGTGAACATGTCATAAAACATTATAAAGTCATAATACGTATATGACATAACGCTACTTTTAGTAAGTGTCATTTGGTCTTGTCATTACAAGTTGAGGTTAGGGTTCATGTGTCATGACTGTGTCATGTCACTCTTATGTAGATACCTTCAAGTAAAGTGTTAGCGCTCATTTTTTAGTTGGGGAATGCTGAGATGAAGTAGTTGCATCATGAATGAATTTGTACACTCTGAACATGTCATAAACACGACAGCTTTCTTAGCAGATAGTTTATTGGTGTGGGTGGTTTGATAACTGACAACCCCTTAATTTTGATTAAAATGTAGCAGAATTCTGATTGGTGCACCAAAGTATGTCACATCACCTTTTTCCAACTCAGCCTTGCCCACTTTTAAGGGTAAAACCAAAGTAATTATAATTTCTCCTGATGGGTCAATGATATTTTTACCAAATTTCATGGCAATCCCTCCAATACTTTCAGTCAAGACTGACATTGTGGGCTGAGCAACATTGCAATCCCTAGAGCTCTGCCACCAGCGTGGCTATCAACAAAATTAGTCAACCATAAGACTATTAACGACTGTAAATGTCACAACAATAATATCTGTTGCCTTAGTTACTGTTGAATTGCTTGGAAGTACCATGGAAAGACATTGTGTATTCTCTTACAACTTTCTGTGCCTCCAGGCATGTCCTTGATGATACAAGTGGCAGGAGTTCTCAAGACATTGGCAAAGGACTTCAATGTTGCTGCTTTGGTAAGGATGACACAGGCCTTGATGTGTGCTACTCTGAATGAAAGCTGCATTTCCAGTGTCAGTCTAAACTCTCCACAAACCCTTACATTTCCTCTTGTTATTGCTTTGAGACCTGAAATGAAAACTTAACTTTTTTTTTTAAGTATACCTTTTGTATGGGTAAGAACTAAACCCATTTCTGAAATTAAATGTGTAAAAGAAATCAATTTGTTAGTTCAGGTTATAATTATGTAAAATATGAACTAATCACACTAAAAAGCGTACAGCGAAGAAAATTTGCCTTCAACCCAAAACATAGTTTATTAAAGTGAGAGTTCTAGTGAAAGTTCTAAAGCTTGTATTATCTCTTGTGAGCTATACTAAACCCCCAAGACAAAAATAAAAATGTCTAACATGATGGTGTCTGGGCCTGCAGGTTACAAACCATGTTACGAGGAGTGGCAGCGGGGAGGTGCAGCCAGGCCTCGGCGTGTCGTGGAGTCCCATCCCCAGAACCAGGATCCTGCTGGAGCGGGTAGAGCGGGCCGCGCCTGTCAGCCACTCAAGCATGCGCTCTGCAACACTGATCAAGTCTTCTAGACAGGTACTACAAGCTGCATTGACTTACTCATCATCCAGCTAAGTATGGATTCTGTCAAAGGGGTTTCGTTGAAAGGCAAATGTTAAAACGGCTCATTAAAATGGAGACTTTGAAGTTATGTTTGCGCTTGTAAAAATATGTCTGTTGTGACAAAGCTCTTTATTTCCATTTGAAAGCGGCTTCCAGCAAGATTTTTATTATTCAAATTCACAAATGCAGGCTGTGACATGGAACAGCCTCATTCTGCTGATTTAGATTGCTGACACTCGGCTGTTTACCCAACAGCAATTTTAAGATAAGATACACTTTTATTGATCCCCATTGGGGGAATTTGGTTGTTGCAGAAACAGAAATAAATAATACGAGGTACATAAACTAAAATAGAACCGCATAAATATAAACTATACAAGATTATTTGGAGACAAATGACATAAAAAAGTGACAGTGGTGTGATTAATGGCAGCAGAGTCAACGGGTCTATGTACGTTGTACAGCAGGCTTATGTGATGGATCTCAGTGTTTCTGTATTAATATAAAAGAATACTGTGCAAGAGTAATATATTAACATAATATAATACAGTTTTTAACAAGAATATATCAACAGTATTATTACTTAAAAAAAGTTCTACAATCTTTCATTACTTTTTTCTCCTCTCATAAATAATTATCCACAAAGGCATTAATTATTCATTTTCTGTTTTGGAGTTACAAATACGATTCTGTCAGACAATACAAAAAGCACTTTGACAAAGCACATCCAGAAGGAACATAGCCAAAATGAATGTTTTATGTTGTTTCTCTTTAAGTAAAAGTAAATCAACACTGTAATCTGCTCGACTTCCCAGCCTTGCTACATCAAAGCAGAGTTTGACTTGCAGTGGTGGAGTTGCTCTAAAGAAGCATCATCAGGAAAGAGAAAACTGGATGAGACTGATTCCTGATGACGGCCAACTATAATCCCGACCTAAGGTACGTAGAAGTTTTTCTTTTCCCCTCTGATACTACAAAGCACTATGCAAATGTTTGAACGATTGCTGAACTTTATTTAAAAAGAAAACTGTTGCTACAATCATTAGCTCCCTGGTTTGCAAATTTCAGTAAAATGATGTATAATAAGATACTGGCAATATGTTGCTTTTAGAGATGTTTATCCAACCCCTGCTGCCTTTTTTTTTTTTTTTGACATACTATGACTTTTCCCAGCTCAGGCTCTTTCTGAATACTGCAATATTCAAAGCACTATTTGTAGAAAATGAGACATTTCAATCAGTATTTTGTTTATTCCTAATAGGAGACAAAAGTTCATGAGCTAGGGCCTAATACCTTAAAATGTTACACTCGTGCAGAAAATGAATGCATGATAGAAATAAAACCCCTGATTTTAATCCTGCTGCATATTCATGTCAATAGTTTACATTTCTTTGTAAAATGCAGTTCCTGATTTACAGTATTAATGTGTAGCTGCTTTAACTACATTTTATATTGAAATTTTCTTACAAAAACTACATTTCCATTTGCTAGGTTTATCCATAGTATCCAAAATCTTCCTATTACCAGAAAATTGTCAAAATTACAACCCCAAAACTAATACTGTTTGTGTCCTGATGTACAAAACAAGTCTTGGAAAGAATAAGTTCAAATGACCCGAGGACATTGTCAGTAATCTCCCCAAACCATAAGGCCATGTTCATATGGCTTAACATGAATGCAGAGTTAAGTTACACTGATATGCAGTATGTCAGAGAAAGGTTAACAGAGTATAAAATGTTTGTTTTTTTGTGTTTCTTTATTAACAGGGAGGTATGACCCGTCTCTTGCGGATACATTCCCAGATCCAGCTCGGTGAGACTTTCTGGGCCTTGCTGTCGTCTTCAGGCTCAGCCAGCGTATGCGTGGCTGAGGCAGCGTCATAGTCCTGTACAAGGTCTCCGTCATATGCCACAAAGTACCTCTTCAGTTTGTCAAAGTCCTGCACTGAAACGGGCAGGAAAAGCTTCACCCCACTGAAGATGTCCAGCAGCGTCTACAGAAAAAAAGTCAGAGGACTCACATGAGCATACTGCCCAAATTTGAAGTTGTTTAAGCTGCATAGCATTTTTAATAGTTTAGTCCAACATGTTCAAATTTAAAACAAAATGTCTCATCTTATGTTTCCAAAAAAGTAAATGTAATGTTAAATTGAAACCAAAGCAACTTATTTATCAGACTATGGGGCTAACCTCCAGAAAACAATCTCAGGAGTTAGTGTATCATAAAACTGACAGAACGTTAAGATCAGAGCTGTAAAAATAAGCTATAAGTCCCACCTTAGTTTTAACCAGTAGGTTATTTTGAATAGCTGTACAGATAAGGGCCTTTTTATATCAAAAAACTTTTCCACTCCATAGTTTGAATATGTGGGACCTGGACAGTCTTTGGTGACCAACCTTGTCATTCCTCGGCTCCAGTAGTTGAGAGGTTGGCTTCGTTTTGCTTTGTCCATTGCTGTGAACACTTTCACTCTTCTTCACCTGATCAGACAGAGCAGTTCACTCATTCAGCCTGTCAGGAATACTGGAATGATGATCACGTAAACATAAATTGTGCTGTGCAGTAAATACCTTCTTGGCACTGGATGCTTCTGATCCAGGAGTGCGAGGCTGGGATTTCACCGCCTTTGGTTTGGGTGTGCTGTCTGTGAAGAGTGAATGTTATTGATGATTTTATTAAATAAAACACTATTTTCCCTGTTCAATGCTGAGTCCACCAACCATTGCTTACTGTTTTACTGGTCTAATAAAAGTTGCTACGTGAACATTGCTAACTAATGTAATTACTGTTGAGGAGCAAATAAACATGTACTGCAAAATCCCTCCAGATGAGGAAAAAACATTATGGTCTGAAATGAATCAGCAACTTTACTATTTTTTTATGACTTTACTATAACTTCTTTGTACATGGACATTCTATTGTATGTTTAGGTTAAACATCCTGTCTTGTTAGAAACCTGTTGTAGCTTTAAATATTTTAAGAAATGATAAAGTATTGTCAGTTTCCCTTGATGTCGGCGGTTTGTGTACTTACTGGTCTTCTTGGGTGGAGCACTTCCATGGGACGACGGAGAGCTTCTTCCACTGTCCCCTCCTGAGGAGCCCTTGTCGTCGTTGGATGTAGATGGTCCAGCTGTCACCTTAAAGTCACAGTTCTCCTTTGATATGCGGTAGAGCTCCTGAGCAGAGTGATGAAACGACAACAAATGGTTTGTGTCACGGAGATTGAAAACCTGTGTTTCATTCAAATAATTTAGCGCAGGCGTGTTTTACTGCCTCAGCCAATATTACAAATCATTTGTCAATGTAATGTGATGTCCTACTTTAAGCTGGTGCAAGTTGGTAGCAGTCTTCCAGTCCTTGTCATCACGAATGCGTGTCATGCGGGGAAAGCGGATGGAGATGCCATCAGCAGTGTGCATTTCTGATTTGGAAAACTCGGCGCCTGTGATCTCCCAGACAGGTGCTTGCTGCAGCAGAGAAGACAGCAGGTAAAACAAAACAAATGGCAAGGCAAATATATGACTGCTTCTCCATAAAATGAAAATAATTCATTCTAACTTATATTTTCAATCCCTGAAGTTAAAAGTGTTAACTTTTTACTTTTACTATTTAAAAATCTTGAGAAATAAACTGGCTGTTTATGAACAGACCCATTGTGAAATCTCACCTGAGGATCACGAATAATGAAATCTGGATAATAGTTCTTGATGATTTTCAGCCAACCTGGGATTTTGCTTGGGTCCTACGCAAAGAAAGACAGACACAAAAGATTAATCCTTGATTTTATTACATCAGCTCAATTTTCCAGTCAGGCCTCTAAGTGGACCCTTTCTGACCTTGCTGATTTTGATCACATCCAGCTCTTTCTGGAGTCTGGCCAAGGTGGCATCATCGTAACCTCCGGAGCACTTGGTGACTGTGCACCATTTCTTGGAGTGTGGGTCATAACAGCCCATTAGAAAACTGGACATGATGCCCCCTGGTGGGTAGAAGAACACACATGGCATTAGGAGGGACATTTTGGAAAGTTCTGCTGGTGGAGACTAGGCCAACCCATTAGATAGTCCTTCCACAGGATTTAGACATATACTCCTACACTAAAAAACTAGTCTCTCAAATCCACTGATGGCATTTTTTTCCCAGCTGCTGTTTTCTACTTCCCACTTTTGCCCCACAGTATGTTTTAATCTGATCTGTTGTTTCTGCTCTATTAGCTTGCCATCACACTGCCTGAGCTGGCTTCATTAGCCATGCTTTTGAGATTTGTGCCTTTGTTTTGGCACGTCTAATGCTTCCATTATGTTATATGCTTATTACCCAGCCTCCTCCATGGCTCCTATTTATTGTCTGCTTATATGCTTCACCCAATGGCATCTTCTCCTTTGCACCATGTTCCATCTGCATGTTTTTAACATGAAATTTTACTATACTGGACTCTTTATTTTCATAATGGTATAGAGTTTTAACCCACTGATCTACAAGGGTACAAAAGGTGCTGTAGGTAGGATTGTGAAGATTCAGGATTTAGCCAAAGAATTTGAACATCGACAACTTCTCAGACAACTTTGCACACAACTGTCAAAATAAATGAGAGCATCAAGAAGTGGAGAAGACTCCTGGAAGCCCACAGCATAAAGAAATAAATGAAGTGGATGGTTAGGGCTTTACAGACCGTTTGAGCCTTTTCCATAGAAGGCCCCCAGCACCACTAGGTCAGCTGTGTCTGCCATCGCCCCTTCGTTCAAATAGTCCTTCTTCACCTTCAGCCAATGGCGCTTTCCTGGTTCATAGGAGCCCTGACACATACAGATATACGAAGCTTGATCGTCATTATGTATAACTTGCTCATTGTGTATACATTCTTTCCACTGTCATGTGCATTAGATACATATTACCATTAATTTCTTTTTATTTAGAGATGAAAAAAAAAAAAAATCAACTAACCTTCAAGTCTTTAAGCACCAGGCCTTCAAGTCCCTCTCTGATAACACGAGTTATCATTTCAGCCAGATCTCCTGCCCTCTGACACAAAAATAACACACACATAAGGTATTACAGATGCATACTGTATATTCAGCAGAAAGATAAATTCAGAGTTTTACTTACAGTGACGTGCTTCATCTCTGAGAACAGGATCCTGTTGGTGACTTCGACCATGTTGTCATGAAGGAACTTTCTGCGTTCACACAGAGGCCTGAAAAATAGGATGCATCTTATTGTTAAATTGGTAAAGTGTCAAACAGCACACATTTGCATCATTACCATAATGGGTTATCCTTTGTACATTGAAATTAAGAGACATTTATAAGACAATGAATGGAATGAAAACACATTACCTCTCCATGAGACTCACACCGTTGAAGTAGATGCAGTCGAAAACAAAAAGGCACACGTTGGCATCTTGAAAAGCTGCTTTCTGAAGGGAGTAAAGTGTGAGGGGTTACAACAATGACCAAATCATGTAAAAAAATAAATAAATAAAACAAATGAAGTGCCAATTGGCTGTGGTGTTCTCACCTTGTGTACACCCAAAGTCCCAAAGGGCAGGGGTTTACTTGTCTTTGTGTCAATTAGAAGGACTTCAGCATCCAATATCATACTGTGGCCTCCTGGGAAAGCCTGAGGGATGTAGTTCTTGAAATGGGCCACCTAAAACATCCACATGGACACACACAGCGTTTAGGTACCGAGTAGAACTAGGACACATTTGATAGTGTTACAGCAAGATGTAAGAGAATGGCACTGTCCCAAGATTTTAAATAGGCTCAACACTAAAAAGAAATTGTGTAAATAATAAGGTGTATTAACCTGCTGTAGATGTGTATATGAAATAAACTAAAAAAGATTGATCTCTCTCATTTGGGCTTGTATCCACTATTCATGTTCTGAACTACAGTGTTATCACTTATCAGAATAAAAAACTGGAAATACCATTTCCATCCCCACAGAAGTTTAACCTTACATTGACATAAATTGCCTGATTACTGTGGCTGAGGGTCCATAATTAATCACCTATTTGCTTGATGGGTAGCAGGGGCAGGGCAGTCCAAGATAATAGGAAAAAGGGTGGCCATACTATAACAGAAAAATGTTGCAGGAGGGAAAGATACAAATCGCAACAGCCACAGAATGAATGTTGTTTAATAGAATGGTTTAGGAATCATTGAATGGTTTACTTTAGCACATTTCATTAGTTTGTATAATGAAGTTCTGTTAAATATTGGTTTTATACAGGTTACCTAGATATTCAGAAGACAAGTCACAGGCAATCCACCTGGCATTTCATAATTACCGCTGCAGTAGATGTCACACACGCAGCTCACCTGATCACGCAGCAGAATTGATCATAGCAAACTGTGTTGATGATGGACATAAACTGTGTTCTTTTGCCCAAATAATAATTCCAAATAATATAAAAAATGTCAATTTAGGATTTGGGAACGCATATTTGAATGATCGATAAATTACTAAATAATAAATAAGTAAATACAGCTATTTTCGGGGATTTCCGAGAAATGGGTTGTCTTTTTCATCTAATTTTCGGGAAAAATATTAAACTACAGTACCATGCATTAGTGCTTGGTGTTCTTTACTAAAGTTCACTGGGGTTCAAGATTGTTGTGAAGTATATATACTGGGTGCACAGCAGCAACCTATAGTGGTTTGTAAGGGCTAATGAACATGATGTGGAGCTATTTATCCCTGGATGTTTAAGGCTCTCAGCCTCACGCTAATAGAGCAAATGCCGGAAAATCCTTGAGGGAAATGTCTGAATTTCATGCTGCGAAAATTGGTAATCCTGCCGGAGCAAACCTGAAGAGATTCTATTCTTACATGCATAGTCATACTAATTGGTATACAGCCTCACAGGCTCTGTGTGTGTGTGTGTGTGTGTGTGTGCGTGCGCGCTATAAGACTGACTTTGTGTGGTAACACTGGCTTGAGGCTGCGGCTGAAGTAGCTGAAGTGGTCTCCGTTCTTATGGACTTGCACGCGTTCTCCATCATACTTGATCTCCGAGTACATCCCGTTGGGGCATTTCTTCATGGCGTACTCAACGGATTTACATGCCTCTGCCTGAAATCCCAAAGGAAAACAACAAGCTCTTAGCAAAGAGACATAATCACTTTTCATTAAAAGTTTCCCCTAATTGCTCCAGTGAGCCGATCTGGTGAGATGTGTGGAAAGAAACTGTGCCATGACTGAAAAGCAGTGTGATGGGTCAAAAAAACACAAGTAGTGAGCCAATCAGAGAGGTTGAAAACAAAATCCTGGGTTAACCAAATTAATTTTGGAAGAGAAAAGTGGTTTAGATACTGTAATCTGGCTAAACTACTGGCTTGTTACCAACGTGTCTGATCATCTGACTGCGTTTAAGGGATGTTTCTCTTTTCCATGATCCAATTACAGTGTTATCAAAACCAATAGAAATTATGGTCACTACACTATAAAAGTAAGACCTACTTGTTGCATCAAGGTGTCGGTTTGACATAAAAGGAAAGAGCAATAATGGTACAGGTGGCAAGCGAGAAAGCGGTTTCCAGTTAAGAAAGGTCTCCTCTGTACTGTGCACCAAAACTCAATTCTTTAGTGGACATCCCTCAATATTCTAGCATTGTATTCTAATAATATTGCACCGTTGCACTAATTGGTATGACTAAAGCTCACCAATTACACATGTCCATACTATTGACTCAATTCCATGTTTCTGCCTTCTTAATGTGTGTGCCTACTGGGTGTAACAGGTAGGGGATGTAGCTTTTCATCTTCTGCAAACTAACGGTAAAAGGAGACAGAAGTTCACACTGTAGCTTTTGGGAAGGGTGTAACTGGGCCTTGTTACTCATTTGTAAACTATAATGTGATATAGCTGCAGCAATTTACTTTTACAACGTATAAATTAAAGTCTTCTTTTCATGCAGAATTAATAGTTGCATTTATAAAGAGGGACAGTCATATGTCTAGAGTAGGAGTAGAGCTGCTGGATCTGTCAGGTCCAGCAGCTGACTGCTTGGTGGTCAAGTGATGAGCCATTGACTGGAAACTGTTTGAACATCATATTCTCTTCATCTCGCTGGATTTTCCCCTAATATGAAGGAATCTATGGACCTCATATAATCTTCTGGTAGGCCCGTTACAAGCTGTGACAGTTTACTGTTTGATTAGATAGTCATTCCCTCCTCTCTTATGGCGTTTTTCCATTACATGGTACCTCCTCGACTCGCCGTTTTTAGTTTCTGCCAACAAGTACTTTTTTTGAGTACCATCTCAGTCAAGGTTCCAAGCGAGCTGAGGCAATACCAAAAGGTGACGTGATAACCTGCAGACTACCGATTGGTCGGAGAGATGGTTTGTCCTGAACAACCACCGTGTTTAAATAATTTAGCCAGTGGTGTTTTTTTTGCTGGGACGGGATTTTGGACGGGATTTTGTATTATCTCAATCTTCCTTTTTTTTCTTGGAGGAGGAAGTGTTTTTCTAATTTTTAATGTGCATGTCAAGTAGTCAATGTGGTCAGAGGTCATTTGTATTTAAATTTGTAGTACATAATTAGTAGTCTTCAAGATACAAAAATGTTTTTCTATTTGAGCCAAATTCCCTCACACTGTTTGGTAATGTGACTTCTATGAATCCCTGTGGTTCAAACAAGTCACCCTTGTATTGAATCACAAAGACTAAATTGTTGAATCAGGAAGAACTGTTGAAAACAATGAGTGTAAACATATTTCACTTTTGAGTGGTGGTACTCACCAACATGGGCTGAACGGGGGTCATGAGCGAGGCCTCCACAGTGAGGAGTTTCCTGGGTCCTGAGCCATTAGTCGCCTCCTGCTGATTCCTCAACACCCGTTCAATCACGTCACCCAGATTACGCGAGGCCTTGAAGGCATCATAAGCATTTGGATCCACTGCATCTAAGCTGCATTTCGGGCAATAATGAAAGAGGAGTTCAAGATTGGCATTAAAATATAATCTTTCTTCAATGTGACTAAGGAACAGTGCATATTAACTTCTAGGCAGGAGAAAAAGACACTTACACGTGTTTTGCTCCGGAGTTCATCTTCAAGTCATGTTTAATAAGCCGAATGATGCATTTTAGGTCATTACCGGTACATCTATGACGAAAAGAGAATGCGGGTTACGACTGGGGTGCTAAACAGCCCTACATACCAGTAAGAAATAACCATAAGATAATTACATTGTATTACTGTAATTCACAAAAATTAAGTAATTCATAAATAATAATGATAATAATAATAAGAAGAAGAATAAAATGCTGTTCTGCACTCCGTTAATGCTGTGTGACACAGCCATGTTTTCTTTAAAACATCAGTTGGTCACAGACCAGGTAATCTAAGCCCCTATTCCATACCCATGTGCTGGCTTGGCTTAACCCGGCGCGTCAGCCTAGCACGGCGGGGATTTTCATCTCCATTACAACAGGGTTACCCGCTTAAAAGTGTGTCTCAGAGTCGATGAAATTTAAAAGCAACAGGCTGATCCATGGCTGTGACTAGTGGTCAATAAAGAGGCTGTTAAACCGTGAATAAACATTTAATTTCCTATACATTTTTCCCCAATATGAGTCCGTGGTGACATTGTTATTTAAAAGCTTTTATTATGAAGCAGTAAAATTTAGCCTGAAACCGTAAAATAAACTTATCTGAAGGCACACACGGACGCAGGGGAGCATCTAAACTTAAAACCAGAGATTCAGTTAGAAAATACGTGATAGTTAGAAAGACTTTAAGAAAAACGTATTTCTCTCTGGTCTGCTGCATAGAGTTGAGTCTAGCGCACTTGCCCAACTCCAAAGACGGTCAATCTCAGGTGCAACTCAGCACGTTTAAACTGGTAATGGAAGCGCAAATCAGCGCGGCATGGGACTGACTCGGTGCGGCCAACGGAAAAAAAACATTAAAGTGTCTACACTGAACCGTACCACATGATTGTTCATGTTTGGAATGGAGGAAAGAGAGCCTTGTACGTTTTTATTCTAGCTGGTATGTGGTACTAATCATTTTACTCAATTACCATAAATGTACGGTTTTACTACCCAGACCAATTGATATATTAAATGGTGATGTACTGCATTACTTTTTGGCAATATCCTCAAGCTCAGTCTGCTGCTCATCTTCCTTGGTCAGTTGGGCAAGGCGGGTCAGTGAGGCGTCCACTTCCTGAATGGTCAGGAGGCTCTTGGTTGCCGCGGGAAATGATTTACTCTCCTCGAAGAACATCCTCACTGTCTCAGACACATCGCCCTTAAAAAAAAAAGGAGAAGACAGCCACAGCATTTTAAGTGTTTTTTTTGACAGTTAGTTCCTCTGTCATCAAGACACAATGTCAAGAGACTATAATTGGCCAGAATGAAATCCGCCGAGACATGCATTTTTAATCTAAGAATATCAATAAGATGCTTTGAATAAAAACACTGGTGAGAAGGTTTTTGGTTCTAAAATAAAACATTCAGCACATGTGGCATAGTTTTTAACATTTGCAAAGCACAAGAGTTTGTGTGTGAGAACATATGGAGACTGACCTGCTCCAGATCGCGCACCATGTCATCCTGGTTGCATTTGAATATGCGGCTGAAGAGTTTTACGATCTGCTTGTCATTTAGGTTGTAGACACTTTTTACAACACCTGGCAGGAGCAGCTTCACCGTCAGATAAAGATCTCCATGGAACTTATCTAGGATGGAAGAAAAGGAGATTTACGACAAAGCGTTTGCTGTAGAAATCCTGTCATAAGCTGTCGTGCTTAAATCTGCTAAAGCCCATAAACACACAAGAAAGGAAAAAATACTGATTAACACACCAACCTCCACCTGAGCCCTTCTTGAGGAACTTTTCAATAATCTGTGTCTTGACATTGTAGCTGTTGTGTTCTGCCACCATGGCACAGAGCTTGCGAAACTCTCTAAAGAGGCAGTCCTTGTGCTGGCGGTCACATAGCTGGGTGGACAGGGCGCTGCCTTGGCTGACAGTGGCAGGGGAAGAGGACGGTCCTGGGCTGCTGGAGGTGCCAGCTTTCGCAGCTGTCAGGACAGTGAAGTGGAACAGTGCTCGTAATGAGACCAATTCGACAAAACAAGTATTTCTGCTACATTCACAGTGGCTTCACAGTGAACAAAAAGTCAAGCTGATTTTAACAGTTTAAATGATTATCTAGTACTTTTTAAGTTGACTGATTACTACTTTCTGTGAAGGTGAAATGTTTCTAATGTTGACAGAAAGCCAGTGGGGATATTTTACAGATCCCTCATATAATCAGTCCTGAATTTCTCACTGATTTGTTAGTATGGCAATTTGAATATGCCAAACAGAAATCAACTGGGCAAAATTGTCACAGTGAGGAGTACACTCATTGGTTAGCAGCAGCATTCTCTGTCAGAGAGTTTCTTCTTTTAGGGAAATAATCTCAACTAAACTATACATTTACAGTTCAAAAGGGCAGACACAAATGCTGTTTGAGACTAAGTGTAGTATGCCCATTCCTCCTTGGGTCCCACCGTGACCCTTTCTCATCCAAGATGTTCCTTTTGGCTGTCCATTTTTATAAAATGTTCCTTGCTTCATTTAATTTTGTTGTTGACTAGCTTGTTGTATTGTTTCAACTTTTTGTGAATGGTTTTAGAGGAAATATGAAACTACTTGACCTGAGATGTCGTATATCTTACCAGTAAAGCCTGAGAACTTGCGTGGCGCGTTAACAGACGGGTCAGCAGGAGGAGACATTAGCTGGCCAGTGCTGTTCATCTTGGCCTGCACCTTCTTCTTTGGACTTGCACCAACTTTGGCCATCAGGTCTACAAGACAAAACAAATGGCTTAAGAACAAATAACCATAACCATTTGACATGGAATACCATAACTTAAAGATGCAGTAGGTAAGACTAACTTTATCTAACAGTGTCTACCTTTGACAAAAAAAAATCATTTTAGCTTTTCTATTCATTTTAATCCTTAATCAATCATTATTCTAACCTGAATGTTAAAGCCTAATGTGAGCAGCTTTGAATTAGCTTCCACACCAGCCCATGTACATTTGCACAACATGGTAGAGTAGCATCACTCTGCTTAAATCTGTTGTGAGTACATGTTCCCATGTATGATGCTCTCCTGCAATGTTGACACATGAATTTATAGTTAACTCAGCAATGCCAAATCACTGGATATTAAAAGTTTAAAAAAATAAAAAGTATTTATTTCACAGATATTTTTTTAATCTAGCACTTACTAACTTAACCGATATACAGTGAGGAAAATACATTTTTTGAACACCCTGCTATTTTGCAAGTTCTCCCACTTAGAAATCATGAAGGGGTCTGAAATTGTCATTGTAGGTGCATGTCCACTGTGAGAGACATAATTTTGGAAAAATATCCAGAAATCACAATGTATGATTTTTTAACTATTTATTTGTATGATACAGCTGCAAATAGGTATTTGAACACCTGTCTATCAGCTACAATTCTGACCCTCAAAGACCTGTTAGTCTGCCTTCAAAATGTCCACCTCCACTCCATTTATTATCCTAAATTAGATGTACCTGTTTGAGGTCGTTAGCTGCATAAAGACACCTGTCCACCCCATACAAACAGTAAGAATCCAACTACTAACATGGCCAAGACCAAAGAGCTGTCCAAAGACACTAGAGACAAAATTGTACACCTCCACGAGGCTGGAAAGGGCTACGGGGAAATTGCCAAGCAGCTTGGTGAAAAAAGGTCCACTGTTGGAGCAATCATTAGAAAATGGAAGCAGCTAAACATGACTGTCAATCTCCCTCGGACTGGATCTCACCTCGTGGGGTCTCAGTGATCCTAAGAAAGGTGAGAAATCAGCCCAGAACTATACGGGAGGAGCTGGTCAATGACCTGAAAAGAGCTGGGACCACCGTTTCCAAGGTTACTGTTGGTAATACACTAAGTCATGGTTTGAAATCATGCATGGCACGGAAAGTTCCCCTGCTTAAACCAGCACATGTCAAGGCCTGTCTTAAGTTTGCCAATGACCATTTGGATGATCCAGAGGAGTCATGGGAGAAAGTCATGTGGTCAGATGAGACCAAAATAGAACTTTTTGGTCATAATTCCACTAACCGTGTTTGGAGGAAGAAGAATGACGAGTACCATCCCAAGAACACCATCCCTACTGTGAAGCATGGCGGTGGTAGCCCATCATGCTTTGGGGGTGTTTTTCTGCACATGGGACAGGGCGACTGCACTGTATTAAGGAGAGGATGACCGGAGCCATGTATTGCGAGATTTTGGGGAACAACCTCCTTCCCTCAGTTAGAGCATGAAGATGGGTTGAGGCTGGGTCTTCCAACATGACAATGACCCGAAGCACACAGCCAGGATAACCAAGAAGTGGCTCTGTAAGAAGCATATCAAGGTTCTGGCGTGGCCTAGCCAGTTTCCAGACCTAAACCCAATAGAGAATCTTTGGAGGGAGCTCAAACTCCGTGTTTCTCAGCGACAGCCCAGAAACCTGACTGATCTAGAGAAGATCTGTGTGGAGGAGTGGGCCAAAATCCCTTCTGCAGTGTGTGCAAACCTGGTGAAAAACTACAGGAAACGTTTGACCTCTGGAACTGCAAACAAAGGCTACTGTACCAAATATTAACAGATTTTCTCAGGTGCTCAAATACTTATTTGCAGCTGTATCATACAAATAAATAGTTAAAAAAAAATCATACATTGTGATTTCTTGATTTTTTTTTTTAGATTATGTCTCACAGTGGACATGCACCTACAATGACAATTTCAGACCCCTCCATGATTTCTAAGTGGGAGAACTTGCAAAATAGTAGGGTGTTCAAAAACTTATTTTCCTCACTGTATATCGGTTAAGTTAGTAAGTGCTAACTATTTTCCTCACTGTAGATCTCATTTGCAGGAGTGAATCAACTGACTGGTGCTTAACTGGTTGTGGTATATTGCAAATTGTGGTTCTGTGGGCAGATAAGTTAGTATCAGAAAAGGATTTATTGCCAAGTAACACTTACGTGGAATTTGCCTTAGTGGATGATGCATACACAAAAAATAAACTACAATTGTAAAAGAAACTTTCACATAAACAAATCAACAATGCAATGCAGCCTCTGGTCAGTTTCATTGACTGGTGACATCCTAAAATATGTGATGGTGTTTTAATCACATTACCGGGAAAATGTTTCCTTTTTCTGTGTTCTCTAAAAAGGTCAAAAGTCAGTGCGTCTACATAGTGGTCCACAGTGAATGGTAAAACTTTCTTTAAACCCAAGATGAAAAGTTATGCATGTACAAAACACAACAACAGCAATTTTATAGCCTTTGAATAGTATAAAAAAGTTGTTTTATGTGTGTGCCTGTTGTACCTGAAACATGTTTGTTAATGAGCTCCCTGTCTTCGTCCTGCAGCTCCTCCCAGCCCTCCAGATCTGTGATGTCCTCTATCTTCTTTGTAGTGGCTCTCGCCCTTTCCAACTTCTCAAATATGCACTTCACATGATACCACTCTTTCATCTCCCCTGCAGACTCACTGAAAGGGTTTGGCACAATCTTCCCTATGCGCACTATGCCCTTTTGGATTTTGTCCTTGCATTTCTTACATCCTGCAGTACCGCGTTTGGCATATTCAACGATGAACCTCTGTTCTGCCATATCTGGCTGGTTGGAGAAACACTGATGTACGGAAAGCTGGGGAGGATTGTTATGGATGAGTTTGGATACCAAGGAGAAATTATGGATTTTCTGGGAAAATTGTACTGCATGAAAAGTTGGGGGTAGATGTTTAAAGCATGAAGAGACAGAAAAGGCTCTACACACTTTACAAAGTTGCTGATAAGTGACAAGTGTTCCAAGATGCTGTAGGCTAACACAGACAGTCTTGTAAGCTAATAATATAAGCGGTTTATGCATCCAGTTAGTGGGCAAGTTACAACCTAAAGAAAGCAAAAAGAAAATCATGGTTAAGAACATTTGATTATTTTTGTTGTACATAAAATGTTGCTTTGGCATATCAAAGATTACGGGAAAAATCAGCTTGAGTAAAGGTTTAAACTACCAAATTGGTTCATGATGATAAACTGTTGCCACATATCAGCCATGTCAATTCACCCATTACCGGTAGCACTGCTTCCTAAGTGTTTTACCGACTCCCATAAGGTCCAGGTCATCGTGACCCTGTAGCGGTTTGTGATCATTTTCACTCATGTTTTAATACAATATACAATAAAGTTAAATACTTGTTTCCTCATTACCAATATGTGTGTTTACAACCCAAATGTCAGCGAACAAAAGTCCTCTCGACTGTAACGCTAAATGTACGTTACTTATCTAGCGTACAAACTGCTAACGTTAGCTACATTAAAGGAACATAAGGTGTACAGAGGTACTGCTGTAACGTTAGCTACATAGTTAGTCTTTTGCGCTTCCTAATTTGGTAAATGTATACGTTAGTATAACAAACTGTAACGTTAATTTCTTGCACGCACCATATTTTTACATTTCAAATAATCTGTTAATTTAACAAAAGGTGGACCTTTGGGTTGGCATAACGTAAGACACAAAGTGATGTGCCGCTTCAATATTTAACAGTCAACGTTAACGTTAAATTATACTTTATCAGTGACCTTTCCTGTATACTTAAAAACAGCGTGTCCAGTCAGTTATAACATTGCATATTATTGCTAAAAAATGTAGCTACACTATACGTGTCTAGCTAAGCCTGATGACACGAAGGCAATTGTTAGGCTAGCGCTAGCTAAGTAGTTGGTTAACGTTAACTTTAATGTTACCCACACTCTCTGTTCAACACACATAATAGTAGCTAAGACAGCTACCATTAGCCTAGATAACAAACATATTGCGCGCCATCTATCAAACGTTACCTTGTATGCTTAGTAAAACTTCATAGCACGGTTTAAATTGCTAGCCCTCCTCATTGTTGTTAGCTAAAGGATCAGAAGTCTCAAGTAACCATCAGTTACATTTTAAAGATACGATACACTTCCGGCCTGGGTCATATACACTGTATATCAGAATCAGCTTTTATATATGTACTGTGTCTATATATATTCATCTTGGATATACTGTATATATGACCCAAAGCCTCAATCTGTGTGTGTATAATTGTGCAATTATTATTACGCGCATAGTGTTTCCTCACCTTAAACACCCTGCATACACCATGTGAGATGCATTATTTGTTTCAAATTGTGACATTTGCTTTATTTTGAAAGATATATATATTTCCGGTATCTCTCTGGTTAATTCCAATTACCTTGACGCAACTAGTCAAAGCTAAAGCCAAAGGGGCTGCAGCATGGGCTGCATGTTGCGGCTGCACAAAGCTCGTTGGGGTTCATAGACCTTTAAACAGATCTACCGCCCTCTGTTGAACTGACAGGATCCTTATTAATTTCACAGCTAACTAATTAAAAAATACCTGAATAAATGAGCATCCCACTATGGATGTATTCTTCAGCGTACTTCTACCGTCTGCATGAAATCATATAACAATTAAGACAAAACTTTTTCAAAAACGTGGGATTATAGCAAGCTGGGAGTTTGATTCAATTGCAACAACAATGATGTATACCCCTTTAATTAATTCAGACATTTTCTTTGATATAACAATAATTAATCGTATAACCATTTCAATCAAGTCCATCAATTCAAAAATGCTATTATATTTAAAATACGGATTCATTTAAATAGGCTACATACATACATACATACATACATACATACAAGTACATACAGTACATACATACATATACACACACATCAGAAATACTGCCTATCCCTGGCGTTAGTCCCAATTGCAATGCTCCTTGCTAAATACCCATACCAGACGAAAAGTTCAACAAGTTAAGCTGGCACTGTAGAGTTGCACGCATAGACTGTAAATGTTGCACGTACACCATGGTTGTTGGCACCAGGAACTAGTAATGTTGCCTTCAATGACTCCACTCACACATTTAGACTATTGGAAAGCATATAGTGCATCCTAGTAGGTAGGTTAATGTACCTCAGTTAATAGCCTAGTATTGATATAATATTGTTCTTGACGGCCTGCTTCAGTAATTAATATGTCCATGTCATGCATGCATCGTCATCTTGATATTGTTTCCTTGGAAAGAATGAGCTATAACAAATCAACGGTCAATTGCAAAACAAAATGCAACTGATGCTACCAGGCATAAAAAAAAATCAAAGCACTAAGTACGAAAGAAGCAGACGCCAGAGCCGAACGCTATCATTAACTAGCTACGTAAATAGCGTACGCGTGAACATCATGGACGACAAATTTCGTGCGTACATTCTACGGAAATAACGAAAAGGTGGCGCTACGACACTTCTAATACGCAGTGCGGGTACGCGTAGGAGATGTCGGCTGGTTGGACCATGGGGAGGACCCCGTAGCAGTATTGACGTTATTCCAGGCTGTAAACAAGATACATTTCTCATCAGAGCTGCAGTGAACTATAATAGAGTAAAGCATGGGAAGGAGTATAAGTTGTGTTTCTTACGCTGAAAGTCTGGCTATCTCCACTAGCTTCGGGAAAGCAAGCAAGCTAACAAGCAGTAACATTACAGGCTAGCTTCGCAGAGAAGCTGCTGCCTATTGTGGCCCGCAACGACCCTCCCAGCTAGCATCCGTCGCATGCACAGAGAAAAAAATGGTAAGAACTGCTAATGTGGTGTTTTACTACATATAGCCAGCTATTGCGGCAATGTTATCTTTTATCTTTAATATGTCACAAATTGAAACAATTGTCAAAGTTAGCTTAGCTTATTGTGCTAACGTTACAAGGTTGACAGCTCCTGACACCTGGCTGCGGTCTCTTAGCTAAGCTAGCTATATAGAGAGAGCTAAACACAGCGCTTAATTTAAAACCCTTTCAATTTACAGTTATCTGGTCTACTCTGGTCAAATGCCTTCACTTTGTAGAGCGTGAAATGCATCCTATTTGGAATTGTTGGGATCCCTGCATTTCGATCAAATTGACGTTATTTACCGTTTTGTTACAACAAAATGTCACACTTTTGAATTGTTCTTGAACGCCGCAGCCAGTCTTGGTGTTTTGGAGGAAGATGATGAAGTAACAGTTTCATGTAGCTAGAACTTGAAAAACCAGCCTTGCTTGTTTTTCCATCAAATACAGTGTTGATGGAAAAATAGTGAGACGTCTTGACTCTTAAACTCCACAAGTTGCTAAATACTGTAGCCTACATTCGGGTATCATTTTTAGTAACAGTTAAGTTACTTCTATGCCATAGTAAAACACATGTCAAACCGTGGACCGAGAGTTTTTAACAAACTTAAAAGTACTTTTTGTTTGTAAAACAGTTTAAGTGAGATTGATAATCCCTCTTTCCTTTATGTAATTTATAGCACTCCCTATCTGTATTTGGTGTAGACTAGAATGGATTATAACAAGTGTAAGTAATATTTTGCATAATAAAGTCTGTGATACAGTAGTATTAGACTAAACATGCATTCTGTCATGTTGGATTTACTGGCCTAAAACCACGTTATGTTGGAGACTAGTTTGGTCTTTAGGTGTATATGATTGTGCTGGTCTAAATAAACGTGTTTGAGGTGTGGGTCATCTGTAATTGATCTTAATCAAATCTAATGCACATCATCAACAACACTACTGAGAGCTTTAATATTCCCATTGTTGATATTAGAATATTTTCCTTCCTAAATTTATCCTTAGAGTATCAGATGCTACATTATTAAAGGGATATTTCACCGTTGGAAAGATGAATATATCTTTATATATCACGTATGTAGTACAAATGTGAAAATCTTTTTGAAATTGGTGCGTGCTAGGCCAAGAAAATCCAGAAAATGTGTTTTTGGCTCATGTGGATGAAGACACCAAATCCACAGTCAAATACAGTCATCAGATACTGACTTAGATTCAAACTAAACTAACTTTAATTTTTTTTCTAGCCTAATTTGAACCCTAAATCTAAAACAAATTTCCTATGCCTCGGACTCTATGCACATTTTAACGTCCATTTATTAATGCATCCGTTTTTAAGACTTATTATTTAACGCTGTTGTTAGAAACACCTGTGATATGAGATTAATGCTTAAATTGTGCATTTGTCCATATGCAGGTGTACCTGTTAAATCCTATAGAGAACCTGAGAAGCTACATCAACAACCGTCCACCGCTGGTCATTTTTATGATCAGTGTCAGTGCAGTGGCCATCGCCTTCCTGACCATTGGTTATTTCTTTAAGATTAAGGAGATCAAGTCTCCAGAGTTGACAGAGGTGAGTCACACCCATATGGTTCTCTAAAAGAAAAATTATATGCTCTGGTCCGTTAAGAATCTCTCAGATACCAGCAAAATGTGGTCTCTGCTGATGCTAAATGCCATTTTATGACCTCTGTGGCTTGCTTAATGCCACAAGGATGCATTTCCTAAAATGTTGTGCCATGTTACATTTAAGATATGACCTATTTAGCCTTTTCTAGTCTCACCCAAGTCAGTCTGTGAGGTTAGAATAAGTTCATTTTAGTCAAACAATAAGGGAATCCAGGTTTTCTTGATATGTGTGCAAGCTATAAATTACATTTTAGCTAATTTCTAGCTGGTTCTATCACACACATGGCTGCAAAGAGTTTAATTGGAGAGAACAACAAGGTCAATTCAAAGTGAAAGTGTGCTTCAAGTTCACATACATGGAAATAAACCTTTGCATATGGATCTGAATAGAAAGAATATTCAAATTAAAAAGGTTGTAGGTAGTAGGGGTGGACAAAAAAAACAATCTATTTACTTACAGTAGGTTTCCCTTAAATCAATATTTTAAACATTTTTTTACCAAGGATTTACCTAAATATTTTCTGTTTATACGGTACCGCCGTCAGCGACATCATATCTGTTTCCAGCAAAACAGACCGAACGCAGAAAATTTATGTTGAATGAAATAAATGTCAAAAGACGTGCATTATTTTTTTAAATTGTTTTTAGAAATGTCCCATGATATATTGTCTCTAGAAGTGTAATATTCAACTTTTTTTTGTTTAAGAAGGAAAAGAAATTGCAATAATCAATACTATCAAATCGCAATACTTGTAGAATCAAAATAAATGAAAATCGCAAATAGAAAATCAGGTAATAGATCTTGGTTAATCGCAACATTTCGTCCTGACCAACAACAAAACACACTTTCTCTTTCAGGACTGGAACACCTTTCTGCTGCGCTTCAATGAGCTGGACTTTTGTGTCTCAGAGAATGAAACAATAAAGCACGGTCTGAACGAGTCGACCACGCCAGAGAGCATGGTTGTGACCAGCGGCCAAGCTCGTTCCAGCACCCAGGTTCCCCTCCTGCTAGAGGACTCAGGTCCCATCAACATCTCAGTCCCCATCACCCTCACGCTGGACCCCCAGCGCCCGTTTGGAGGGTACTCTCGCAACCTCACCCACCTGTATGCCACAGTGCTGGGGCAGCAAGTTGGCTTGTCTAGTAGGTTCTCTTTCTCATCGTTAGGTATCTGCCCTGTGGTCAGTGTTCAGAAGAAAATAAGTTTGTGTTTAACAAAAAATCAGGTAGGGCTGTCAAGATTAAGGCTATAGTGCGTAGTTTCTGTTGCCCCCATGAGGAATTCTGTCAGCGTGTCCATATGATACAAGCCTCCCGTGATCACTTTTACTTTTGTCTCCTTAGAGCATGTGTGTTTATCTTGCCCTCTCCCTTCTGGTGTATGTAAAAGTTTCACAGAGAAGAAATATAGAAGGATAGAAGAAAAGACTGCAACATTAAACCTGGTCAGATTTCTGTCTTTTAGGCTGCTCTTAAATCAGCCAAATGGCAATGTTCTGCATCCACTTTAAGTAGATGGAAATTAAATGTCACACCTAATTTAAGTATCATATTTAAAGGAAATTAATATGTAGTCAAATATTTAGTATTATTATTATTATTATACCAGATAAACTGAACTTACGGCTTTATAACACAAATATTGTTGGGGATAGGATAAGTAAAATGGGTGGATTTCAACATGTTATTCCACTACCTTGCAACAGAGTGATATTTAGTCCCAACCAGATTGGCTTTATCCGTGGTTTTAGTCTCCTTTCTTTGAGGACATTTCAGCCCAAATGCCTGCCCTGTTTTGATACAAACATGTACTCTTGTCTTAAATTCTAAAGCCACCAGATTGGATGAGCAAAGTCAGTAAGGATCTGTGCAAATGTTTATTAACACTTAGCAAATATTGCTGTCTGACTAGGGCTTACACTGTGCAAGTTGGAAAGGAGTATACCTAGGTAATTACGAAATCAGTTAATTGTTTAAAAAAAGGTTTTCCCTAAATTATAGTGCATATTGATACAAAAGTATTAGTTGTTTTAAAAAAAAATAAACATTTTATATGATACACACATTTTGTTAAATAGACCATATATTATTTAAATATTGTTTATGTATACATGCTTGATTTATGCTTCTAACTTTTTAAAAGATTTTGATTTAAAATTCTATTGAATCTTTTATTAATAACTTGGTAGTAAACCAATACCTCCTAATTTTTCAAAATTGACACAAACATTGTACTTGTTGTATAAAAGGGTCACATTGGATGATATGATGATGATGGTGTTGTCACATTCATCTACTTTTCCATTAACTAGCCTTCAGATGTATTTGACACAAAGAAAAGTTTGAGAAAATAGGCAGATGACGATTAAAGGTTCAACGCATTGTATATCCTCATCAGTTGTTTGACGTTGCGTGTGAGAATTGGAGACTTGCTGTCCATGGTTTTCCCTTTTTATACAGTCCTGCTCACCATTATTGGCACCCCTTCATTTTTTGCATAACTTCTACAATATCTTCAGAAATAAATTGAAATGTACAAATTTATATCATCAGGATCTTTTAATTGGAGGTCCAACGTAATTTAACAAAAGACTTGTTTCTTTCAACTTACATATTGTAATTTTAAAGAAAAAACAGCATGTGCAGCAATAATGGCACCCCTTTTTAACATTTGGTTTTACGCCCGTTGGCAGTGATGACAGCCTCTTAACGTTTCTTGTAGCCATCTATAAGCTTCTTGCTCTTCTCAGCTGGTATTTTCTCCCACTCTTTCTTTGCAAATTGTTCAAGCACTTGAACATTTGCAGGTTTCTTTTCCCCAATGGCAGAATTCAGCTCATACCAAAGATTTCCCATCGGATTGAGATCATGACTCATTGCTGGCCATTTTAAAACATTCCATTTTTTTCCTTTTCAACCATTTCTGCGTGCTTTTGGATGTGTGCTTTGGGTCTTTGTCTTGCTGGAGAACCCATGATCTTTGACTCAAACCATGTTTTCTTACACTGGGTAGGACATTTCACTCTAAAATCTCTTGATATTCTCTGATTTCTTTCCTGTGATACGGTCAAGGCCTCCATTACCAGATGCAGCAAAGCAGCCCCACAGCATTATGGATCCCCCACCATGCTTAACTGTTGGTAGGGTATTCTATTTTTTGTAGGCTTCAATGCGCCGTCTGTAAGCAAACTGTTGGTTTGCATTGCCAAAAAGCTCTATTTTTGTTTCATCTGTCCACAGAACATTTTCCCAGATTGGGGTTTATCCAGGTACTCTTTTGGCGAAGATTAGTTGTTCCTTTTTATGTCTTTTCCTTAGCAATGGTATTTTCCTTGGCCTTTGCCTATGAAGCCCTGTTTTGTTTAGTTTGTGGCATATAGTACTTGATGAAGCCATGACCCAAGACGTTGGCCTTCAGGGTTTGGATGTTTGACGTGGTGTTTTGTCCACCATTCGCACCAACCCCCCACGTCCAGGGAGGTTCTTGACAATTCCATGCTTGGCAAACTTCTTAATAAAACAACGCACTGTTTAAACAGGGATACCAAGGCCTTGTGGAGGTCTTGTTTGCTAATTATTGCACTTCTGATGTCCTCACACAACTCCATTTGTCTTCACCATTGTGACAAAGGAACAGGGGATAACGGATGACTTTTTAAAACACTGCAGTCATCATTCATTGGCTAATTTGTGTCACATGGGCACAGACAATTTATCATAGGTGGTTCCCATTTGTGATTTACCACACATGAGTCACAATGTGTTTTCTTACTGATTTTACAGTAAATGGTGCCAGTACCAGTGACAAGCTGGTCAAGCAAGCTTTAAGGTTTTCTGTTTTTTCCTCCCATTGTTTGTTTTAAATTGTTGTTTATCATTTGCTCTTTTGGATCAAACATGTGTTCTCTATAGAACAGAATTTTTTCACTTGATTCATTTTTTTTTTTTTAAGAAATTCCACATTATGTACTTAAACTTCATGGGTGCCAATAATGGTGAGGAGGACTGTATATGCACCTGTGTTGACAAAACCACATCTATCCTCAGTCACACCCAGGAGTCCACTTAGCTTGACTGGTAATCTTCTAATCCCCTTTGCAGTTTAATAAATATTGCATAAGCCTACAAAATCAGCCTGTCATTTGTTATCAGGGGGATTAGGCTTGGTATGACATCAATTACTACTGCTGTGGATGTTGTATGCATACTGTTCATTCTGTTCTAGGGTTTAATAACTGAGCAACATAACAATGAAGGGAATGTGGATATGCAAGTTAGAGGCCTATGAGTTGTGCGCTTTGCTGGTTTTTATAGAATTATAGGAAAGTGAAAGAAATTAAGAATACCAGAATAAGTAAGATTTTTCTCTTATCACATTCATTTTCAATCTTAAATGCTCTTATTGTTTTTTTTTTTTTCACGTTTTGTGTGTAGGCCGGGAAGCCCATGAAGAAATAAACATCACTTTCACCCTGCCTGTTTCCTGGAACTCAGACGAGTGTGTACTGCACGGCCACTGCGAGCAGGTGGTGTTCAGCACTTGCATGACCATCACAGCGACAAGCAATATCTTCCCAGTCACAGTGTGAGTTGGACTGCCTCCCTGACTCATAGGAACACACTTTATATCTCTGCCTAGAACTTGGAGAGACTGACAAAATCAAATAAAGTATCCCTAAGTTTTTGACTCAATACCTTCAACATTTCAAAATATTGTCAAAAATGACAATATTTTGGGTATAACTATTAGTGCTTCCATACAATGTCTCTGAGAAAGCCAAATATTTTCAGTTTAGTCTCTGAGCCCAAATCCAAGAACAGCTTAACTTTTCTGTAGTCACTGCTGTTAACCAACATGATGTGAAGAGTCCCATAACCCCAGTCAACAGATGTCCATCTTTGTTTTGGTTTGTAGGCAGCCGCCACACTGCGTGCCAGAGACATACACCAATGCCACATCTTGGTACAAGGTGTTCACCACAGTCCGTGACTCGGATACTAAGTACAGTCAGGACTACAACCCTTTCTGGTGTTACAAAGGAGCCATCGGCAAGGTGTACCACGCACTCAACCCAAAGCTTACTGTCATCGTTCCTGATGTAAGTACCATCGTCTTTTTTCTGATATCATTTTTCAGACTGACAGTTTTCTGTTTACAGCGCTCCTGGTTTAAGGGTCCGATGTTGTTTTTCCCATTTCTGTTAACTTGCAAAGAAGCAACTGAGTCAATAAAACTATGTATTAAATAGTTGAGAAGAAATTTGAAAGTAGAAGTTTGAATAATAAGTCAAGATTTGTCAGGTACAAGATAGAGGCCTTCCAAACGTTTCACTACTTGTATTCCTCTTCCTAAAGCGTTAAATTTGGCCAGAGCCATTATATTTTGGGGTCTGTCCGCCTGTCCATCCGCAATATCTCAGGACGCCCTGGAGGGAACTTCTTTGACACAAACGTCCACTTAACTCAAGAATTCCTACACTAATTATGACATTTCACAGAAATGTCTAAAAAAATAAAGTGATATTTTACATCCAAAAAGGTCAAAATTCAACTTAAATGTGACATCACAATGTCCTGCATTTTTGGCCATTATTTAACATCATAACTCAGGAACAGAAGGGGAATTTGGTAAAATACTGAATTGGTGACAGGAATATTGAAATGGTGGTGATTGTAAAGATCTTCTGTGCTGACAGGTTAAATATGTGTGTTGTCAAAAACACATCTAATACCTTTTTATTAAATAGCTTCACTACATATATTATGAGTCTGGACAGACATGGATGTAAACTGCAACTTGAGTGGTTAGTGGAGGCATTCAACTATGGGGCAGTAATTGTAGTTTATTAATTTCTCTTGGTTAGAACATCTGTTGAACAACATTTACTTCAACGTAATTACTACTAGAAAAAATAGAATGATTGTGTATTTGTGACTATTATGATGACAGGGTATAGGATCAAGGTAAATGTGACCAAACCCATTCTGAAAGCCATTTAGATGTAGTTCTATGCTGATAGCGCTAGATTGTTCCAGGATTACAATGATCCTATTGACAGCTCACAACTGAGCGCTGAATGGTCCAGTGAGCCTGAAAACAGTTTGAGAATGCATGCTGTGCCAGCGCAGATCTCAGCCCACTTGAACACACACATGATTATGGAGTGGTGCTTGAGAAAGCTTTTATCCACCATCAACAAAAAACAAAACAAATGGATTGACAAGTGATGTCTTTGTTTCATTTCTACATTTAGAAGTTTGGAGATGCTTTAATTCTAGCTATGTTTTATTGCTATACTCTTCAGGCTTACTGTGCAGTTAGAATTAGTCTCATTTATTTGGCATTAACAACTACGTATAAAGTATTTTATAACAGCTGGCATCAGGTTATTTTTAAAATGTTTAAATTAGGTTAGACCCAGTGAAGGGCAGTATAAACTGCAAACCTATAAAGATATACCCTTCTGATATGGATTTGGCAAACAATTTATAGCAGTGGGAATATAAATGCCACTTACTTGAAGAAATACAAAGGCAGTGGGTTTAAGGAATATTTGATAATATGGGCAGTTTTATAGCGAGCCAGTAAAAATCACTCATTGCCTTTTTGATTATAATAAAACCTGCAGTTACTATGATATTTAATTCTGTCTATTTAATTCTTACTTACCAGGATGACCGTTCCCTCATCAACCTGCACCTGATGCACACAAGCTACTTCCTGTTTGTCATGGTCATCACTATGTTCTGCTATGCAGTCATCAAGGGGCGGCCTGGCAAAGTACGGCAAACCAACCCTGACTTCTGCCCTGAGAAGGTACAACAGACACCAGCAGTGCTATATGACGAGAACAGGTAGTTTCAGCAAAACATCAATTGACCGTGATTGGTTAAAGACATGATCCAATCACACCACTGTTTCTCTGCCATTTGTCCAAAATACATTGACATCTATACGTAATTGTTTTTTTTTTTGGGCACATTTTATAAAACCTGGCGTCTTATTGTTTGGTGGGTCTCAGCTGTAGCTGATACATGCTTAGTTATGTTTTACTCCCAGAAGTAATGGAAGTAATAATGGAGTAGTAATGGATGGAACAATATACCAGCTCACTCAAGTCCACGGATTAACAATTTTAAAAGAGGTCAGGAAGCCGGGACTCATTGTGTAACCAAACAGATAGTTTTGAGTAATGTACTGTGGGAACAACTTATATCAAATTATATCATTTACAATACTAGTGGGTGCGGGTTGGGCCAAGCTAAAGCTCTGCAGTGCATCAGTTAAAGGGTATTTTCAAAAGTCGAGCCCATCTATCTCTATGAACCTAGCAACACCGAATCTGAAACTATCGTATTGCACAGTGCAGGTTTTTTCTTTTCTTTTTCCCGCAGCTGGAGGCCGATTTAGAAACAAGCCAACCAATATAAATAATTAGCTACACTGAGCTGAATTACTGGTACTTGAAATGGGTCGTTCCAGTTTGAATTAAGATGTCCTTCACTTTGAATTTAACTTTTTCATGTCCATATTACCAGATTTTGTCGTGATGTGTGCGTTGTTTTATAAATGATGGAAAGATTGTTTTACTGAGTGTATTAATCCCTGTCATGAGTTTGTAAACTGCACTAAAACCCATTTTTTCTGTTTCAGATGGCGTTGTCAGAGGGTTAAAAACACATCGGAGAGAAGAACGTACCTGTAACATGGACAAACTGAAAGAAACAGAAGACATAAATAAACATACCAGTTGCCTAGTGAACCCTGGAAATACAGTAAGGGACACAAAAGCTCTGTTAATGCATTACTCTTGCAATGTTGGGTTTTTCCAACCAAAGATATACAAGTGCCTGTATCTGTCTTGTAAATATTTGTAGGAACTCTAATATTCTGTTTAAAACCTTTTTGTTGATTAATAATATTATTTTGCCTGAGTCCCCTTGTGCCATGTCAGAACATGCAGTACATAAACAAAGCAGAACGCCAAACCCGAGAACTACACGCCCATTTTTCTAGCAGTCATTCAGTCTCATTTACCAAACAAGATAGAAAAACCACAGAGAAGTGGGTTACATGAAACCTATCACAGATTTCAGTTATGAGCTTTTGCTGTAAATGTTTGGATATCCTAAAACTTGCAAACATTATCTCCCATAATGAGAGAGCATGATAATAAGTCACTTGAAATATGTTTAAGTGAACTAAATATGCTTGAATACTCAGGTTGAGATAATTGCTTGAGGATGAGATGCTTGTTACAGACTGATAATTAAATCTTCAGTGTATGCACTTGTCATTGCAGCTTAAACAGGGAAGAGAATTAATTGAGCTCTGTTCTCTGCACCAGACTCACCAGTGTAATCAAAACTCTAATCAGAATTTGGACATTGCATGAAGTCTGTTTAAAAGTAGCACTTAATGTATTTAATTGGACTGTCAATTATAACAATAGGTCTTTACCAGATTAACAATTGTCTTTCCATGTGTGTCTGCAATGTCAATAAATGTGGAGTCAAATATTTAGATGATTGCACCGTGCACATTAATATATGAACAGAATACACCGTCAACAGTAAAGTTAGAGTCCCGTTGTCTCAGTTTGTATTCTGTTAGGCTTATTAGTAAGTCCATTTAATGGCAGTTGAATAAGATGCAGAACTTCCTGTGATCTGTGTTGACAATAGTTTTTTGTTTAAGACGAGTAGATGTTGCACTTAAAATTATTTTCTGCCTTTTGCTTTCCTTCCTCTGGCTTCATCGCTCACTTGCCTCTTGTCTTATTTGTCTTATTCTAACTTAATGTACAATGCTTCGTTGTTGCTACTGGACAAAGCGAAACATTCTTGCCTTACCTACGGTGGACTTGCTTGCTTGAAAACATGGTGGGAAGATCATCTTCTCTCTTTCCAACATTAACTTGCCAGTCCCTTCTTCCACAGCCATCCTCCTCTTTTTGTTTCTTCCAGTGTGACGAGCCTGTGGTTTGAAATGAAACTTGTGATCTTTGTCCTATTAATGTAAATGTCAAGTGGCCCTTGAGTTATTATATTTTAGGAGGCTTTAGATTTACCTGTGCTTTTATTTTAAGTAAATCATTATCAGTTGCAAGTTAAGATTTCTTGCACATTTTGCGTTATTGGCCCCTGTGATTATTTCTTTGTCTGTGGTCACATATAAACAGTCTAAGTTGAGCTATATAAACCTTGTTTCAGTTGGACACCTTCTAAAAAAATAAATATAATTATATTAGCTTATAATTGTATTTGTATAACTATGGAGATATATTTATGATCAAATCACTTCATTTTTAAATTTGTATTATTTAGTAGTACAACAAAAATGTGGGAAACCCACTTGGTGTGCGCGTGTGTGTAAGTGAGTTTGGGAAATGTTTAGATACATACTGTAAAGGCGGCTTTAGACTGTAATTCTTTGAAAGCGTCTGGTATTTAAAGGATACTTTAAGTGTAATGGAATGTCTGAAGTGCACAAGTCTATATTGTCATGACTGGGGCCCAGAAATAAAACACCTTCACTGACATTGTACATTTTCACTCTTAAATGTAGCTTTCAGGATGAAATTCATGCTTTTCCATCATTCTCATTTCAAGCATGGCTGACTTTGACAATCATTTGCTCTGAATGTACAGTATATTATTAGATTTGCAATAAAGAAAAACAATACTCTACAATAAGTTAAGATGTTAAAATGTTAATGTTAAAATCTTGAGTCACCAACCACTGTCCTCTGCTGTCTTGACACATGTCAAAACCTATTATTATCACATGGGTCCGATTTGATTAATTTGCTGAGAGAAGATGCAGTGTAAAATCCAAACTTAATAATTAACAGTCTAAGTCCGCCTTTAATGTCTGTTGAGTACAACTTTCAATAGCAGTTACTGATACATTTTACTTATCTTTTGTGTTATAATTTTGTTTCATAATTGATGTACCTGTTGAATGTATTTTTATAAGCAGCATAATCTTAATCTGAGATGCAAGAATTCCAAGTGATTTTTAAATGTTGATTTTTTTCTTTTCTTCAGTTTAAAAGGCTTTACTTGAATTGTGTTTTTGTTTGAGTGGTATTCATATAAGATTTATCCTTTTGTGGCAGAAATGAATTTTGTCACATTATTGTATCAAACACTTTGAACATTTGTTAGATTTGTACAGAAGCCCTGATAGGCAAGTGAGGAAAAACAGAATTCTGATTAAAATTGTTTCCTCTGTGTTTGACTTAAACACAAAACTGAAGTGTTGTTGTTGTAATACTTTGTATGACCACAAGGAGCTGAAGTGCACCACTACCCCATGTTCTAAATAGGACTAAAAACATTCATGTTTCATTCAGGTTTTATGTGAAGTTGTATTTCTCCATGCACCCTAAACACAAGATACATACAATATATTGTGTATTAGCCTGTTATGTAACATTACTGCCATGTCTTTTATTTTGGCTCGAACTGTATTTTAATCGGCAATAGAATATGGGGTAGTTGGGCAATTCAGCCTCTCGTGGGCGGAATGAGCTTTAAAAAAGATCACCTGCCAAAATATTTCCACCTGTTTTCACAGGTGAAATAAGAGTTACGTAGAAAAATGATCCTGGCAAAAACATTTGTATTACCTGTTAACTCACAGTTCCTAACACAGGAGAGAAAACTATTTAGATCAGACGTAGACAATGGATCACCAGCCTCACAGGGCTTCTGTATTTTTGCGTGTGTATGTTGGTGAATGAATGGAAGGTGTTTCTTGCTAGGACAAGTCTTCCTAATTCTGATGTTCATCATATTTGAGGATGAATCTGTTGCTTCTATTGTCATCACCATCCCCAGTGCTTTCACATTGGGACTCATGCTTGTTTTGGGAAGATCTGGCAGCTCTTATTGGATGGTTGGAAATTTTGAGTGTTGGACAGGAAGCGTGTGGGGTTTGGCCGGGTGTATGTGAGTGAAGGGTGGTTGAAGAATGCCATATTATTGACAAACCGTCATCACAATTAATGTCAATGACTGGCCTTTACCCGCTTCTTATCCCTCCTTGTGTGATTTACTATTTTCATCTTTGGTTAGAATTGCATCTCTATAATTGCAAAATGCCTTAACATTGTACAGTTTCATTTAAGTTCTCTTTTGTTTCACATATTTAAAAACGCCAGCTTTACGGAACTAAATCCAACCACAAAGCTTCTTTTTATCACTTCTGAGCTATAAGAAGCTCACATCAACATGCTAAGTGTACATTTAGAGACATTGATTTAAAAAAGGATCTGATGCTTGCTGTTACTCCTATATCATTGAGGACTGGAGTAAAAACAGAGGAGCCATATTCTCCTTAGTTGCATCATCTCACAGTGTTCTTGGCTTGACATAAAGCAAAACACACAATATAAGAGCCATTTCACCTTGTTATCCTTTCTCTTATGTTAGCAGCGCTTACAGGCAAGTATTAAGCCAACTCTGTGCCTTCTGCACTATCAAGCTGCATCCTCCTCCCTGTACATACAGTAGATAGGACCATAGGTTAATTGTGGCTAGAACGTCATTCAAACCCTTTTCTTTTCCAGTGGAACTGCTGTAAATGAATTCAAGTTTAAATAAACTGTCTCCAAAGTTCAACCATCACTTTGTCCCTGACTCTCCTTTTCTCCACCGCCCATTACTGTTTCGACAGGGAGATTAATGATCTGCCATTGGATATTAATCAAACTAATATGCTGGTAGTGAAAGTAAAAGGCCATGGGAATATTAAACGCTGGAGGTCCAGGGCTCATGCTGTCAATGAGTTGGAAAAATAAGATTAGTGATATGTTGTATTTATTATTGGCCATCTTCCCCAGCCCATTGTTTTCTACCAAATAGCAAATTCCATTTTTTTAGGCAGGATTTCCTCAAGCAGCTGGGCTCTCCAATTCTAACCAAACTTAAATTGTGCATTTTCTAGGGAATATTTAGGTGTATGTGGTTTGATTCAAAATCAATGACAAATCCCTTTCTTCATCATAATGGAGGTCATTATGTAGAAAAACAAATTGATTTAGCTATAATATTCATTTAGTCTGATATAAAATACACCAGGCTTTGGCTACATAGACAAAAATAAAAACAATTTTAATTGTGTGTTTTGGTCTTTTCATGAGACTTGTTGACAATAAGAAAAATAAAGAATAGCATCAGACCCATCCTTTAGTTTGATTCTGACATTTATGCAATCTAAAAAATGCAAACTCTGAAACATCTTCAATGATCCTCAAGCCAAGACACTTAGGATCAGTTCACTGGTTGTAGTTGGGAGAAATAAGATAAGGTTTCTCACATTACTACTACTGGCATGGCTGCATACTTTTATAGTTATGTGATTATAGCTTCTTATAAATCGTTCATATTTTTGGCACGTTGAAAAATGTGACGAGCATGGTGATAACTTGGTGTATTCCAGCCCAATAATGTCTTTCTCCCTGTGTTGGATCAGTCTTGGGGTTGTTTCTGATACAACCACTGGAGGATGTCTGAAACTAGTCTACAATGTAATCTCAGTATCACCTTATCTGCAACTATTTTACACATTGAACCTCTTTAGATATATGTTGTACTTTTTGGACATCCACTGGGTTCTCTTCATTTCATCATGCCATTAGAATGTATTTGAAGACATCTGACACCTGCTACTTACCGCTGGTCTGGTCCTTTAAGGTTTAGGGAAGGTTATGTGTGTGTGCCATTGCATGTGTTCCTCCTCCTCCTTTGTACTTGCAGCCAGGAGCTGGCAGAGAGAACAAACACCTATTTAGTACAGAACACTTTATTTGATTAAATCCCTACGTATTTGTGAGCCAATTCAAAAAGATTTACGTCTTCAGTAAGAACAAAGCTTGTCAAAGATATGAGAGACAATAACATCAGCCTTATCATTTAAGAAAAGGACACTGACTGGGCAGACTTTTCAATTCATGGCACATTTTTTTAACCTATTTTGATACAAGTGTTGGCAAAATATATACATTATAAGAAACAGCATGAAACACTGAAAAAAGAAATGAGTGCATACTGACACACACACACACACACACACACTCTTTAAAGATATAAATAAAGCACCTTATCTTTCATACAATCAAGCAGTACAGCACACAAACAGTAAATTATGTAGCATTCATGAGAAATGACATTTGAATATGTCCTTTGGTAAGTAGGTAATACACAGTGTACTGTATGTACTGCATAGTGATATAGATGCAGACAGCAGGGTGTAATCCCATGTAATTTCAGAGTAAGGCGCCTGACTACAAATCAACCACTTGTAGTTGCAGTGCCGACAATACAGTATGTTGGAGCTTGTGTAACGCTGGTGCTTGTGAAACCCACTGATTGTCATTAGCCTTTAAATGTATTTTTCAATTAGTATATATCATGTGGCTAAGAAAATTGTTGTGAAAGCCAGCTGACATGGAGTGATTATTATTCAAAATCCCATCCCGATGGAAATTCTCATAATTCCCACTAAGAGGGAAAGCCCTTATACTTTGTGTCAGAGTCAACTATGTTATCCCTGTACTGTCTATGAACCTGTAAATCTTTGAAATAGATAGTATTTCAAAGATAGTACAGCCACAACAAGTAAGAAACTACAATCCACTATTCTGTTTTATATGGGGCAACCGGAATCTGAATTAAACAACCCTTTTTAAATGCAGAGAAGGTAGCTCCAAAATGCAGCCAAACCAAACCTTCCCACACTATTCTCATTTATTATGGAAAGGACTCTCCCTTACCCTTATGTGACTGTTAAAAGTAACTGGTACCATCACAGACATTATTCTGTGTCCTAAAAACTGGCATATTTCATGATATTGTGTCATGCAAGGTCATTGCAAAATCTAGAGAAATGTGCAAGGTGGCCAGCTGGGGACAGTTGAGACACAGCTGTATCAACTGTCTCCGCAATAGAGTTCTATTATGTTTAGTTTAGTTGTTCAGTATTATAACAGGTTAAATGTCATAATTAGCCAGCATACGACGCAAATTAAAATAAAAATTTACGTTACATTAATTAGACTGATGTCACAGGCCACTATCTTCCACACTGTTTAATTAATTCCATTTTCTCCAGGATCACTGGGAGCCCGAGCTTGTTCTCACAGTGTGGAAGAAAGGGAAGCATCTTCAGTGGACACTAACATTTTATCCATTTCCTGAAGTCCTGAAGTCTGTGCTGTGACCACTAGAGGGCAGGGTTAGAAGACATATTGATAAGACACAGGCTTAGATATTGATTTCTTCAACATCTGCTTTATAATTACTTACATTGCTTGGGGCAGATGGCACAGCAAAATTAGATGTTCAAGGGACATTTAATTTGAATTTAAGTCAAACTTAAAACACTTGGTGATTGTATTTGCCGTTTTGTCATTAAGTCTAGTAAAACTCCCGCAGACAGTTCAACAGTAGTAGTATTATATTATAGTATTCTGTTTCTATCACAATACATGCATTTTAATGTCCAATAGTAGTATTACAGGCTACTGCATCATGTCATATAGGCCTATCATTCATTTGCTATGCAAAAATTATAAGTCTCAAATAAATTTAGTGGGGTAAAAAGTCAAATATCTCCCTCTCCTAATGTAGTGGAGTAGTATGTATGTATGTAGTAAGTATAAAGTAGAAGAAAATGGAAATACTACGTAAAGATTAGGTATGTCAAAATTGTACTTTAGTACAGTACAGTGTACAGTAAATGCACTACTAGTTACATATTCCCACTGAACTTAAGCAGAACACGGTCCTTTTGCTTCTCAGTTTACAGATTGACTCATTCAGCCTCTCAGGAAGGACCGTTTGTCCCTGAGAGCCATATAATGGAACAAAGGAGCAGGAATGTCTTCACGTTTCAAACACTGTCGTTCAATGTTTGACATCATGTTGATCTGTTTTACTGTACGGGACCCGGGGGAGGATAAAAGTCTGTTTAGGCCATGCAAAGATTAGAAACCAAAAACACTTCAGTGTTTTGATGCCTTGGGTTTAACACTCCCCATCGTTGCCGTTGTTAGGGCCAAACACTAGTGACGGCCAAATGAAGCTTCTTGAACCAGTGTCTATTTTCTGAGCCCACTAGATGGCGCTCTCTGTTCAACAATTGGGTAAAAATATAGTGAATTGCAATGCCTTGGGCCTTTTTTTTTTAAAACCAAATGCGCTATCTAGTGGGGTCCGAAAATAAAGACACTGGTTCATGAAGCTTCATTTGGCCATCACTACCAAACACCCATTGGTGCAGTTTGTTCCTGCTTACTTGATTCAGTCTAATTTCACTTATTAGTATTTCTGCCATTAGAGCGGTCCTACCTCTGAGCAGTATGGCAGAACTACAACTTAAATGCATGAGTCTGGCCATTTGTGAGAAAAGTACGTTCAAATCGGTCTGTGTGCAGCCAAAATTCCAGGCTTCAGTAAGGGCCATTATGAACAAGCATAATTGAAAAGTTCACTTTTACCCTTGACTCCCTCATTTACACTGAATTCCTGGGTGATGGGAATGGCAGAGCCTCCTTGGAGCGCTTGTTAGGAGACCATTAATCAGTTCCCCAGACATGGCACACAATTTCACAGAGATTTTTCCGTCCACAGCAGTACATAGCTTCCGAGTCGGTACTCCTGCCTGCTTCTCAAACTGTGGGCGTGCCGACATGTATAAGTACTTCATACAACCCCACTTCAAACGATCCAAACTATCCCTTTAAGGCCATAATGCCATAAAGGTAGAGTGTGTATTGGACTAGATTAAGGAGTGATTTACATTTCCATCGGTCATCAGTCATCCACAACAGCTTCTAGGATGGAAAGTCCAGGGCAGGCACTGTACTGTGTTCCACCACACTGATTTGACAGATGTTTTCAAAGTGCTGCAGCACATGCCAGCTCTTCTTCATCTATCAACTCATCGGCTGGTGTTTGGTATTCTACATACAGCAGCGTCCAAATGTACACAGTGCAGTTCATTAGCTGTACCTGAGACATCATGACAATTATCTTATGAAGAAGATCACTCTGTTCTTGGGACGTGGGACATGTTCTTCTTTGAAACAAGCCTGAAAGTATTATCAAATAACTACATTTAGCAGTGGTGTGTATTTCGTTAATCCAATAAAAGCTGCAATTTTAAAAATTTTCTCCACATTCTCAGAATGTCAGAAACCGTCTTCAGTAAACCTTTGTGAAGAATCCAGTTTGTAAAATCATCCAGCCACAAACTATTTTCTCACAGTATTGGCAATTAGGCCATCCTCGTGTGAATATGAATACAAAACTGAATGCAACCTATTCAATCGCTTCAGTAAAATTTTGTACAAAACGTTCTGTACAAAACTGTGAGACTTCAATATTTGGAACAAAGACATTTTTTTAGTTCCAATGAGGTGATGACCTGCCATCATATCCAAAATGAAATTGTTTGGTGTGCCTCATTACCCGCAGTAAATATGGTCATCAGGCTGTTTGTATTTCCAGAAACATAAAGACAACTTCAGAGCGAAAATCATCTGCCCAGAGTGGCACATTTAGTATGTAGTGTATTCATTTTTGAGGTGCTTTATATTGAAGCTTTTGGAAGATATCGGTCTGGGTGCTCCAATAAGTTACCACAGGAGTGCACTTCTCATAAAGGGGACTGGAGGAAAGACTGGGAAAATACAATAGTGACATGCTTCTGTTAAGATATTTTGGCAGACATTTGACACTCATGAAGGGGAAAACAACATACAAGACTTTGTCTATTTAAACTTTGCTCAGAAAAATGCTACTGAAGACACTGGTGAACTCCCCTCAAGATCCAGATTGCAAAAGTGTAACATTGGACAATTAAGCACACAGCTGCTTCATGATTCATTATTCATGTGGAGTCTATTGAGTAGGACGTCTTCCATTTCATTTTTGAAAGCTCTCGTCAAACTGCTGGATGGATTGTCTATCAGCGCCCAAAGCCTCCTTTCTAAAGGCAAAGTTTTGTAATCTTTCCGAAACAGACATTCGACAATCAAACCCACTTAAAACATCTCTCCTAACTCATTTTTCCCCCACAACTACTTATGCTACTTTGTGTATGTACTGTGCTATCCCAAATGTGTACGATTCATTGCGTCAAGGTTACAAGAGACACAGAAAACAGAGCCAGCCTGGGGAGGCAGTGGGATGCAGCCAGAAGAAGGCTGCGATGACAGGCTTTTCGCCCCGTCCTCGAGTGTGTCCATTCAGAACAGATATAAACATAATAAATTATTAATTTAGAGGACATTCAGAAACCGTATCTCACTCAAAACGTCCTCTGCCTTCAGTCTCCGGGTGAGCTGTTCAACATCTGCACGGCTTTCTACGTCACTAGCCGAGACGAGGTGGCTACCCATAGCACTCGTTCTCAATGGCAAAACACTGCTACAACACACACTAATACACACTAGGACCCCCTCGTTTAGAAGAAGTCTCCCAGCTAATCCTGCCTTGGACTGACCAAAGCTGAAAAACAGTTAGCTAGATGATGTGAGCTCACCTAGCTAATGCGCATGTGTGACTCCCAACAAAGATAGTAAAGAAGAAAGACGTCTCACTCTGTAGTTAAAACAGAGACCTAAACACACAGGGTGAAAACAGGATCTGCAGCAATGTGCAGTACAACACAAATATTGTGTTTTTTGAAAATGAAACCATGTAAACGTATTCAGGTTCAAAATACAATTATGAACCTGAAAATGAGCATAATATGGGCACTTTAAAGCATAAAGATTCAATACGTTTGACAACAACTCTGCATTTACTGTCATTTGCAGCTTTAAAGTAGTATTTTCTATGTGAAGAGAAAGAAACAGTATGACAAGGGTGGGGGAATAATTGGGTATAAGTCTGCCAAAAAAGAATCTCAATTTGATAAGTTAGTTGTCTTTATTCTGCATGGGCAAATTGTCACAGTACTGAGGCTATTTGTCATGCAGCTGGTGCTTGGGATTCTTTTAGAAAAGGTTACTAGTGCTCCACTTGTGTTTACCATTGACTTGGCCACTGCTCTTTGGAGATAATTGCCTTTGAGTGGCTAAGCATTGAGAGAGGGCTACTTTAAATACCCTAGAGTCCCACACTGCTATCTCTCAATGCATTGTTCACAGACAATCATGGTTTAACTGTATCTCCCCACAGCCCTCGTTTATATGTGCACATACACACTCACACACAAGTCGTTAATCTTCAATCTTACAAGAAAAACATCTTTTCCAATTATTAAATTTTATGAAACTGGTGAACTAAACTAGTGATAGACCTATTTTATGGTGCCGATATTTGCATTTTTACGTGTATCACATCGGCCGATACAATAACTGCTGCATTCGCCGCATCTATTTTTAGTATAGATAGTTTATTTACAGACAGGACACATAATTTGGGTGATATGAATGTAAGATGATTGCAGAAGTGACACTGATCTGTGTTCTTGTTTATTATTTTTAAAGAAATGGCAGAGCAGATTCTGAAAACCAATCCAGTGTGGCATGGTTTACATGGTTATGATGTAAATAGAGAGAGCAAAAGCAGTATCGGCTCCAAATATCGGCTCTAGAAAATTGGCAGCCCGTTATTGACCGATCCCTACAATAAACCACCAAAGAATCTTCTTTTGTTTGGTGCAAAATAACAAGTTCCACTGTTACTTTATGTGACTGATTGCAAAATGAACAGGGGTGGGAAATAATGAATTATCTCTATGTCCAAAGCACAAACAATTTATTCAAGTCTTTGGATTTAACAGGGATTTGTCGAGTCAAAACAAACTGATCCACTGGACCTGATGTTTCACTGTTTTTAAGAATGACTTCTTCAGCTTCTAATAACAGGCAGGGGCTCCTCATGTATCCTGTGGGAATGCCTGCCTTGTAGTGGAGGAGGACATAACTGAGCCCACCTGTTCAGAATTCACCAAAAGAGAGTGGTGTTCTGGAGGTGAAAGAGTAGTTTTCCACGGCAGTGATGTTAAGTATCCTTTGCTAATTTATCACACAGCATAGATAGTGATTAGAAATAAAAAGTTGGACAGCAAAAATGCTGAAAAAGAGCACCACCTGAGCTTGAGCTCCAATATCTCTATCGTCAAATTCTATTGTAAAACAGCCCTATCTGCTCAGGTACACCCTGTGAATTTTAATTTCACAATTCTTTAATTTGTTGCTGGCAGAGAACACAAGAGGGTGCTGCAACATCTGTTCATTGTAGACATGTTTGTTGTGTTTGTGAATGGGTGAACCTGACGGCAGAGCTGCTGCATAGTTCTCGGTAAATCTGCAGGGAGAGCCTCTCCCAAGAAATTGTGAGTCTCTCTATGCAATGTGTTACAGGAAAAGTGTTGAGCACTTGCTAGTATGTTGGGGGGGGGGGTTATGATCTATTGCAGTTCCAACTGACAGCAGAGAATTATTGTTTATAGTTTTAAAAGACAGAGGGACTTAACCCAGAAATATGTGTAATTCTACTGGATCTAGTGAGACCAATGTACAACGAGAGGACAGGTGTAATTTTTAAATAAAGGTCTCACCTGTAGTGCAGCTTTAACAAGACATAATTATGTCACAGTTAATCATGTCAACCAGATCTTTGCACAGTGGTGTAATGTGGTCATATCCAACGAGTGTCAAAGTGTACAGCATCGCAGATTTCCATCGACGCCCACAAAATTGCAACAGATGGTAAGCAATTAAGGAACGTGCGTTAACATCAGGGCACATAATCGTAAACAGGGATGTGGAAATAGGTTGGTGCTTTTAAACAGATATATTTGCATGAATGAAAGGATGAATGAAGGTATGTATGTAAATTAGTGTGCAAGGAAAACAAGAAAATGTAAGGTGTTATGGCAGAAAAGAGGTAGCAAGCAGGGGAGGCATTAGCCATTTTATGGCCCGAGGGGAGATTTTGCTCTGAGTGGCCCCGTCTTCAACGACGTCTACCAAAAACCACTGATATTACAGAGGTGTTTTTTTGGAAGGCCTCAACGATGTAAAGAAACTAAACTTGAATGGTTAACTTGTTTAACATGTTTTCAAATTTAAAAAAAGTTTTCAGGTACAAAAACATCCTGGATGTATATCACAAACAAAAAGCATCAATCACGGCTCATTGACCAGGTTAACATAGCACCAGAGGTTTAGACACACACTCAACGACTCACACGTGCATAAGTCTGGCACAGGGCTGGATCCTCCATCCCACTGACAGATGGATGGGGTTAATATCATAATTAAGCACGTCGGCCGATGGCTCCTGTTTACCGCTCGGTTGCTAGGCAGTGACATCAGCTGATCCCTCCCTCCTTCCTCTGTAATCCCTTCCCTCTCCCTCACACTCCTTTACACTCCCCCACACACACACACACCTCTCTCTCTCTCTCTCTCTCTCTCTCTCAGATAGGCAGCGCAGACGTGGGCAGAGTGTGGGGGTATAGGAAGAGGAGAGAGCGAGAGGGTAGGTAGTAGTGTGTGTGAGGCTGTTAGACAGCATGGTTTGGGTCTGAGGACAGCACTGGAAGACGCAGCAGCAACCTCCAGATCTCCATGTAGACAAGTGTGGTGACATCTACAGATCACCTGGACCTGTCCATCAGCACCCACCCAGGACAACACCCGCCTTTTACAGAGAAGCAAGAGGAGAAGGAGGACGAGGGGGGTGGGTCTGTTTATCTTCTTTTTTTCTCAGTTTTTGGGGTTTTGGTAGTAGGCTCCGGGCTGGACCGCATGCATGACACAACGCAAAGGCGAGAAACCCACCATCAGCATCCAGGAGCACATGGCCATTGACGTGTGCCCTGGCCCCATCCAGCCCATCAAGCAGATATCAGACTACTTCCCCCGTTACCCGCGGGGCCTCCCCCCTGCTGCGCCCCACCAAGTGGGCCACGCCGGGCCCCTGAGCCCTGCCCTCTCCAGCACCTCGGCCGCCACCTCGGCCACCACTTCGGCCATCGCCTCTGTCGAAAGTGACCGCCCAAATGAAGATAAACCAGAACGGGCTTGTGCCGGAGCCTCTGCCTCCTTACAGGCCACCAAGAGGGACGAGGAGCCTGACGTGGAAGGATACGACTCAGATGACTCCAGTGAGTGATGACTCCTCTTCTTGTCGTCTACATCCTATTGTTTACCATGGTGTTTTCCAACATGTCTACCTTTCCCTTTCTCTTAATACTGCATCTCCATTTTTGCCACTGGTTGCCAGGCATCCCTCCAGCCGTGTGGCTTTATCCATCACCTTTTCTCCTCTCGGCTCCCACGTCCATCTCTTTCTATCTCCAATCACCTGCTGTATGTGTGTGCTGTGTGTCTCCGTGCTGCAGCTAACTCTTTCCCTCTCAGTCGACAGACAGCCAACTGTTGCTGCTGCAAAGAATACAGCTCTCCCCTCCTCCTCCTCTGCTCTCCTCCAACTGAAAGGATTTGTGCGATTTTATTGAAGCAAATGATTACATGTATGTGACGACCAGTGTGTATGTGTGCATTTGTCATATTCCCAATGTCTACAGTGTGCTCAGTCTATACTGTTGATCAGTCTCACAGGGATGAGTGATTCATGGCTTCACAATAGTCGCAGTTTTGCACTCAACGGAGTCTGACTGCATTTGTAAGCCCATGTATTGGCTGGGCAAGGGCAAGTTAGGATTGAGTGAGCATATTGTTCGTCTGTCTGTCTGTTTTTGTGTTAATTTCCAAAGCATAAAGATGTGTGTGTCTGTGTATGTCTATATCTGCCTCCACCACAGGGGGGCGGCTCCTTTAAGAAAGCCTTTGCTGAATGTCATTCCTTTTATTTAACAGGTTTAAGTGGGTGAATAATAATGGAAATTAGTAAAACGCAGCACAACTATTGGAGCAATAACAACTTTAATACATAGAAAATTTCTACATCCTGCAAAACCATTTTCACTCCCAGCAAACATCTTCACAGACAGATGATACGACAGTCTGCACTTGTGCTGAGGACTCGATTAAAGGTAGTGCCAAAATGAAAGTTGCTGCTACCGGCATCATTTTGACAAACCTCAGGATCTGTCTGCTAAATCACTGAAACAGTGAAGACAGTCAAGAGTCTCTGTTATAGCATTCGGTTGCCTCTGAACTTGTCGCGGCTACTGCTTGCTCTGAATAACACGTTGCTCTCACAGTGCACAAAAACCGAATTAACTTCACGGTGTGTTTGTGTCAAATTCTAACAACCCTGTCTAGAGGTTTGTCGCGGGTATTCTCTGCACAAGAGACTGGTTTTGATTGTGATTGCAGGCTAATGTGTGACAGCAGTGCAGCTTCTCTTAGCGGTAATCCATGCAGAGCGCCATGCGGGGTGGGGGTTTAGGTCATTTCTAATCCAGAACTGGACAGGTGGGGGGATGGTAGAGAGCAGATAAGGTCGGACCTGGCAGATGTTGCTCTATAACCCTCCGCCATGCAACCAGGATTTCACTCAGCAGGGAAAAAGAGATGGAGAGATGCATTCTGCCTTTATTTGTGAGAGCAGTCCTCAATTAGAGTCTTCACTTCTGTAGCCATATACGCCTTTCCAATGCTATTTTGTTTCCAGCTTTCACAACATGCTGTTTTGAAATGCTTTTGTTGGTGCAATGTGAAGTGTGTGGGAATTTTTATTATCAAGTGCCATGTGATACTTCTCTCTCAGACTCATAGCATACTGCTTACTCTAAATCCACAAACAGCCAGCCAGTTCTATCCAGGGATTTGTTGTGTGGTAAAGGTTCACCATGGCTCCATTTACACATCCAGATTAAAAAAAAAATCTGTTACTTTTAGCTAAGTATGTGTGAGCCAGATAAGAAATAATAACACAGGACTTTTACCCCGGAGACCAGGGCTGGCGTCCCACGTGTGGCAGTTCCTTTCTGCGTTCTTTTTCTCCTAACCACAACCGTCCGGCTATTGTCGCCGTCTCCTGCGTGTGACGGTACCTTTCCCCGTTGTTCTTTTCTTAACCCCAACTGTCCCGTTGTTGTAGCGCATCCCACGTGTGGTGGTCTGTCCCATTGTTTTCACCGTGTGTGGAGTTTAATTTCCCCGTTGTTGCGTCCCCCAGAAGCCACGGATCGTGTCCCATGTCGTGGTGACCACCAGGAAATAAACGAGAAAATGTGTGTCCCTTTTGATGAATCAATAGATCAAAATACATTGTACATGGGTCCCCAAATTGTTCCCGATTGTCAGGCCAGCGAGTTCTGAATGGGTGAATGAGAGGAAAATGGTCTATACGGTATGAAAGTGCTGCACTGTACATGTGCTGTCCATTTACCATTGCCCCCTATTATCTTTGGGGCAAGACCCCAAAAATTGCTACTCTAGCGCAGCGATAGAGTTGTGATTGGGAAAAGTCAAGAGCTGAATATTCTTCAATGTCTTCGTCAAATCCACAAACAGTGTCTCACCACCCCCTATCTGGGAGTTCCAAATTTGTGCAACGTTCTAAGACAGACAATGTGACAAACATGCCTGCTTAACACATTGATTGGCTAGGTGTGCGGAGATGTAACTTCTCTCTCAAGCTCTCCTTTTTTCTTTTTTTACTTTTCGTGTGTACAGTACATCCAAGTGCAACACGATGAATCCTTTAAGGGAGAGGCTTACTAAAAGTGTGCACCATTGTGCCCGTTTGTAAAAATTTTCGTGCCGCCAGTACAAAGAGAAATTGGAGAATGGAGGAGGATAAGAGCAGCTGTGTGGCCATTCAGAAAAGGTACAACCACTTTTGGCTTTAAACATGGCGGGAAGACACATGGTGCGACTTACAGCATACTGAGGTCTTATAAGCATTACCTATGTAACTTGAAAAGACATACAGATTTCAATCTGTCAATACTGCTTATTGGTTTGATTTACAGTTGACTTTTCTTGATAACATTAGCTATCCAATTAGCTGTGTCATGCCTCTTACATGATGTATAAATCCATCCATCCGTCCATCCATCCATCCGTCCATCCATCTTCATCCGCTTATCCCGTATCGGGTCGCAAGGGCAGCAGCTCAAGCAGGGGACCCCAAACTTCCCTTTCCCGAGCCACATCAACCAGCTCCGACTGGGGGATCCCGAGGCGTTCCCAGGCCAGGTTGGAGATATAATCACTCCACCTAGTCCTGGGTCTTCCTCGAGGCCTCCTCCCAGCTGGACATGCCTGCAACACCTCCTTAGAGAGGCACTCCATCGATTTCCTGCTGAGAACCATGGCCTCAGATTTAGAGATGCTGATCCTCATCCCAGCCGCTTCACACTCGGCTACAAACCAATCCAGTGATTACTGAAGGTTACAGGCCGATGATGCCATCAGGACCACATCATCTGCAAAAAGCAGCGATGAGATCCCCATGTATAAATGTGGTTGGCTATATGTAACAGGTGTTGGGATGCTGTGGCATGCATACACTTACTGTACTTTATCATATTGATCCTAGTGAACAGTTACTTCCTTACTTGATTTAAGGTGTCAGTTGAGTTGAGGATCAGCCAAACTAAGTTGTTTCTCAAAACCACTGCTCTGCTCCATCCTCACTGCTAATAAGGCAATTAGTCACAAACATCTGCCGGAGCATCATCTTAATGATTTTACAATCACCTGAAGAGGCATCAGTGATGCAGGATGATTACGATGTCAATTCCAATTCAAGAAAAAAAGAAAAGAAAAAGAGTAAGGAACATCTGAGTAAATATGATAGCAATTTATTGTAAATATCAAATACTGGATGGGACATCCAAAGTCTGAGTCATCTGCATGCTTATCACCAGCCTCACCTACAGTTGACGTGTCTAATGAAAGCACTGAAATAAATAAATGTGGCTGTTTGGGTCTGATGCAATGTCCTAAATAATCCCAAGCTGCTGCTGCTGCCAAGGGAGTTTGAAAGGAGAAACATAAGACGTATAAACAAAATACTACTGCAGCAGCACTGTTCTGCCTTAATGAACGGTACATAGACTCAGTTATTAATGTCTGCCGTACATTATGTAGGGAAAGTCACACCAAAGCACAACAGGTGATATACCTGGCTCACCATCAGGTTGTGGTGTCAGTGTCAGATTCACTTTTTCACATCATCATTTTGCACCTAAGCTTACAGTGAGGAATTAATTGTACACGTAGCCCCACCGGTCCACAATGCAATACAGTAAGGCATATGTTTTTGTGCCTGTGTGCTTTTTTTGATTAAGGAGAAATTACTTTCTTTCCTCTGGTAAAAAATGTAATGTAAAGAAGTCTGTCTTAATAAAGAAAAGCAAAATGTCATGATAAATAAGTCAGGAAATATGAAGCAAGCATCGCAGATTGATGTTGTGCAACAATGTGAAAGGATTTCTCTTTTAGGAATCAAGCAGTGTTAACAAGACTTGCTGAAGGACAGCTGAAACCAAGGCTATTTAATCAAAGCTCATTATAAAAGCCGGGAACACATCATATCAGCTTCTGTTGGCAACAAGCTTATAAGAATAACAGTAATGGAATGGATGTTCTAACCACATTTGTGTGTCTTATCATCTTGGCTTGTGTATGTTTCATCTCATCTTAGAGGGTTAGTCAAGTTTTAACACACTGATCTGATCATTCTTGGCCTGATACATGAGTCACACTCTGAGGTAAACTAATTTCTCTCTCCTGAGGGTGCAGCAGGAGTTGCTATGATCCAAATGAAAAGTGGTTTCAGTTTGAATTAGTTTGACTGACTTTTAAAACCTGACTTTCACCTTGTTGCTGCGTGACATGTAGAAGAAAGGAACTCTCTTCTTCCCATTGCTTGTGATTTGAAAGATCCAGCGCTGCCCCAAATTGGCTTTTCACGGTCCTGTGGGACTTGATCCAGTATCTGCATGCTTCCTCTGGGGGCGGGTGGGGTAGTGTATTCTCTAATGTACCAAATCACACAGGGATATCTCAATCCTCGCTAAGAACCTGCTGGCTAATCTGCATAACAGCAACATTTTCTGATTCATTGTGACTCAACCTTGATTTTAATTGAAACAGAAAAGTGCATCACCCACCAAGTGTCCCAGCTCCCCCGCAAAGGGGGGAAATCAAAAGCAATTAGACATCCGGATCTCTGCCACATCAATTAATGGTTGTTTGTAGTGGGTGTAGAGGGCCACGTCTCTCGCCACGGCCAGGAGAAATGAACCGCATGACCCACATGACAAAGCAGGCTCTTGTGTTCCTGCGAGATAAGCTTCAGAGCCTTATGTGTTGACAGGTTAGTGCAGGTTGGTTGGGGGGGGTATGTATGCACATACAGATCTCCCGTGAGATGTCTCGCTCTGGCAGTATCGTTGTCTCCTTAGAACAAGACTTGAGCTACAGTGTTTGTTTGTAGTTGTCAACTGGTGAGGGAAAACAAAGGAAACTCAACTGTCAGAAAAAGTAAATAAAATCGACAAAACTATATTTTATATTTCTTTGTTATAAAGGATAATGGTGATTTTTTTTGTTAGAAAAAGAACAGAAGTTCCTTATAAAAAAGGTTTTTCCAGACATCTTTGTGGTTTGACTTAAAGTGCTCATATTATGCTTTTTTCATATTAGGAGATGCCCCGACAGTATTGTTTTCATTACTTAGAATTCCTCATGGAGAGGCATAAACTACGAACTATAGCTTCAAGGTAAGCAAAACCAATCAACCGTGACATACATGACAAAAATATAGGTGGATGGACTTGCATTTAAAAATATATGTACCAATGATTGATTTTGTTCAAGTGTCTCATGTCTTTTGTACCAGCTATAAACATAATAGCTCAGTTTTTTCATTAATCTCACATAGTCAAAATAAGCAGCCACTTCAGCCTCAAACATTCAAAAATTACAGGACTTATATTATATAATAATAAAATGTAGCCTATAGGATTAGGGTTAGTAGGGTTTGTGCCTAGACATAACCGTACTGTGACCGGATGATCGGAGTATTTCTTCCACTGGTTTTAATGTCAAAGCAATCCCTGGCCTCCTGGCGACCACTACGAAATAAAACGAGAAAATTGTGTCCCTGTTGACAAATCAATAGATCAAAATAACGTGACCATTTCACAAACTGCCGTGAGGCCGGGTTGTGTTGTTAGGTGCAAGAGAAGTACAATGTAATATGTCCCCATGCACCATCCCAGTTTATAGTCAGATATGATCATTTCTCACCTGCGTTTTGTCTTTTTTTAATAACATAAGTGCAAACTCAAATCAAAGTCAGTAATACAGTATGCCATGCTAAGTCTTAAGCTTACAGTATTGTAGAGGGATAAAAGGCACTTGACTTTTCCAAAGAGTTGGTGAGTTCAATAAAATTGGCTTTGCAAACAGTTTAGCAGCAATGTATAACTGTTTTTGGTATCTGATCAATGGGATAATCTCCTATAAACTGAGTGTATTGAGCAGAAGAGAAAGAAGTGTGTATTGTGTTGAGCCATCTGTTGACTCTACCAGACCAAAAGCCCTTTCCAGACCTTTAAAAAAACAGAGGTTGGCATCAATCTACTTGAAAACATCCCCTGAGCCTCATAATGCTCAGCTCAATGTAAAGTGTGATTTCAGCCTTGGCGTGCTTAGCACAGCAGAATCCTATTAAGAGTATGTCTGCAAGCTGTCATGCAGTAGTAATGACTCACTATAGTATCCCTTGTTTCATTGTGAATAACCCAGCACTAACAAAGCGGGCCAGATTGTCTGCCTGTTCACATTATGCATTATTATTACTGGTGCTGTCTCTTAACAGAAGCCATGGAGTGTTTTAAGTTTGCAGCAGCACGGCTTCATCAGATACAAACACTGTCTCTGCCCTCCCTTCATCCCACTAAGCACATTATGTAATGATAATGCCAGCTATTACACAGATCCATTTGGCGTCTGGGGCTGTCATCAGTGGGGAGAAATTTGGTTTGGCTTCAGTCTGTCACACTTTGCATGGATGCATTAACAGGAGTGCCTTTAAATATGGCTGGTGACAAAAGGGTTTTTAAAAGCTTCAGTTTTTGAAATGCAAATTCCACCAGTTTTTTTTCATCAGTTTAAACCACAGAGTGTATGCAGGAAGAGTGCTTTAACGCCCTTACCGAGAAGTCACTCAATTTGTCTAAATTAAATCCTTGTGTCTGATCACCTCTCTGCCCACGCCAAGTGATGAATCAAAACTTAACTTAAACATAACTGCAGTGGGTGGGTACTCTGTACCTCTCTTTAGCCTCTCGTCTCTAGCCTTCGGTGTAGCGCATGAGTGTTCTGTTTGCAGTTTAATGAGGCAACATTAAGGGACCAGTGTATAAGACTTAGGGGGATACATTTACAGAAATAGAATATTCATAGTTATGTTTTCATTTGTGTATAATCACCTGAAACTAAGAACTGTGTTTTTGCTAGCATAACATGAGCCTATCGTATCTACATAAGGAGCGGGATGTAAAAAAATGAGTGGCTACAGCAGAGCCCATTCATTCCTATGACAGTTGCTCACTGGCGCATGAAGCCAAAAACATTCAACTTCTTTTTCTAATGGGAAAAAAAATTGTTTTGTGTGTCCTGAATATTGTTGAAAATATAGACCTGTTTTACTGCTAAGAATTTCTGATATAAACAAACCTTGTCATCGACATTATTGTTAGTTCCATTAATTATATGACCCTGCCAACCCCTATCAATTGTTGAGTCATAACCTTTAAACTTGTGTTGTCAATTTTGGTGCTGAGGTGACCCTATTGGAATCTCCTTCACTCTATTTTTAACTGTATGTGGGGAAAAAAGTATTCCCTTATTTGGAGCAAGCCGTTGCGACTGCTGCAATAAGCCATAGTGGTAGTTACATGTATATGGCATAAACTCAAATTATTCTTCTCTAAGTCCACGTAGCTGTGAAGGTCTTAAAGTTTGCAGAGCACTTAATCTGCATGCAAACACCCACTGTATTAACAAAACTGCATTTTCTGCCCATGTCTGGAATATACTATTACAGTACACGGTGCTTAACTCAAAGACATTTGTTTATCCAATAAATTCAATAGAACAAACTGGCTGGTCTGGTCTGGCTAGTCCACACGGCATTCCGGGATGGGAAAAAAACATGCTCTGGTTTATTGGCATATCTTTAAACCAATCCCAATCGTCATGGGCAGCGCAAAGCACCAGACAAAGGCATAGTGCCGCTACAAAATTGCCTTGGGAAGGAACCTTTTTTGGTCAAACATGTACGATAGTCTAGCTAGCTGTCTAGATTTGCCATGCAGAGAGCTGAGGAGCAGTTTACCATAGTCCATAAATCAACCAGAGTTTAAAATTCCAATACCAATAAAACAAAGCCATCCCGGATGTGGAATGTGTATGTATAGACTGGTAGTACTACAGGTGTTTGTTAGATATGAATGAATAAAGTTATTTGTTGTGATTTTCTTAGTGGCCCAAAGGGTGAGCTCAGCTATGATCGAAGGAGCTTTTTGTAAATCAGAGCCCAACACTTGTTTTTCTTAGACAGCCAAAGAATCTCTTTCTTTCCTCCCGACTTCCTCTTGTTGCTCCCTGAGAAGATGCTGAACTCAAGTTCTTTCAAGGCTTCAGCACCCTACTTGAGCTGGATCGATAATAGGTCACAGGCCTGCTTCTTTGGACTCTTGGAACACACATCTTAGTATTTCAGTTTCTCAGTTGCTGCTCCAACTGGAGGGAAAACTCAATGAGTAGTACAATACAGCTGTGCTTTAGACAGACCACAGACCACAATGTCTGGCCCCCGTGAGGAGAGTTGGGCTAGAAATGCTTGCTGAGCTCACCAGGACCAATACGTGTTTCCTTTATGCTCTGCTAAAGTGGATTTGACTTTCTTGGAGTGGGGGTGTCTGTCTTGCCAGATGGACTCTAGACAACTGCAGGCTTAAAAATTATATATGTAATCTTTAATCACACTGTACCAATTTTACAGAGAAATTACATTTACTTTCATGGTTATTTGATACATTTTCATTTTGAATAAGATGAAGTCAAAGTGGGAAGGCAATGGGGTCATTAAAATAAAGAGGATTTATCTCTTTTGGGTGCACTGAATGTGCCGTCTTAGAATCTGCCTCTCAGAAACGTGACTGTCTTTATAATGCTGTTGCTATGCCACTAATTGAGTTACATGTTTAGCATTGCAGGATAAATTTACCAGTTTATATTTTAGATAAATTCTTCATGTTTTGTATTTGATTTTTCTTAGAGATTTATAACCAATGGCCATAACATTACTCTAAGGCATGTTTAAAGGTCCCATGGCATGAAAATTTCACTTTATGAGGTTTTTAACATTAATATGCATTCCCCCAGCCTGCCTATGGTCCCTTAGTAACTAGAAATGGTGATAGGTGTAAACTGAACCCTGGGTATCCTGCTCTCACTTTGAGAAAATGGAAGCTCAGATGGGCCGATCTGGAATCTTGCTCCTTACCTCCCCTTTCTCTGCTTTGCCCGACCAGAGAATTTGGCCCACCCATGAGAGAGAGACATCATGGCTTTCAAACGAGCAAAGTGGCAGTTAGTCAAGGCCACACCCCAGTCTCCACCTTGCCCCCCCCTCTCTTCCTCAAAAACTAAAGACTCAGAAATGGCACATACTATGGGTTCTAGCTGTACTTCTGCACGGTCTATATAAAAGCATCCAAAGAGCACACAATGTCATGGGACCTTTAAGCCACTATATACTATGTATAACTTTGTGATCCTAGCACCTTGCAAAACAATTTGATGGCAAGAGTTTTTAATTGTAGAAAAGGTAGATAATGTCAGTGCAAATTGGTGCAGTCAGTAAGTCTTTCCATCCACCTGTTTTTATGTAAATTTTCTAAATGGGCTTTGAAAAAATTGCAGTGGTAACGTCAGAAATTCAACAGAAGTAAAAAATATTGCAAAAAAAAGCTGAGGTGAAAAGTTGATGTAAAATGTGATTTATATGTCACTCAAGTTTCTGCTCTAGTAAAGAGAAGATATTGCCGTTTTCTACATTCTTTTCCACCAATTGAGGTTTGACTGGCAATCTTTTAATTATGTCATTATTGCACCATCTTCTTTTGAAATGGTTTAATGGCACCCAAGTGGAGAATTAACACCACACGCTGTTTCTCTGTTTTAACTCCTGATATTAACACAATGGTAGTGGATAAAAAAAAAAAAATCACATTCATAATGTGTTTTTTTTGCCAATTAGCTGGAAATTTATGAAAAAAAATCAGTTGAATGGAAAACTGACTTATTACCATTAGATTATGATATATTGGATGTACTAAATTGATGTTTTAGGCTGAGGGTTGAAAAAGGGGTAGAAAGCTCATGAATTTTTCCAATTTGGTGTTCATCCTTTTGAATTATAGTGTTTATAACGCAAAAGGATGAATTATAAACACTCATCCTATGAATTATAAACATTATAATAAAAAAACAGATTTGGTAAGGTTATATTAGACAATAAAAATCCCAAGCAGCGGTTTTCTGAATTTAACAAAGCAATATCTCTGCCTCATTTCGCAGAGGATGTGAAACGGATAGCTCAGTATTACAAATCAAGCACTTCTCACAGTATTGCGTGACATTTAATTGTCATCTTGAGCGTTAAAGGCATATTTAGTATGCATGCTGTGTCTCCAATAAAATTAATCAAAATATCATCACAGAGAGGCTTACATAAAGATCCATGACTCGCCCGCTTCTGGCAACCCCACAAAGTGGCAGAGCTTGAGTCATCTTTTTATGGGAGCCTCGGGTCTGCAAAAACTCAGAAGGCTAAAAAAATTACATATTTTTCCATGAAAGTCCACTTTTATCAATAAGTGCAGGGGCGTTCTTGATGGTGTGACTTTACAGCCTCTAAACCTCCACTTTGTGTGAGGAGGGAAATGAGGAGGAGTTGTAACTGAACCTCCCATCACCGGTAAAAGGTGGGTGAAAGAACTTCACAAAATTATAAGCTTATGTTATGATATAACCTCAGAATTACGGTGTTTTAACTTTATCTTAATTGTCATTGAAAATATAAAATGTAACTTTTTTTAATGACTTATTGTCTTTGTAGTTTCCCCTAAAAAGAAAGGTGTGTAACTGTACAGTTACTAATTGTTTTTTGGGATACATTTCTTTAGCTTAGTTTGTCCACCCCTGCATCTTTACGGGCATGCTGGGAAATCACTTTTGTGGTGCACTCAGTCCTTTGTTCACTAATGATAAATTTACACTAAATGCATTCTTCTCAGCTTGCTGAGAATAAATACTACAGACGATGGGACTCTATTAGTTCCAGCTGTTCACTCTGCTGCTTCATATTCACATCATCGCACATCTTTTTTTTTTACATTCTGTCTGGAACTGTTTCAGTGGGAAGATGGATAGAAGTCCATGAAAAGCAGCTCTGTGCCATCACTTACTGTTCCCTTTGATTTACATAGATACTTTGAGGTGTCTGTAGCAGTGTTGCCTTCCTTTATACAACCTAAGATTTAACGTGATAATGAAGCACAGTCCTGGAAATCCTTGTACTATTCTCCAGCGCATTTGTGGGAGCAGTCAACTTGAGTGTGTTTCATAACACAACACATCAATAATCCTTTAAATGTAAATCCCCTGCCTTGTTGTTGATGAAACAGTGTTTGGCGTCAGGGTTCTCTATTAAAACACTTGATCATACTACTGTATAACATAAGGAAAGTCCTCAATCTTCCCTGTATCTGATCACAACGCAATAAACAAGTTGTCTGTAGAACATCATGTTTGATAGCTTTCATTATTTCAAGCTACTTCAAGGCATGTTACAGTAACAGGCCTCACATGAAACTAGGTGTTGTTGCACAGAGCTTTTTTCCTGTTTGTGCTGAGAACCATTGCGGCAGACAATGGATTGTTACAATGTCACTATTATTAGCCAGCCAAGTGGGTTTGTAATTACAAGCACTGTCAATTACACGATTTAACAAGAATGCATCAAATTAACAAAGTGGGGGTACATAAGACAGTTGATGTCTGTGCAGCGCTGCATCTCACTGCCATGATTCACAACTTATTTTTGGGTCTTAGATAGTACATACTTAACATTTTAACAAATTCTAAAATTTAAACAAAAACCTATATACAATTTGACAGGGAATTACCCTATTATAAAATATGCACTATAGCAGTAAAAGTACCCCAATACATTAATGTAGGAATACTGTATTACAAGTAAAGGTCCTGCTTTTAAAATTCTGTTAAAAATATACAGAAAAATACTGTACTTAAAATACTGAACAAAAATCTGTGTGTTGGCCAGGAGGCTGTACACAGCTTTTGGAATGAATGTTGAGTAAAGGACCTTTAAAATAAAGGTGTATACAGTGGCTAGAATTAGTTTACACACCCATGCTAAAGTTGATTAAAAAGAGGAATAAAAAAAAATCTTTTGGACATTGATCTTAATACCTTAATTCAAAATTCATGGGCATGAAATTAGCCTAATAGCTGGTTTGATTTGCATTGCAGATGATCTTATGGAAAGTTCCCCATGCCAATCTCTAGTTATTGTGAAGGGTATGTGATGATGGAAGGTTATTTTAATTCCAAAGGCCAAGGGAACTTTATCAGGATGCATACTATCCTGGATCTATGAAACAACTGCCTTTAAAAATAAAAATCTGCCTGCTTCTATGGGAATTTAACATAGGGGTGTGTATACTTATGTCCCCTGTATTTTTAATTTTAAATTTTAAATGTCACTGTTGTAGCTGGTTTCCCTCGGATATTCTTTGACCGCGTGACATCCATTTTCAATGTTTGGTGCAAACCAAATGGAAAATGCAACAATGTTACAACTTCAAACTCAAATCGCAACGAGTCCACCGAACTACAGATGTGAAAGCGCCCTAAGTCCTGCTACACAAATGTTTGTATATTCTTGGAAATTTTGAAATGTGGCAAGGGGCCCCAATGAGACGCTGTTTATCTGTAGGGAGTCACTAGTCATGTAAGCTAGGAGCCAGTGGGTTAATCTTTAACAATGCATTGCATTTTAAAAGCTCATCATGTTTTCTCATGTACAATCTTAATTTGAAAAATAACTACAACTGTCAAATAATTGTAGTAAAGTAAATAGTACATTATTTCCCTCTGAAATTAAGTAGTTAAGTATAATGAAATACATATAATAAGTGTAAGTAATAAGTGTCAAAAAATCGTAATGCTCAAGTAAAATTCAAGTATCTCAAACTTACTTACAATTCTGTTTTCACTCTAATATACATAGTGGGGGGGAGGAGCTTGCAGTTCTTTGCTCATCTCCACTCGATTAGCATTTGTTTTCATCCCACCAGGTAGAAATCTGTATCATACTGAATAAAGCAGCCGAACAAAAATCCCACACAGTGCTCCAAACAATAATTCAGGAGGCAACATCCTCACACTATTTCCAAGAACTGATCCTTTGAGTTTCAAAGCTTTAACTCCCTGCAGGTTCTTATCTTTCTGTGTGCTCTGACTCATAGTGTCTCTGCAAAGTTTCTTAGTTTCTTTTGAATTGTTTGTTAGTCTTAAACCTACAGTATATACTCTTGCACAAACAAAACTAAGTAAGCCCAAAGTATTTTATCTTGTCTTTAGCGAGTAGTTTTACCTCATAGCAAGTATTGATTGACAGAGCTTAGAAAACGCTCAGTTCAGTGGTGACTACTTTTATTCCAGGCAGAGTGGGTTGACTGCTCTTGGACGTCTACGTGGCTTAAATAAAAAAGCTTTTAGCCAAATTTCCCTTCTCACAGCAGTTTTTGAATATCAGCGTCCTACTCGCCTACCAGAGGAGTATTTACAGAAAAGAGAGCCAGAGTGGAAATGGGAATGCTGCCTAACATTCTGTAGGCGGGGAAACTGACAGAAAGATAAAAATATATACCGGATACGTAAACAAAATGTGTCAAACAGGATAGAAAAACAGCCTGATGATTATACCAATGTTGTTGCACAAACGCTCATGTTCTCTTATGTAAACCTCTTCATTCAACATAGTAGAATTAGAGAATAGTGTAATACTTATATATGTTTTAAATTGAAACAGCCAAAGGATTAATTTTAGTCTGCCATTAGTCAATGAAATCTGCACATATAGAGTTTGGCATTGGCATGGCTAACCGGAGATTTCTCCACCCCCTGAAATGATATTAAAATGAACAAACCCCACATATAGTAGATGCAGATATCCAAGCTTTCAGCAGACATTACAGTAATTGTATAATTGAGTAGAACAATTAAGTTATTTCATCTCCTAATGTACCTATCTAGCTCTCTCAGACCTCTCTCAAAGTCAGACCCTAATTACACAGAGGTTCAGCTCTCTTTTGTGGGTTTTGTGTTTAGTGTGAGGAAGATGGAGACCACTTGATGGTGCCATCTGTGATAACATGCAGAACTCAGGGCAGAGAGTAACACACAACCTGTACGTGCAGCCCATACAAAACCAATCAGCTGATTTTGCCTTCCAAGAGATCCCACTTGATCCAGTGTGCTCTGACACAGGGGAAACAGTAGATATCAAGAACATGAAGTGATAAATAAAGAGTGCTGCCTGGGTGTTTGAATCATTCATGAGTTCTAGCTCATGCAGGGTAGAGTACTGAATCAACCCTGCACTGACCAAATGTGTCTTCATTTGCTAACAGATGTTAACTGACAATCCCTCAGAACTATTGTGGCCTAGTGTATGTAAAAAAAAAAAAAAAAAAAAAAAATGAATGAAAAGACTTTAAATTACTGTTGACACTGCTGACCAGTGATTATGAAAATAAAAGGTACTAAAACAGATATTTAATTACATTAATTTAAATCAAAACCTTGCAAGGACAGTTGAAATATGAAATACAAAAGCAAAACAGGAAGCAGTGATGTGTGGTTATGTTCAACAGACGGTTGAGCGGTAATTTGTTGTTCTCCAGCATATTCCAGGCACATTCTCCCTGTAAAGCATATTATAGAAAATAACGCTCTAATAGTCTGAAGATTCATTGGGCCTTATTCACCAACCGTTCTCACAAAGAAATGGGTTCTTGACTTCACTTTTTACAAAGATTCTTCACTAATGTTTTCTTATCTTGGAATTGTTCTTAGCTAAGAACAACATCTACACACACTCAAGAGCACTCTTACAAAACAAAAAATCACCACTGGAAACACTACTAAATATTAAACCTCGTTTGGCATTTACCTGTTGCAGTAGAATTTCTATTTCAGAATTTCTGAAGTTCTTTTTTTTTTTTTTGGTGGATCAGTGGTGGTCCAACCGTCTGTGCGTCTTTTGGACATTGTCCAACTTTTCTTGCACACGGCCCTGAAGTGTCATATCCTTATATGGGAATTAATGGGGAGTTTTCTTATGCTAATTAGGAACAACTGGCACACGCTTTCAATTACGAAAACGTGGGGTTCATCAATCCTAAGAACACAGGTGCGAACAATAGTCATGTATCTGATGTAGACTTTTCTTAAGAAAATTCTTAGGAAGATATTGGTGAATGAGGCCCGTTGTTCTTTGCAGCATAGCTTTATTGTGAAAACACTTGTCAACCGTCCCCCTGCACTCCCGCTGTACAGATTGTGGTTTCCCTGAACAGCTCCATTTGTATAGATCTGAGTACAGTTTGATCGTATCCTGCTGACTCTAATGAGTCGGCAACACCTTGGTAAGCTGCCCCTTGATCCCTCCAGAGATGCATTTACACTAAACACCAAATGAAGCTTGGTGAAGGTTCAATCAGGAACACTCCCTTTAATCACTCATTCATTTTCATCTCTCTCCGGCTTCTACTCTGTAGGCGTTTACTCTGAGTTGTCCAACCAGATCTTGCCACAATCTCTCTTAGCCCATTATATCCTTACGGTTTTGTTCCGTCCATGCCACACCAGGAGCGTCTCAGAAGCGGAGCGTCTTTCCTGCCCCGCTCGCAGATTATATTGTCTCTTCTTTGTACTTTACAGAACAATGACGTGTTTATTAAGCTAGTACTTCAATTCCACTCCAGGAACTCCTATAGTTAAACTCCATACATTCTCTTTTCTGGCATCTTTATAAAAAAGATAAATCTCTCCTCGTCTGTGGTGTTGGAGAGGACACATATACAATATTGGGGGTTGTCTTTTGGTAAATTGACTGGATAGTCCTACTGTTTCACTTCCTGCCTGACTGTCCGAACGCCCCGCGAATCACAGGAAAGTAGACTTCCTTTGCCTGAGCCGCTTCATGCCTGGGGACGCTCCATGGCCCGGTTGAATCACAGGCCACACTGAAGTTAGACTTGTGACAGTGCATACAGTGTACAGTGTTGCATTGTAGTAGATGACAGACAGTTGCAACACAGCTGGTTTTAAAGCAGAGTTTATTTGTCTGAATTTGCCGCCCCATGGTTTCTGGGACGCTCCATGGCGGAGCCGGTTGAATAGCAAGCATTGACTTGAATGGCCGCGACACATCCTTTAGGGGTAATTGCTGGTATTACATTAGTTCATGGCGGAGTAGGTATGTTCCGTATATTAAATTAGTTTAAGTGTTGAACATTATGTACAGTATTTCGCCACACTGAAGTTATGGGGAAACTAAGTGTGACAGTGCATACAGTGTACAGTGTTGCATTGTAGTAGATGACAGACAGTTGCAACACAGCTGTCACTGTTTGTGTGTTGTAAAGTGGGCTGGAAAAAGGCAGGATGGAGTGTATCTGAAGATGAATTGTTTATTTGTCTGAACCGCCCCCATGACCTTTATGGTTTCTCTGACTAAGAAATTGAAGGATTGGGTAAAGGATTTGCATTACGTTGTCTGGTATTCTAGTCAGTCAGTCTATTCAAGGTGCAACCAAACCTGATAACAGAGGCGCCTCACTATGGGGGGTTCAGGTACAAGTCGGGTTACAGGCTGAGTAAAGCCACCTACAGGCTGTATGACATTTACAATCAAAGCAAATTCACTCGGCAGCAGTACACCAGGGCTCCTCTCTGTTAGATACATGTTAGATTGAGTGCCTGGAAGGGTGATTCATTTTATTCCAATTAAATGCATATTTATACAAGGTCAGTGTTGACTTCTCTTGTTTAGATCTTTTTTTGTTAAATATGCCAGTTCAGTCTTTCAGATTGAGTTCAATTTGCATTCACTATTACTACTATTACTGCATTATAATTATCACTGACTGTAGATAGCTTTGGGTTGTATTTATTGTTAACCAGCTCAAACTACAGAATTATTATTCGATTTGTGCTGATTCCACTTGTGAAAAAAACAACTAATCGAAATGTGGTCAGAATGGTTGTGGCAGCTCCAGCTACTATTGGACTCAATCTGGAGGTGACAGATTTAAACTGTTCAGTTCTCATATTGTGCAATGTGTTGCCTGGCCAGAAAAACATGGACAGAGTCTGTATCCCATAAGAGATTGACCAAGATTCGAGATTTAGGAAGCAATTTCAACTAATAACTTAAATTCCTTGTGGAACAAAATATTGATTTAAAAATGATTTTATTACTTTATTTACTTTAAAAAAAATGTCCTCCATCCTCTATAATGATTCAGAAATAATAGACTGAAGGATGCCTTAATTGGCCAATCAGAAGCGAGTATTCAACAAAGCCATGTAAAAACCTTTATTAATAACTTACTGATGACTTAAAACATTATTTATATTATCACCTGCCAATAACCAAAACTTGTTTGTATTAATGGTTTATAACTGATCCATAGATCCTTTGTACATGATTTATTTCCCTTAAATAGAACAATTAGTTACAACTTACAAACCCTTTAGGGGCACTTTAATAGAAAGTGGTACCAACATAACTGAACATGTAAGGTGGGAGTGAATGTGGCGTAATTCAGAACAAATGCCATCGTCAAGCATCAAGGCGGTCTCTTCAATCAGGAACATGAAAAGACTGAATGAACATTTCACAGTGTGCAGCTGGTTTGTCTTGCTTGAATGCACTCCATGAATGCACTCCATGATAAAGACCATACCCTGAATGCTTTCACATGGTTCATGTGTCTATGAATGTCTCATGTTGTGGCATTGCTTTTATTGCTGCTCATGTGCTGTGTTTATTTCATGGCTTTTTATCAATGAAGGTGCCATCTCACAAGCTGTTGATGATAAATATGCCATGGGTGGGTGGATTTTCCAAGCAGAAACTACACATTCTACAATCTATATATCACGTCAGTTCTTTTTGAACCTAACTAAGTTTCCAGATCTTTTTCTGTGTGTGGCATTTTAGCTTTTCTGTGATAGTTCACAGTGTGGCAAGACAGGGAACATTATATGAGACAGAGACAGAAGAGTAAGAGGAGGAGGAGGAGGAGGAGGAGGAGGAGGAGGAGGAGGAGGAGGAGGGCTAGTAGTAAGGTCCTGGGCTAGACACAAACCCAGGATGTCATGTTTACATCCCCTCAGGCAACAGGATGCCATCCAAGTTAAAAAACACAACCTGAACCCTTCTTTGGAAGATTATTTTAAGTGTCAGAAAATATCTGAAGCCACATTTAACCCTCAAAGAGGCACCACATGGATACCGGTTAGGTTAAAGCCAATATGCCTTACAGTAAATTTACATTAAAGAAATATGGATGCCAATGTTGGTGGTTAGAACACAACTTTGGTCTAGACTGTATATGTGTATATAATATCTCAACTACTAAATGAATTGTCATGCAATTCTGTACATATACAGTATGTATGGTCTCCAGAAGATGAAGCCTGATGATCCCTTGAGATTTAATCTACAGTCGCACCCCCAGCAGGTGAAAGTTTTCACTCATGAAGGGCAATATATTGACATCTACTGGATGGATTAGCACAACATTTTATTACAGACATTCATGGCTCCTAGATGATATATCCTAATGATTTCTGGGCAACTGGGGTTCACTTCAGGGTTAATGCTCATAAAAAGAACTTTTCTAACTAATCTAGGTCTGCCATGTTTCTGTGTAATATGACTTAAACTTGGCAAGCACCGCAATTTTGAGTAGTTATTTCGACTTGAGGGGCGTTCACGTGAATTTTCTCAGTCGGAAACACACATTTTTCGATTATGCCAATACCACATAAATGCAGTATTAGCAAATGTTAACATGTTAACGGCAAGCTATGCCGGTGAACCTGGTAAACATAAGCATTTAGCTCAAAGCACCACTATGCATGCAGCCTCACAGAGACCTTGTTTTATATTGTTTATGTATTGCAGTGAGAATTGAACACAGGTCTTCCACACCAAAGGCATGCGTCATAACGACAGCGCCATCACCACCAGAATTAACAAAGTTTGAATACTGATAAGTCTACATTTGCAACACAATTCCCTTTTCCACCCTACAAACACAGGGTCAAGCATTGTTCAAACCCAACTGAACCTCCAAATTATTTTCAAAATCAAGTGTTTCCAAAGATACCAATATCAAAGTGACCAATGGGTACATCTGTTTGAGAAATAATGTGTGCACCTATTGATGGTACATGTTGTGCAGTAGGGGGAGATTTAGGTTTCAAGACATGATTGGATTTTCAGGGTCTGCTTACATCTTTCTTCAGGTAAGGTGCAGTGTGCCTGTAGGTCTTTACCTTGACAAGCAGATTTACCTCTTGGCCTTTGAGCAATCGCTCTCTTCTTCCTCTCTGGAAGCACTACCTTTACTCTCATCCTCATCTGCTTCCTTCTGACTGCTCTCCCAGATTCAGAATTACTTCCTCATCCACATCACTTGTCTCCTCTCACTCGAGGGAGCACAGGGGTGGGAGTGTGTGTGTCTCTGTGTGTGTGTGTGTGTGTTAACAAATCATAAAATTTAACAGTGGAGCTAAGGCTGGTTGATACGACCATAATCTTTTATCCAAATTAGATAGCTCTTTTTTCAACTTTGGTCAGTCCAAGGCAGGATTAGCTGGGAGACTTCTTCTAAATAAGGGGCACTTGGGACATGTAAATAGTTCTTTTGTAGATTATGGTGAACTAGTGTGTGTTGTAGCAGTGTTTTGCCGTTGAGAACGAGCTAGCATACTTAAGCTACCATGCTACAGTTTGCCACCTCGTCTTGGCTAGTGACGTAGAGAGCCATGCAGATTTTGAACAGCTCACCCGGAGACTGAAGGCAGAAGACATTTAGAAACCGTATCTCACTCAAAACAGCCTGGATGTTTTCTTCCAAGTTTGTATGTGTGTGGAAGCACCAGAGACACAAAATAACACCCCAAATCCCAGAAAAAGGGATTTTTTCATAATATGGGTACTTTAAGTATTCTCTCTTTCTGAAACGGGCTGGAGTTACCCCTCTCTCTCAGGTTTGATGAACCTCCCTTTCCGAAACAGAAAACCCAGAGTTTCCCTCATCTCAGGGTTAACAAACTCAGTTTTTAATAAACCTCCTTTCTCAAACGTACCCCTGGTAATTCAGTGAATAAATATTCTACATGAAATAACTGCAAGGTAAAGACAATTTTTGTTTACTCCTGTGTGAATCAAATACTTGACAACTGAAAATTATTGGGTATTTTCTCATTTTATAAAGAATTTAGTGCTAAATGAACGTAACGTGCAAGGACTGGATCATATGGCGTTTTTCAAATGACGTAAATATTCCTGTAATGCAGTTTGGCCGCCACTTTTCCGATAACACAATCAAAATGATATCCAAAAAATATATACAATAGACATTTTATATTGTTTTGATGTGTATACTGTATACAAATGTTGACTGCACCAGTATGCATGCAATAAATGAATGTACTGTATGTACAATAGATATTACAAGACAACATGCTATACAGAAGGGCAGAACACTTTGGTAAAGTTGGTCTCCCATCACTTATATTGGAAAGATATATTAGGAATCAAACTTTTCATAGCTGGGACAGACAAAAAGGAAAAGGAATTACAGTGACCATGTTTTTACAGTTCACCTCTTCTAGTCACTCCACTAGCTTTGAATTGCTACGGAATCACAGAGGTGTAAACATAACTACACAGGGGATCTAGCAGGATAAGATTTGTTATCAAGAAAGCACAAGGACATTAGTTTCCCAATGACCAAAGAAAGTGTACTGCATATGCAGATGATGGTTTCACATTTAAAGTGAAACCATCCAATATTGGTTTTGTTCAATTTATTTATGGAAATGACAGAGATGTTCATCCATAAACATTTCACATGAATAAATCTCACAGCTACATGTCTTCCTGACCATCATCTTGGTTTTAATTCTGTAAGCTGTTGTGTTATTATCCATCCTCTGGCGACTTGTCATCAAAACAGATCGTTTCCTATTTATTTCCCTATTACAGGGTGGCGATGTATCTGTTATACTGTCCCTAAGCCGGGCCCAGTGGGTTCCGACAGACATAAACTGACCATGCGGCTTTATGTATACATAAAGGATCACCACTTCAGGACAAAATGCCGCAAAATAATCAGAAACCCCTGAAAAATCATTAAAATAGAAGCTGTAATTTGCTGTCATCAAGTCAGCATGTAGCTCACCTGCAGGCAGGTTACTTCATCCCTGTGTTTTAACATTAGAAGCTCGCAGGTATCAACAACACAGCAACAATAACACTGCTGTTATAATTAGTAAAGCTGTTTTCACCAGCTGAGTGTCAGACGTGCCTTCTTTCAACAACCAGTGACAGGCGCCCTGTCTCTGTTTTGGATGTCAGCTATTCTTGCTGTCAAAATGGACAAGGAAAGACATTAGCTCATTAAGCCCCAGGTTTGTAACGTTTTGACCTGACATGAACTAGACAGTTTATTGCTAAGCAATACTTGGACTTGCAGAGGTTGCATTATCTATGTTTTCTGTTCATATCCCATTAGTGTGAATCAGTCAATGTGGAAGTACAAAATAAAAATCTGAAAAAGTGCTTCACAACACATCATTACTTAGATTTGTGTTTCTCGACTAGCAGCAGTGTAACTTATAGTGGCTCAACTCATAAAGCAGAGATTTATAAATGAATAAAGATATACAGTGTATCAGCCCTGCAGCAGGCATAACAACAAATGGCAAACACTGTGTTCACATCTCGACACTGTTCAGCCCCCAGCTGATCCGCCTGCCGTCCAGTAGATTGAAGATGTGCATGGGCGATATGATTTGGTCGCACAGAGAAGTAGAGGGGTCATACTTTTCTCCTGATGCAGGACTAAAATTGCCTTCGGATCAATAACCTGCTGTCAGCCATGGCTTGCTCTTATCCACGTTTTGAATACCAAAGCATCTACATTGAGCCAGCCTGCAAATGCCAGCTTTCAAGAATGGAGGGAAATTTAGGGAGGGAGTGACAAACCACATGTCTAAGTGGAGTGAGTTATCCTTGTGAGACCTTGTGTTTTATCTCCAGAATGGTCCCATGTGTTGCAACATGCAACATGACCGTATGAAACATGTTAAAACTGGGAAATGCATGTTTAAGATGACAGACAAAAAATATATATTTTAAAGTCCCTTTTTACTGTGTCAAGGTGGTTTTGTTCAAATATTTTTTTATATATTTTATTTATTACTGAATGGAATAAAAAACGTATATGGAGATACATTAGAAAGCTATATTGGCCTTAGGTGACCGGCAGGGCTTTATTCTTTCCATTTAAGTGCCCCAATAAGCTATGCTACAGAGGCTGTACCCAAACTCATTCCCTATTTACTATATAGTGTACATTAGTAACTTTCCACCTTTTATTTAAATGTACAAATTCCGATTCAAATTGGTGTATAGTATACACCACTGATCAAATGTTTGGAATCACCTGTTATACTGTATTTCTTTTTTCTTCTTTCTTTTAATAATGGCTAAGAATGGCAAAGAATCCGTCCACCGATTACTAGCTGTTACTTAGTGTCACCGACAGCCAATACAATATGAAGTGAAAGCTTTTGATTGGCTTTGTGCAAAGACTTAACGTTTGAGTTAATGCTAGTTTTGAGCACAGAGAGAAATCCTGGACCAAGACACCTTTAAAGAATACATGATACTGTTTCATATTGGGATTTAACCTGTAACACAAATACTTATTTGTGTTGATGTAAAGAAACATTAAGAGACTGGATGTAATGTCGAAACCTACTTGATCGATATACAGGGTTATGACATCAGTCTGTTGTTTTTCTATTATTCCTTTTGTTCAGTCTGGTTTTGATTGTGTAGGCGGCTTTTTAAAGGCATGCAATGGGTCTGTTATAATCAGCATAATGAAGATTCAGAATACATTTTAATATTAAATAAAACAGGTTTTTCCTTGTTGATGCTGTGTCTATTGAACACACATGAAATGTTACATATTTGTTAAAAACCTAGAGGCTAACTGCCTCCAGCGGATTGTTTTTAAGAAAGTCTGCATAGTGGGTGGACTGGACGTAAGCAGACAAGATGATAAAGAGAAAACACTGATGCCAAAAATGTTGTGCTTACAGTATATCAGCAATGCACAAGAAGAGGATTTAGATTTAATAAAAAAAATCAGACCCTGAAAACCTTCAGTCATTCAAATCTTATCCCTTTTATTGTTTTTGTAATCCTTCCGAGATATGTAATCATAACTACAGATGGCATATGATGCAATAATGTATGCAGACACAGTGGATCAGTGTGAAAGACCCACTTGACAATGTTCCATCTGAACATGTTTGATTACTAAAGTTGGAAACACTGCAGGGTTGACTACAGAACTATTAAGCATGACGAATGAAGATGAATAAATATGATCTGGACTTCCCAGTACACACATGGTTGTGTTTTATAAATCTCAATCTTGGTGGAAGTGGGCTCAAGTGCACACTTCTAATTCGAGCTTCTAATGCTGTTGTTTTGCTTTTTGGAATGCTACCCAGAGTTGAAGAGCCCATATTGAATAGAGTACTCAGCTCCTCTTAAGTCCTATAGATAAATTGAGATGATAAACACTCACTTAAATTGTATCATGGTGGTTTCTTTCTTGTGACATCTTCAAAGTGAATGTTTAGGCTATTCCTTCATTTTTTCAGCAGGACCTTTGGGGCTCTGTTGAAGACCAAATCACTGTGACACTGCCTTAACAGCAATCCAGGTAGACAACTGGCAGTTGATTTAAATTGCGGAGAAACTTCTGTTATCATTTTTAGCCGTAACTGTAACGTTTAAAGGTAGGCCTATGTAGTTAAACATGGTGGTGTGACCTATCTGACGTTTCTGCTGTGCTTATTTTCTGTACTGTTGCTTTGCTAGCATCTTTGATAAACCAAATCTAGCGTTACGAACAGTAACATGTCACCACCGGTTGGATTGGCTGCTAGTTAGGGTGGTGTCATTTTCTTTAGTCTGTGGCCCAAGGGGTAAACCAGATCTCCATCCTAATGTTAGTAAAAGTGAAATGCAAGCATCAAACATGCATTTTAGATAAATTAGATTATCCAGAGAATATCTAATTGTTCCACGCCCCTCTTTGCTCACCCGGAAATTATTCTAAACAAACATTGTAATTAGGCCTATTGACATGAATGACTGAGCCCTTTGACTATGCAAGTAAGAAATACAAAGTATCCAACACTAATTACAGTGCATCTGACTTGGGGGCCCTCGGGCTTGGTAGGCCTGTTCAGTAATGAACACATGATAATAGTTATGTATGGTAAAATGATATGATCAAACACCACTACATCCTGTGTGTGTACACTTACAGGGCAACCGCAGCTCTCCATCACTCCTCCGAGCTTTGAAAAGAACCCATCAAATGGGATGAGTCTGTTTCTCAAGGCCGCTGTTATAAAATGTGAAATTGCCCCTTCAGAAAAGCCCTTGTGTTGAAAAAGCAATAGCCCTGCTCAGGTGTGATCCTTACGCAAAATTAAAGTGTACAAGTCTCCTTCAGATTGATTATTTGATTGGCCCTTGCCCATCTAATTTTGGCTTCAGATAATTGGACAAATCTTTGGAAACGCTGGCTGACTGGGGACGTTCAAACAAGTGGAATGGTCTTCCACACTTTATGCACAAAAGTTAATGTGTGAATGTAAGCCATGATTACATTAAATATATTGATAAACAATAGTTATTTGCATTGCAAGTCACTCCGGATAAGGGGTAGCTAATACAAAATAGAGACACGCGTGTTGATTATCCTCCACTTGTAAAACACACACATTGTAGCTTCATTGAGCCGCTGCTGTCATTACGTGGCTAAATAAGCTTATCTTCTTGATCAGAGAAACCTTTCCAAGGCTTACTGCAGGATTATTTCAAGATTACATTTCCATTTCCTGCATCAATTATTCAGGTAAAACCTGAAACAGAACCAATGTTATTCTTAAAATAGCGTAAACAAAAAAGTAATGAAAGGTTTTATTTTCACTCTGACCCCCCACCCCCCACCCCCGGCCCTAACGAAAAGCATCATCTGCGTCAATGACTTCTGACTAAACAATGAAATGAGCCTGGTGAATAGCAAGGCTAAACCTTTTTCAAGCATTCCGCACTGCACAGACCTGGAAACAGTAGGCTGCGTTTCCTCCTCAAGGCCACTGCTAGAAAATGTGAAAGAGTCCCTTTTCATCTGTTGTGCTTTTCATATTAAAAAAGCCATATTGCAGTGTGACATTCTGGACAAATTAAAGCATAGAATTGCTTTTCCCTCTGATCGATGATTGAACTTAGCTTTGTCAATGCTGGTGCAATCTGAATGGGGAATTTGGTTCCTCCACCCAGTCTGCATGCTTATGTTTTGCAGCCCGGCATGTCCCTGAAGAAATGCTAGTCCCTTTGCCCTCCCATCATGCACACCATGACTGCCTTACTACCCACTCACACTGGTTTTCATCTGTGCAGTAAATGGATATCATGAAGTGAGAAGGATCAAAATCAAAGCATTTTTATTCTTTTTTCAAATCTAAAATCACCTCAGCAACAATATTTATAGGGGCTTGCGAAATTAATGCAGTATTCAGGTTGTAACTACTGTGACATGTGGAAACACCAAAAGACAACAAATATGAAAACGGCTGGGAATTTTATGTGACAACCACAACAACTGCTTCTAATCTGAAATTTCTGACTGTGAAGATTGGACGCCTGGAAGCGGCAGATAGATACAAGAGATTGTGACTCACGAATCAAAAGGATTTAGTTTTCTATTAAATGTTCAAAATAAGTTTTATTAAAAGGAGGGTTAACAGTGCTAATGCCTGTCTGTCAAACATTGCTACCTGCAACACTCCTGGAAGGACCATATCAGGGATTTCCATACCTGTTCTAACTTTTAAGCAAATTGGTTTCCATTTATCTCCATTAGTGTTCTCAACAATACAACCACAATAACAATGGAGCTTGGACACAAGTGTACTGTTCAATGTGTTGGATTACACATCTGTGAAAAGCTTTATGAGTCTGCCCAGAAGGCAGATAAAATTCATCCAAAAGTTGTCAGAATATACGTTAAGTATCCATCATTGTGTGGTTTAAGAGATACTATCTGTATAGTCCTTTAAGAGTCAAGGTATTAAAGGTGCCCTGCCACGGTATTTCATTACTTTGTGGTAATGTCTGAAGTTCTACCATTGACATTTTTTGTGGGAAAAATGCCTTGGTTACCTTGTTATCTTGTTACAAGCCATTCTAGCATGGTATAGAAAGCCTGCAGGAAGACTCAGCTCCATTTGTGGCAGTTCTCATTAATATTTAACGACCTAAGCTGCGTGAGTCTGATTGGCTAACAGATGAGAGCCTGGCTATCAGTATCCTTTACCCAGTGCAACTGGGCGAGCTCATGAATAGTAATGAGCTTAGGCAACATGACATCAGACTGACCATCTTTTGTGATTGGTCTGATTTCTCCTTTTTTTTCTTTTCAGTGGCCAGAGCTGACAGAGGAAGTAGCAGTTCATTTTCACATTCATGACATAACACAAACACATATGGAGCTAACATATTTAAAAAAATGTAAGTAAAAACGGTTTTGTGTGGCAGGGCATCTTTAAATTACCATAATATGTGGTAACATAAGTTTTGCAGATCTTCCTTGCTTAATAACCATCTCAGGAGCTGATCCGTTGAACAAACACGGAGGAGTTCGAAGCATCAGACTCGACTGAATCCTCAGACTTGTAATGCGCTCCTGCTCAGGTCACAGTTTGAGACACTTGATTGTACTAAAATGTGAAGGTTTCTGCCTGCTCAGACTAAGCAGTATCATCACTGGTGGCTTGAAACCGCTTCCTCTAGAGAAATCAAGATGTTAATTGGTTATCTAAATTCATAACCCAGAGAAATGGGTGTTCTTTTTTACCTGCAACGTTCCATTAAGCAGTCACGATGCTGGTGAATAAAGGAAAAAAAAAAGGCCTTACAATCGCAGGAACAACTGATTTCTCTAATAATGATTTCAAGCTTCAATATGAGCTCAGCTTCCCCAGTCACACATCCAGCCACATGGGATGGCACAGTGCCACATGGCTTGTGAAGGAAAGAGCATTTGTTGTCAACAGCTTTGGAGGAGGTGACTTCCTTCCAGTCCACACCCAGGGAACAAAAACTACCTGCATCCAGATGTATGTATCCTGGGAATGTCAGTTATGAACATTTGAAATCATCATTGCAAGATCAGTGTAAATTCTCTTTGATTAAATATAGTTTCTTATTCAAGATAGACGCTGTTTGTTGCCTTTATTGTTTATGGTTACCATAACAACATAACACTGTTGATGATCTGAGTAGTTAAAAAGCTGAATTTGGTATGTGAATGATGACGATCTGAATTCTTTTCAAACAGGGGCCTAAAACTGTTGCTTTACCAACCAGGCTGGAATGTTAAGAGCTATCATTGTTTCTTAACAATGGGTTAAAATTTCGCAAAATCTATGCTGAATTGTTTATTTTACAAATATTAGTTGTGCTTTATATGGTTGACGTCGGACGTGATGGCATGTGGCTAATAATAAGGTCCCTCGTCATGGGAAAATCTGTTGTCTCCTGCCAACTCTGCTAGCCTGAGCTATGGCTGTGATCCTGACTACGTGACTACTCCGTCCATCTCCATCTCTACATCAGAGGGCGCACCGAGGCCAGCGTTGAGGAATTGAACACTGACTTCGATTTCTCTCCTAGGAATCCCAGTGTGGAGGTGTTGAATGGTGAGATGGGTGGCCTCTGTGCCTGCGTCGGTTTACAGCACTATGTTGTGAGCTGTGGGGTCCGTTCACTTTGACTCTTTTTCGGTGTGCCGATCTGATGGCCACATTCTGCTGCATGACTCACGCACAAGTTGAAGGATTTGATATGTTTACATATCTCTGGAATTGTTACACGTACGATTTCTACTGACAAAATCGATTAAATAATAGAAGTTATGATTGATTGATGGATGGATGGATGGATGGATGGATGGATGGATGGATGGATGGATGGATGGATGGATGGATTGATTGAAGGAAGATAAGGTATGAGAGCACTGTCAGTGTGTGCAGCAATGGAAAAATAAATAAATAAGAGGAAGCTGCTTATTTTAGTGTCTTGTGAGGATATAGAAGGGGACAAAGCATTTGCGAGTGTAGAGGAGGAGACAGACGGATTGCATTATGTTAGACAGCAGGAGTCTATGGTCAGATACTGTGTTGTACAAGCAAGCAGGAAAATGCCCGCTGAGTGCTTCTGCAGGGCTGTACCAGATTTACACCACAGATACACCTACGGAATTCTTTGTTTCTTGCATGCTTGTAGGCTCTTATAGAAAGTTTCTCACATATGGATTCTGATTATTTGTTGTTTGTTTTTATGTGAGTGTGTGTGTGTGTGCTTTTTTAAATGTTTTAATTTTATCTATCTCAATGCCAAAAGCACACTAAATACCTTTACTAAAAATGGTCATGTTTCACAGTCTTAGGAAGGATGTATGCTCATCATCCAGGGTGCTGTCACTTCCTGTTTAATTTCATTTAAAGAAGCAAAAACAGCAGTTTGGTCTATCAGACCATCCGTTGGGTGTTGGCTGAACATAAGCCCTAAAAAAATCTTGTGACTGGTGACAGCACCATGAGGGCAATAGGTTGTGTGTGTGTGTGTGTGTGTGGGGGGGGCAATAGGATGGGGACATGACTCATGATTACTAATGCCTTTTCACCTCACTTGTAATAAATTAAGCCAGGGGAGGCCTTTTGTTGGCAGGAAGCAGGCAACAAAAAGGGCCACAAATGGATAGTGTGAAAGAAAGGCAATACATAATGGATTTTCTTTTTCTGACAGCCTGGGTGTGGGAGCCAATTACAGTGAGCCCCGGGATTAATTGGAAGTGATCAGTTGGGGTAAATGTAAAAAGTGCTATGGCCCATGAAGAATGAGCATGAGAAACAAAATGTATGCATGGGGCTCATTAGGACGTTCAGCATTTCAATTCCAATTAATAACACAATTCATCTTCCAGAAAGTGAGAAATCAGGAAGGGATTTGAGAAACAAAGATTATTCTTTCACTGTGAACAACAGTGCGAATGAGAGGCAGCCAGGAAGAGAGAAATAAATAACCTCTAATTGCTTTTATCCTCTGGACCCATGTTGTGCATTTGTTGGAGCAGATGAACAGTGTGTGGTTTGACTGATGCTGCTGTTCACCGAGCCTACACAGTGGAGATGGAGCCGTCAGTGCCACACCTTATTGAATCTACACTAAGCAGGCACCATCCGCCACAAGATACAATCTCTGACAACATGTAGAAGGCAACAGTGGATACAGTGGCTGACCCAGTCCTCACGTCCTGTACTAAAACTGCATCTGTGCCACATAGGTTACTCTTACTGTTTCTATGTTGCACTCCTTTACACTGCTACTCACTGTTACATCAACAATTACAAATGGAAGGATAGTTAAAGCACAGGTTCACATTTAATCAAGTCTATTTTAATACTTAAATGCTCATATGTCCATTGAATGAGTTATTGGCAGAGGCCAACAATGACGGAGGTACAGTGCCTACGCCAGGAAATGATCAATGCTGGGACCTAAAAGAGAATATTACCCATAAGCGTAAGTGAAATGATTTAGCTGGTTGGGGTAGGTGTTGGTTTTGTCAATGATTCTAAAACAGATCATGTAGCAAACTGGATTTAACAGGAAAGAAGAGCAGGTCAGTTTTTTTAATTAATTTCTTTACCCTAAGTTTGTGTTGGAAGGAAATCCATTTGATAATGTCAGCCACGTGTCAGTACAATGGAAGGAGAGGCACAGCTGAGATACTGTATATTCTGAATATTTAAGATATGATGATGAGAACCGAGAGTTGATGTGAAGAGAGAATTGGTAGATGTCAAGCACTGAACCTGAGAGCATGCATGCTGTGTGGTGAACAAGAGACTTTCTCCATAACAGCAGCCAGGTAGGAGGAAAACCCTCCAATGCTTTGCTAAAATCCCCGTGCAGTCTGAGAGTGTGTAAGAGCATGTGGTGATTGACTGAGAAAAAGGAGGCCGTCTGAATGACATGGATTGCTCCTAAAAATTGTGAAAGTACAGTCTCGGTTGAAAGAGCTAAAACCTGATTGATGGCTGAGGCGTGTCTGGGCTTCTCTGGGCTGCACATATGAGAACAAGCCCCTGTGTTGTTTGAAGATGTGTCTTATACAAGTGTGAATGTATATTCTTCTTTTTCCCATAACATCCATTCTTGCAAGACAATATCAGCTTGAAGTAACTAAAGCATGATTAACATTTGTTTTAAGTAAAAATTGTAGTCTAAATATTTAAAAAGTCAGTGACATTAATCCGAAGACAACACGTTTCCTTTATTAAAGCCCCTGACAAACAAGTTCACACAATGCTAATCAAGCCTATCACCGCCAGGGAAAGTATTACTCAGTATACCGGAGTTGTGGTGTCTGGTGTCTCTAATGACATTGCCACGCTGGTGCACTTGCAGTGATGTGTTTTATATCAGGGGGCAGGAAGGAGGTAGGGACCATAGCGACGTAGAACCAGCAGCTAAGAGTATGGCAGAAACAGAAAATCCTAAGAAGTGTCCAAGAAAAGCTTTTGACGTGGATGCTCCAGATAAAAAAAAAGAAACTCCGCATTCAGAGGAAGGATTAAAGTCAAAAAAAGAAAGAACGAAGACGAGGACAAACATGCTTGGTTTATAACAACTTTCTAAAAACATGGTTTTGCTGGTAGTATGCTTTTTTGTGGAGGAAAATAGACTACATTTCTGGCAGAGATACAGTAATGACCTCATCTGACAACACCATCACTTGGTCTTTTCAATTAAATTTTATTTATAGTATCAAATCATATTGATAAAGTAGGTCTAGACTACACTCTATAATTTACAAAGACCCAACATTTCCAGTAATTCACACATTTAGTGCAACAGTGGCGAGGAAAACCTCACTTTTAGGTAGAAACCTTGAATAGTGAAGAAAACTTCCTTTTAGGGAGAAACAAAGGGACAGACCCAGGCTCTTACTGGGTGGTTGTCTGCCGGTGCCAGTTGGGGGTATGGTGAACAGTGGCAATTACACTCACAATAAATATAATGGAACTTTGACTAGAAATGGTAGTTGTTGTGCAAGTTCATGGCGTAGCAGGGCATAGCCAGGCATAGCTGGACATAGCAGGGCGTAGGAGGGCATTGTGCGGCGTAGCAAGACATAGCAGGGTGTAGCAGGGTGCCTAGCAGGAGCACGGCAACAGCTGCAACCATGATTTAGGTGCCACCCTAATCCAGGTAAAACTGTGGGGCGAAAAAACATAAGGGCTCCGGGGAACAAGCTCCGCTTGTCTTTCCCCTTGCCCTCATTTGCACTGAAAGACTTAAAGAGAGTGCTTCTGGAGGCGTAGGAGATACAGTGACCTCACCTGCAGGCACGTCCTAAGCTAACGTCAACAGTGTTTTTTGTAATTATTCTTAACATATAAGTGAAACCACAAAGTGTATTACAGTCCTGCACTTTTTTACAGGCTCTCCAAAAACGTAGTTCTGTCTTTATTTGAAAGGATGTTAACACTGCAAATCCTAGGGAGGAATCACATTTCCCTCAAAATTTATTTGGCAAACACATTAGTAGACTAGTATAAAAACAGAATTCAAAGAGGGACAGGCAGGGGTTGCATGCTTTTGACTGCAAACTTCTACCAGCACTCTATCATCAAAAGTAAGGAAAAAGTTCAGTACCCTGTGAGTGTAGATAAGGTTTCCCATTAGATTTTCTGGAAAAGAAATGTGCTAATTTATTATTCAGCAACCACTATGCAGCCGCCAAAAAAAAAAAAAAAAAAAAAAAAAAAAACTTACATTCAAATTCTGTGCACATCAGACACAAATTTGCACAGTTGTGGATTTAATCCTCACTGGGTGCAAGCAACAGAAACACAATAACATTAACAATACTGCTGGTTTCTTTACTGTTATCTAATTTTAACAGGAAAAACAAATTTTATGCCCTCAAATGTTGGAATAGCTAAACTGTCCTCAACAGAAAAAAACTACAGCTCTGCTTGTTTGTTCAAAAATCTACGTTTGCATTTTCCAAGTGATCTCTTGCGTTACTGAATAAGGACCATCCTCTCTTAAATAGCAAAACCATTTAATAACTTTACAGGAAGGGTCTCTTGGGTCAACTGACCTTCAAGGTGTTTTTGTCCAATCCTGCACCATAAACTATTGATTTGTCTAGTGTCTAAAATGAGGAATATGGCTTTGCTGTACGGCATGTTTGGTTTATGTACTGCTACTCTCTAAGTGTATAGATTAAAAAACCTCAAAATGAAAGGTTTCTCCTAAAGGGAAATAAACCTGCTAAGATCATAAAACGTGTGCCCAAATGGCTCTTGTGTGTATCCTTTAATTTCAAATTAAAATTAGTATATTGACTATTGCACTGCACTCTGTTGCATCCACACCGTTATACACCAAAACCTTCCATAAAAAATATTTATGGAAATCAAAGTAAATATCTATGAAAACAAATTAATCAAATTGTTACTCTGAAAGCTGTAACTTTGCTCAGTAAAAAAAACTAAATATGTTGAACCCTGCTAGCCTTAGAGCATTCAGCCACACAATGACCACATGCAGCCGCGGTACATTTTCTAATATGATTGTTTCCAGCCAAATGCATATCCCCCTTCCACAACCACCCATTTATTCCCCCCTTGATATTAGATCAAGTCTAGCCCAATGTGGTAAGCTATTTGATGGGGATACAAAATTGTCTGCCTCATCCATTCCCTAGCTTGCCCAGTTCCTAGCAACCAACAAGATTAGACTGTCTGTTTCTCAGTGGTTTGGAAAGACGCAGAGTGCAGGCAGATAACCTAATCACATTATACAGACTTAATGCATGCACACCAGATAAACACATATGTTCCTGTACGCACACCCAACCACACACACACTCAAACAAAATTCAGTCAGTGAATTCAAAACAAGATGTGGATATATGGAAAATTCTGCAATCATCCTGTATTAAACTCAAAAAAATCATGGAGTGTAAGCCCGATCAATTCACTCTACTCCCCTTTTTATTTGTAAAATAATTTAGCCATTGTGTTGCCAAAGGCTGGCATACATTTTTAGATCAAACTGTTACACAAGAACAAACTTTTTCACAAGAACACTAACTAAACCAGTGGGTCCCAAACTCCTTTTTTGTCTCTTTTATAGATTAATACAATTATCAACATAAACACACACACACAAATCCTTTGCTGTGACCCTCTACATGGAATGAAATTGTCTGAAATGAATACAAAGGTGAAGAGTCAGTATCTAATATTTTACTGGTGAAGGGAGAACAAGTGTCTACATCATGGTAGTTGTATTGTTGTTTGGATGAGCGGTTCTCAAGCAATCAGCCCCTTAACCGTGTTTTTGCAGCCTACACACACGTGACGCAGGACATAAACCTCCATTTTCACTGTCAAAGTCTTTGTACGCCAACCATCTACTCCGAAGTCTCAACTTCTGTGCAGTAGGAAACTAGGTTGACCTATACATTAGAATAAATAATTACAATTGTATGAAACATTAGTCTTAACACACAACGAGCAGAGGCAGTTGTTCGGAACTAAATTGATCACAAGCGCAAATGAGTGATCTGTCGGATTCAGCTCAGTAGGAGGTAATGATGGATTGAATGATACCGATCACATTGCCACACCTATCTGTGTGAGAAACGTGCCCCGGATGTGAGGCTTTATCTCAGCAATGTACATCCGTTAAGCCAGACTAGCTTTGTGGGAAATATTTATAGCAGCCAATCACAATGTTAGGAAGGTTAGGAGATCTTGAAAGTTGGGGAAAGTCAAGACGTCATAATCATTTGAGGATGTGTCAGGAACCTCTTTGCACAAGCAGGGCTGCTGAAGATAGTTTGCCTGAAGCTAGCCTGAAGATAGTTTGATAATCATCAGTTGGACACAGGTTTTACCCATTACAGTCTGCAGTCCCTTGCCTGTTTTTGTATTTGTGACATTAGAGCAGCCTTTATGGTAACCTGACAGTCCTTTCAAAACCTTGAGCAGTACAGCACAGTGTGGGACATATACAATATTGGCAATCACCATTGACAGCACCATGAGAAGTTATAGTATTGCTTTAGAAATGAAGATGAACATGGACATACTCATGTCGAGACCACAATAAAGTGCTGATGTTGGTCGAAGATTTTTTTTATGCTGGAGATACCTTCCTGTTCCAACATATCAACAGAGACAAATTTATATGGGACACTATGCAAAATATGAAACAAACCCTTCTGTAAAGTAATGGATAAGAAAAACTAAAAGATGAGCAACATGAATAGGGACAGGGACAGAGGTGGGATGTAACATGACACAAAAACGGTATTGTGTTGGCTACTGTTGCTACTGTTAGCCACCTCGTCTCGGCTAGTGATGTAGAAAGCCGTGCAGATTCTGTACAGCTTACACGGAGACTGAAGGCAGAAGACATTCAGAAACCCGTATCTCACTCAAAACAGCCTGGATATTTTTTTAAAAAGTTTTTATGTGTGTGGAAGCACCTGAAACACAAAATTCCAAAACAGATTGTGGGCTTCAAAGTGTAAAGGTAAGATTAGCTAGACGTATTGCTTCCCTCTAACATGCTGTTCTGCCTGCCATCATTTTGTCCTGTGATTGAAAGAAACTCCGAACTGAGCCGCTGCGTGTTGTAGCTGCAGGGACAAAACCGCATAATGGCCGATAGTGATTGTGAGATAAGAAAACAAGCGCAGAGAAAAAATAAATATGATGATAGGTAGATGGGATTAGGCCAATATACTGCTGGGTAAATGACTGTCTGTAACAGGTACCTGGCAGATGAAAGACAGACAGCCACACACAAAGCAGGTATATTCAGCATCATACAGTACATATCGAGAAAGATATTATATATACAGTAAAACAGGAAAATCACGAAAACATCTGCTTTTCAAAACACATGTGAGCAGGTCCCTCGATCCATTTTATGTTTTCAGGACAAAATGGACAAAATAGAGGAAGGTAGAAGAAATCTAAAAACATGAGACTTATGTAATAAGATTGTAAATAGATTCTTCCCTGTGAAACTGATAAAGCCTTTGCGATTGCTTGATGTTGCTTTTGTTTTACTACTACGGCATCTGTGGGCCCTGTGGGGACATACTACCGACCCAGGCAGGTGCTTTACAGTTGATACTTAGCACTGATCAGACACAAAGTTTGAGCTCTGCATCAGTCAGGCAGCGTGCCACCACACAGCCGGTCTTCACTGCAGTACATCGCCGTCTAAGAAAGTCTGCCAACTGGCAGTCTGCAACATACATATTCATGTAACATACATCTTCCTAATGGAAGGAACTAGCACTGCTTTATCATTTGCAGACCATAATGTGGTATAATCAGACTTGACATTTCATTGGGTTGATCAGTAGTGCATGACTTATTTTGCATGAGGTGGGCAGGTGATTTATTGTTAAGTCTCGTCACGCAAGAAAGGGGCACAGCAACAATCATCTGTTAATGTTTCATTATTCAATATTTGGTTCTACAGGTTTGGTGACATATTGTAGCTATTATGGGAGTACCAGGTATGTAACGTACATTTTTAAATGCACGATGGCTAGCTGTGGTACTGTGTTATTAAGCTAACTTAGCTGCACACAGGAATGCAATGGTGCATGTAAATGATAGATATTTTCACAAGTGCTCAACTGCCAACGACAAGCACTTGACTCGGGCCACAATGTAGCTGCCCACTGTTGGCTGTTTTGTGGATTTGTCACTTGTAGCGTGAGCATTGTGTAAATTTAAAGGCTTGGTTGCTATGCCATGACCCTTTAATGTGGAAGTTTAAATCCAACTTTAATCCCACTCCTGGTTGTTAATACAAGTAATAAGTAATAGAATCATCAGAAGATTTTTTTCCAGTTTTCTAACCCTATACATTTGTGTGTGTAATGAACACTTGAACGTTTTTCATATTATTTGATTGTTATATATAGTAAATATTCAGGTAAACAGCAAAGTTTAACATATGCATATATGAGCTCCAACCCTGGAAAACAATCAATCATTATTTTTCCTAACACTAGACAAACCTAAACGTCATTATTTTAAAAAGAAGAAAATATGTGCCTGTGCCCTTTGGCCTGTTGAGAGATGTTAAGTTGCTCGTACTTTTCTCATCAAACATTTTGACATTCAATACATGCTCACGTAATAGCCCGCAGTCTACTTTGAAGTATATCCCAGCCAAAATGAAAGTGGGGACGATGTCCCTAAGTCATCCATCATCGCTACCTGCTGTATCGCTCTGTGAAGTCAGGCGCTAAGTATCTTTTAACAGTGCCCAAAGCTGTTGTACTGAGTGTTTTCACTCTGCTATAATATCAAATTATGAACATTTTATACCCAGTAGGAGGAATGTTGAACTTGGCTTCCTCTTGCATATTGCCGTCTGCCAAATGCTTGCTGGGTTGTGATTGCATTCGTCTTTAATAGAGGATGGAGAGCGCAGAGGCTCAGCAGCTCATCATAATGTTGATATGATGGCATATTTTGCCAGCCGATGTATAAAAATCTTCTGCTGTGTTTTATGCAGTATGGACTATATAACAATGTGTTCCTTTATTTCTACCTATAATATAAACTGAGTGTTGATTCATCTGTGCAACATCAGCATACTGCCATTACAAGCTGTAAAGAACCTGAGGAGCTATAATGAAATCAGCACACATATTTCCTCAGACTATAAAAGCAGAAAGTTGTATGCATGTGCAGGCTGTCATTTTTTTTTATCAAGTATGTTTTTTTACCTTTCATTCTGTTGTCAGCTCCGTCGACAGAATTTCATATCGCAGGAGGAAAAAACCCAAAAGCAAAAGCACTCTTCTCCCTGTCTAATCCACTGGGCTGCAACAGTGAATGTACAGCGGGGTGGGAAAGATAACTTCTCCCAGGGGAGGCTGCCAGGCACAACTCTTGATCACCACCTCCCTTCATCTTCGTTCCCCTCAAACGTATGAATAAAAATGCAGTTAAAGTTTACCCAAGAGCTAAACAGTGTAAAATCTGTTGCAGCTTAGAATGGAACTTTTAAGTCCAAAGGGATGCTGGACTTGCCCTATTAAGTGGATTAACACAGTGTGTGACAACAGTATTATAGAGGTGTCATACAGGCCACATGTCTTCAAAGCATTGTGCTCCTGTAAGCCAATAGACAGCTTAATCCTACTAAAGGGATGGACAAAAATGTTGTTGGATGAAAGAGTGAAATGCTGACAAGACACAGAACACTATAACCACCAGGGGTTTTATTTTTCATTAATAAGAATAGTAAATCAGCAAAGAAAGGGACCATTAGGGTGAACCATCTCTTAGACCCAGCTGTCACTGTTTGGCTAGGCCATTTACTCATTATTAAAGCGGCCTTTACATCTGTTACACATTTTATCTTTTCATGTTCATTGGCTTCCCAGAATTATTGTCATTATTGGTAAAGTTTTAACTATTGGTGCATTTACTTTGCCTTAATTAGCTCTGTCAATCTTTACTTTGGTTATTATTTCAATACATTTCCAAGGATGCCAGCGCTTATAGGTGTTTTTAAAAATAAAAAGCGAGATGGTGTGATTGATTGAAATGTCCTGAAATAAATCATGTCCAGCTAATATGGATTTACCAGAAACTAAACCAAAACCAGATGGCCACATAAATGTTCATGCTGCACAGTGCCAAAAAGCATTTCCCGGCACTGTCATCAGAGACGGCAAAAGTGCTCATTTCCTGTACTCAAGTAGAAGTACAGATACTTGTGTTAAAAAATACTCTGGTAAAAGTAGAAGTACTTATTTAACTTCTTTACTCAAGTAAAAGTAACAAAGTACAGGCTTGGAAATGTACTTAAAGACTCAAATTAAAAGTAGCCTTGCGAATGACAACCATTTTTTTATAAAAGCTACCTGGACCACACAAATGTTACTTGAGTGCAAGCTGAGAAACAGTGGACATGGAAAAAAGGTTCTTTATATGCAATTGCCTACATTTGAAATGGATGTCTGCCAACAGGCCTAAAACATTATATATATGATTATTGTGACAGAGACTGAGACTCCAGGTTAATAAGATTCTGGTGTTTAAAGGAATCTCAAATATGAGCTTTGCAAAGAAAATAAAGGTTAAAATATGAATTACTAAACGGACATTAATTAAGAAGTTCCCCATACTTTAAGAGTTACGCAGCACATTGGACAGAAGTCTTTGTTGATGCCTACTATCTCAAACATCTGTTTCAGATAAGGCAGAGAAAGAATGTCTTGCTGCTTGTCTGCCAAATCTCTGGGATCTCTGTTTTCTTCATTTTCACATGTTGCCGTCCATACTACTATCTACTAACATTACCGCCATCAAGCCGCGATGATTTGCGGCGAATGAATGCTGAATCTGTCGAGTTGTCTTGTAGTGGTACGTCAAGTGCAATGTACAGTAGTCTACAGTTTATTCCCATCTAATTAGATTGAATTTGGTATTGATGACACAAAAAATAATAATGGTCACTCCACTGAAATTATTTGAAACTAAAGTAACAAGCCAATTTTGTACAATGTAAGGAGTAAGTACCGATATTTGTTTTAAAATGTAAGGAGTAAAAGTAAAAAGTTGGCACAAAAATAAATAGTAAAGTAAAAATATCTGAAAAATCAACTTGAGTACAGTACCGAAGTATTTGTACTTCGTTATTTCCCATGCTCTGACAGCATTGTTGCCCCTTCCCGGTTCCTCTAGCAGCTCTACAGTCAAGATGGCGGCAAAGGTCACGTAAACAGGGAATTATTTATCTTGCATTGTGCCTTTAATTGAGCATAAAATATTGGGTATGGAATTCATCCAGTCATCATCCAGTCATCATCCAGTTCAAAATGAGACCAAACCTTTTCTATCAAATCAGGATTCTTAATAATACCAGGCAGTCAGCAGGCAGATACGTTTGGTGGGATTTACAGTTTGAGTATTGTTTCCTTGACTGCACTGATAACCGAGAGAAATAGTCTTCCTCCAGTAGACAGTATATGCAATTTTTTTGTAAAATGACATTACTGCCATCCATTTAGGAATATCTGCTATTTTACCACAGGCAAATCTATTATAAATTCTCTGTTGAGCTCACTTGAGACTTTAGTTTGTGCAAATTCCTCAACTATCTTCCCTGTGCCCTCTGGTGCTGCACTGATCTTACTCATCTTTTCATACACTCACAGCAGTCGGGCTCCTCCCACACAGAGATTTGGACACTTGTTAAGTTAATTTACAGGGATTTGGAGGAGGGGGGCTGGACATTGATTTAATAAATAAAGACAACAATATTTTTTAAAAGCCTAAATACAGTAATTACATACAGTAACTACATATTATGGCAGCCATGGTCACTGGAAGGACAAAGCTGCCATGATGGAACTGGTCGTTACTGGAAAAGTTAGACAACATTTTGGAAACATCTAGAAATAACAATAATTCACAATTGCAAGCCAATTAACATGCAGATTGTAAAATAATGGTCTTCTGTTTTTCCACATGCTTTCATTTTAAGTGTTCAATCTGTGTGTAAAATCTACGGATGCATTTTAATGAAGGATCCCAGGTGAAGATGGATTCGGTTTCCAATCAAAGTGAGATTACTTTGCACTTGTCTGATTTATTATAACATGATTTTGAGGATAGAGTCCCTCTCCTAATAATTTTATATTATCAGGCTTCATCAAAATCCATAATCAGCTGACCTTTTTCTTGACTACCCATCAGATAAAATTCATGTGGAGTAATGATGGGGCCAGCTCTGAGCTTTATCAAAACAACAGAAAAGCAAAAGAGCTAGAGAAGAGAGACAGAGATTGGACATGACTTCACAGAGAGATATAGCTTTGTTACACATGTCACACATAAGGACCAGCCATTTGTGCTGTTGAACATATATTCCTCTCCTCTGAATTATTTTCCATCCCATATCTATTATGTAGAGATTCCGAGGAGTATTTGGCCTTGAAGACAGACCTCCCATGTATTACAATGGCCTGTGCTCCAACTGCCTCAGCTTTTAATACATGTGTGGCCCTTGGGAGTGTCTTGGGAATAATCTACACTAGTTCAGCTCATATTTCAGTGCCAAAGTGTGTACTGTGTGCATGCAAAAAGACGCTAATAGGTCGGTTAGATACTTTAGTCCAGACTGAAATATCTTAACAACTGTTGGATGGATTGCCATGAAATTTAGTTAGAGACTGAGTGTTTTACTTCTTTGGCCACTTGACCAATGGTGTTGCTTACTGGTGAGGACAGTCTCCCCAAACCTCCACATCCAATGAATAACAGGTGACATGTTAGGGTAGTTGCATCATTGGTGCTTCACAGGGCGTTAACACAGCAGAGTTCCGAGTTTAAGCAAGCATGGTTCAGTGATCCGACAGTAAAAAGAAACGGTTGTACACAATTCCACCTTGTCAGAGAATGTAGCCTTCCTTCATCTTTTACTAGTGCTGTCAAACGATTAAAATCGATTAATCGCATTAATGTCTTAGTTAACTCGCAATTAATCACACATTTTTCCATCCATCCATCCATCTTCGTCCACTTATCCGGTGCAAGGTTGTGGGGGGAGCAGATCCAGCAGGGGATCCCAAACTTCCCTTTCCCGAGCCACATTAACCAGCTACGAATGGGGGATCCGGAGGCGTTCCCAGGCCTTGTTGGAAATCCCTCCACCTAGTCCTGGGTCTTCCCTGAGGCCTCCTCCCAGCTGGACGTGCCTGGAACACCTCCCTAGGGAGGCGCCCAGGAGGCATCCTTACCAGATGCCCGAACCACCTCAACTGGCTCCTTTCGACGCAAAGGAGCAGCGGCTCTACTCCGAGCTCCTCTCGGATGACTGAGCTTCTCACCCTATCTCTAAGGGAGACGCCAGCCACCCTCCTGAGGAAACCCATTTCGGCCGTTTGTACCCTGGATCTCGTTCTTTCGGTCATGATCACATATTTTTATCTATTCTAAATGTCCCTTGATTTCCCTTTGTCCCATTATTTTTTCTCATTTTAATGCTCTTATCAACATGAAAAAGTGGATTGGCTTGCTTTATGCAAATGCTTTTTTATGGAAAACAACATTGGCATATAGCCTATTGTACTGTTCAATTTCACACATATCATTCTCACTTGGAGCAAATAATCTCTCACACAATGTAAGATTGTCCATCAATAAAAGAGTGAAAAAATACTCTGACGAGGGGGCAGAGAATTTGCATCAGCTGTGTGCTTGGCCATTAAGTGGCATTTCAGACTGACAATTCAGAATCTTATTGGCATCCATTTTGGTGTCTCGTGCTTGCCATCCACTCAAAACGCAACGTCTCTTTGGCCGGCTTGCAAGCCCAAATAAGTGTGTGCGGCGTGCCTGTTGTTTTGTTTACGGTCTAGCTAGATCCAGTGTGGTGTTGTAGTTTTTCTAACGTTACTAGTTGTTGCAACAGCATGTGGAAAAAAACTACAAAGTTTGATAGGCCAAAAAGAACGTTAATCTTGCAATAAAAAACCCTGATGCTGTTATAATGGGTTTGCGTCAACGCCATTAATAACACATTTAACTGACAGCACTAACTTTTACCTTTACGTATGTTTTTATCACATTCTGTTCACTGGCATGGCAACACACTTCAGTGCATCTAGATTGTGATGTACATTCATAAGAGCATGGCTGCATACACAGAATATTTAGTGTGTGTGTATGTGTGTATCTAATGAGGAGAACCTGGAGAGAGAGCAATGCAGATGCAAATATTTCACACATGACTGGCTGTAGTAATTAACAGGAGGTTGACCTCTGCTCCTGCCAGCTCCACTAATCTGTAGAGCTGCAGGTTCACTGCCTTGTAATTACACTGGAAACGTCTGGATGTGACGTCACGTCATGTAGACACAAAGATTTGATCACTTTGGGAGAACTTTTTTTTTTTTTAACTCAGCTTGTGATCATGGCAACCAGTTGAATTAAGGTCTATTAACTATGACTCAGACGATATTTTGAGTCACAAGGTATTTTTTATATCTCCCACCTCTTTGGTTCAGATGTGTGCTAATAACAAAGGGCGGAGGCTAAAGATTATGCTTTGTAGATTTCTGATAAATCAATCTTCAGCTTAAATGAATTCCCTTTCAGATTCTGGGTCTGCTTTCTTTAGAAGGTACCAGAAGACATGCATTTAATAAAGATTAAGATATTTAAATTGTACATTCAGGGTGCAATTTGCCAGGGGGGTGCGTGGGATTTCCCCCTCAAAGTGATCATATACTTCACCAATGAACCATACTATATACCTACAATCAAAGTATTTTAAACTAATTAAAGCGATGTGACGTAAACAATCTATAGTGCCATAGAATGATAAAAAATCTGAGCGGCAGCTGCTTGTTGTATTTAGCGGCTACCAGTGGCAGTTGTTTAGTCACCAATAGGGGACTGCAAGCCAGCTACAGGTACCGGCAGATGACGGTCCTTTCAGGGGCAGTGGTAGTGGAAGAAAATGAGCATCATACAATGATGACAGTTAAGTTTAAGATAAAGACTGTGGTTTGGATTAAAACACTCCAGAAGAACGAACGAGCGTTTCCTAAATTAAAGTATTTTGTTTTTGCTGCGAAGTAAACTCTGCTCTCAGGCTAGAAAGCACTGTTTGATGTTGACACCACGTTGAACTATTTTATTTTGAGATTATTTTTCGTTGGATATTGAAGTTCATAAATAAGTGTTTTGGCACGGCTGGCCGAGTTGCACTATATCCATGGTATTAAAAGGGGGATTTAAGTCTTGCATCTTTGGTAGTTGTGCATGATCAAAAAACATCCCCCCTCTGCTTTTTTCACAAATATGTACATTTATGTCTATAGGATCTTTCTCAGTTGCCATTTTATCTGAAAGGGACTTCGTTGATCATACCACCGCTGTTACACAATTAAACAAGAGGTACCTAATATATATTGAGATATATTAAAAATAACCGACTGCTCTGGTGTTGTCATTAAATTACTTTAAAGTAAATTTTACATTACAAAGTATTTTGTCTTCCCAGAACACACATGTAGCTCTAACTCTGTCTAAAAACATTAAGATGTTATAGTGTTTGGTAAGTTTTATTTTTAATTAACATGCAAATGTGTGCAGTCATGAGCTCCAAAAATCTTATTTCCTCTGTAGGTGAAGCTGTGGTGGCAAGCTGGAAAGTTTCTATAATGGTTTGCACAATAACCCTTGATGTCAAAAACAGATTACATTGTAAAGTAGTGTGTTCAACAATTCAACAATCTTATGACAGCTCGGGTCAAAACCCCCACTTTTCCTCTTGTTAGACATCAAATCATCTCTGTCGTTGAAAGCTAAAACAAATGAAACCTCCCATTCCCCATGAGGATTTTCCACTCTAATGAAAGACACATGCAATCTAATTGTTCATTCAAGCACTGCATAAGCAGACAAATTAACACTTTTGTCCCTTGACACAATTTGTCCTGTCGACTACAATAATATAGTGCGGAGGGTGGGATTTCCCATTCCCTTTCAGATGGTGGTCAACTTTTGGGAAGATTAAACAATAATAATTTATACTTTATTAATCCTGCAAGGGAAATTACCATGTTTCCACTCTTTTGTTATTATTATACACATTACATTACTAAATGACATACAAATGCTCAGTATCTATACATGCTCTAATGGAGAGACGTCAGAGTGAGCTGTTGGGGGTTCAGTGATCTGGCTACGAGTCCACCACCATACTTTGGTCCGTCTGGAGACTTGAACCAGCAACACTCTGGCACCCAAGCCAACTCCCTACTGACTGAGCTACTGCACACCAGCAGTTAACTCATACTGCTTCTGTTGTGAATTGTTTTGTTACTCATCTAGATTGAGTTGTTGAGATCCTGATACTAACCTGGATACTGAATTGATGAGTCAGTGTACTAATGCCAGTGGGCCGCACACAGCACACAACATGTTTCAATAGTAGGGCTGACTACGGAATATAATACTTCCTAGGCACCGACCAAATTCACTGTAAAGAATTGAGTATCGAAATATGCCTCGTCATGCAATACCCAATTTCAATTCCTAAAGAGTAAAACTCAGGGGAAAAGAAATAAAAGATTTGTGCTGTAATATGTTTTTTCTTTTTCTTCATTTAGGAACATGTATTGAAGTCATGGTATTAGTATCAGTACCAGTATTTTTTTTAATGATACCCCAATTCAAGATTAAAAGAAAATATGCTTTTTTTCTAATTAAAATCTAATGTGCTCATTATTTTGTCTACAGTAGCTTATAGTGCAGGTGTATGAACTCCCTCTTGGCAATTTGGTATGCATATTCTATGTGTGTGCAGTGGACTGGGACTCGTCCCGTTAAGAGTTTCTGATATTCATGAGCAGAGCATCAAGGCCCAGCTGAGGTGTGGAAGGTAGCATTGCTGCTAATTTTGTATGTTTCCTTTTAGCTTCATAGGATTGTGCCCTCCAGATATATACTGTAGGCCTAGTGGAGTGTTGGGTGTGACAGTAGTTGGGATGAGGATCAGAACCTCCCAGTGCTCGGGCTAGAGGTTTAGTGACTAGTGAAGAGAGTGGAGTGAGCAAGATAAAGATTTTGTTAGAAGCCATGGAGACTTAAACAGAGCTAAAAGAGGAGTAAATATTGGACTTACATTTGCCAGGTGGCCAGAAACTAAAATGTTGCTCTGTGTCTACTGGGTGTGTAAACTGGCAATTTCTTCACTAACATGTTACACCGTAATAACTTCATTTTTCTAATATTTCAGGCTTGTTTGTATGACAGCTTATTTCAGACTTCTCTATCCTAGTTGCCTAAAGAAACAATTACTACAGCTTTAGGATAAGCTGTAGCCTAGGACATGCAAGTATCATAAGCCATATTTTAAAATTGAAACCATTAGCTGGTATATACTCTAGGTTAGATGAGGTGAAAAACTACAACTTGTAAAAGTAAATTAAAGTTAAAGTACTGAAAAAAAACGAAAATGTTGCATGTGCAATCGGTGATCCCTAATTTGATTAATCTATTATCCATTTCCATTCATTTCCTGCACGCTAATTTGAGAAAATCAAAAAGGCGTTTAACCTAGTTTTGCAAGATGCATTACTTTGCACTCCATTTATGAAATTTGACTTTGGGCTATTTAGAGCTAATGGCATCCTAATTGCACTTCCATTCCACCTGAGCGTGCCCAAAAAAACAAATTGTGGTGGAGTTTACAGGGTGTGCTGATTATTTCTTGAAGTGTTGATGCTTCTGTTACAACTGGCTCTAGGCAGCAAGCCTCTGCTCAGGAGCCATCAGAAAGTTAAAGTTGCATTGACTCATTTAACATTGAACATCATTGAATGTATATGTTTCTGCAAAAAAGAAATACCAAGTTAGTGTGTGTATTTAGAGGTACATTGTACCCAGCATTGCTACTTGACTCTCAGCTGGAAGGTGACAGCCCGGTCAGCCTCACTCAGTGGGAATTGCCTGAGTTTTGCCTGAAGGAAAGTAATGGAGCTAGTGGGTCCTCTTAACTAAGCATTGTGGATGCCACTTTGACAGCGGTCATCACTCAGAAAAATCTCCTATCCCTGTCAGCTGTGTCTCCTTCATCAGCTCTTTTAACACTATTATGGCAGAGAGTGAAGACCATTAATATAAAAAGCACTTTGACATGTGCAACAAGCTGCTTGGCTGTTCTGCCACATCAAGCAGAAATCTGTGAATGCGCAAATTAAGCCCCTTTACTCCCTTGCTAACTCTTGACTGTGGTGGGGCCCGAGGCTATTTCTCTTTTGGAAATCAAATCTGTAAAACGTCACTTCATGAACAATATCATGTGGAGCCATGTGCGACTCAGGACTATCTGCCTTCATATTTTCTGCTGTTTTTGCTCTGAGCCAAGAATTTGTTCAGGGTAATGTACCTTGAGATTAGCCCAGACAAGCACTCTGAACAATGGACACTACATTTATACAGTGGTGCTCATAAGTTTACATACCCATGCTAAAAATGACTAAAAAGAGGAATAAAAAATAATGTTCCTTAAAATACAGGGGGCATAAGTATACATACCCCTATGTTACGTTCCCATAGAGGCAGGCAGATTTTTATTTTTAAAGGCCAGTTATTTCATGGATCCAGGATACTATGCATCCTGATAAAGTTTCCTTGGCCTTTGGAATTAAAATAGAATAAAATAAAATTCAACCATGCCAATCTTTAGATATGGTAAAGAGTATGTGATGATGGGGCTATTTTAATTCCATAGGCCAAGGGAACTTTATCAGGACGCATAGTATCCTGGATCCATGGTTGCTGAATCTGTCTTAATTTCAGATCGACAAAGGTCAGTTTGAAAGATTTTTGTCAGATTTGGAAAGACTCTAGTCACGCTCATCCCGCTCCTCGTTTCCGGGTTTGCACTCCACCAATCAGATTGGTCATTTGAGTCCGACTGCCGGCAGTACCCGCCTTCTGACTGAGCATGTCAGGTTGGCCAAAATGAAGGTCGACCTGCCACCTCCACACCACTCCGGACGGACGACGGCAAGGAACACACCGAACAGACTCGAGTCACCGACTTCGCCAGACTGTGCGACAGACGCTTATTGGGTTGGTGTGTCACAGCCTTCAAGGATTTAGAGGGAGACCTTGTGAAACAAAATATAACTCACTGGTGTTTTTTGTGACAAAGCAGTCAATGTCGATGCCTACACAAGGGATGTTAAAGTCAATGAAATCCATAGGTTTTAAGATTTTCAGTCTGTCTTTCAGTTTGAAAGACAAACAAATTGGCAGCTATGCAAGCATGCCTGGTTTTCATAAGTGTTAAACTCTGTGATATATTTTAAAATCAATGAACTGCACAACAACCCCCCTTTGGATGTCACTCCAAAACCTCAATCCAAAGAAAAATGGTCGATATGTTGCTTCAAGCAATGACTGTGATAACAGGCAGAGAGTTCCATCAGCACATAAATCATTACACACAGGCCCAACATATTTTGTACAACAAATGATGACATTTTAAAACTTTCTCAATGCTTGTCATTCCTGGGAAACAATCACATCACATGATGCATCTCCTGTTTTCTCTCTGGTGCTTCACCTGGGGCCTCATGTATAAAACAATTGCACAGGTTTCATACCAGAAGATGGCATACGCAGGTCCAGCGCACCTTTCCTTTATACATTACAATCAAAGTGAAATTGAAAGCACGTGAACAAGCCACCGACTCCGCCTTGCCTCTTCCCATAAATTATTATGGAAATGAATATAAATGTGCCCCTGATGTCGTTCTTTGTCCAATCACAACGGGTAATCCCACTGCAGACTAAAAATACTTCACAAACTGTGAGATTGAGGTGCTGATCGCAGCAGTTGAGGCAAAAAAAAATGTTCTGTTTGAAGGTTTGTCATCTCGTATAAGCAATAAAACTGAACTATGGCAGGATTTTTAAAAAAGTATAATGTCTATAGTGGCAATCAAGAGAAGAGTGGCGGCGCCACAGTTACCAAACAACATGCATCTCCGTGGCAGTCCAAATTACACACAATAAGCAGTTTGAACCCACTGATGTAAAGCCATGGACTAAGTGAAACTGTTTCCAGCGCGAGAGAGACCCGACTCAGAAGGAGAAGAGGGAAGTGAAGCCTCGTCTTCATGGATCCGTTGCACCATGCATGGATGAAATCATGAAATAGTAAATACAGTAACAGAAATATGTACAGAATCAAGACAAATAGACCATGTTCTACACAACATAAATGTGAAGCTGCTGCATTTGGCCCAGTGTTTGGTGGCCCGGGCTGCGTTTATTAGCTACTACCCGACACTGTGTTTGTTCCTGGGGAGATGGATCCCTGCATCTCGCCTCCTGTGCCCCATGGATGTCTGAGCCTCAGCAACTACAGACTAACAGACACTATTGCATTTTTACGTGCCAATCTTTTTGTTGCACAGTGAGTGAGATAATTAATCTATGGGAAATACAGAGGATGACTGAAAGTATTTTCTAAAGTGGATTTTGCATTAATTTCACACCCTCATGTTTAACAGAAGTTAAGTAGCTTGCAAATTAAACAGGTAAAAGTGTGAAAGATGTGAAACATCCACATAAATGATTAAACTTTTATGGAGTATCAGCGGACATAATTATGTTTTTTCACAGACGTATGACTGAAGTGGAAACTTTATTTTGTAATGTTTGGTGAGTTTAGGCACTTTTCAGTAAGAATTTGCCACATTACAGAGCCAGACAAGACTTTGCGGACGGCCGCACATTCTCAAGTTAATTTTTCTGTGTGCGTGAAAACCAACGTACGCAAGCTTTTTGTGCATACGCAAGGTTTATACATGACGCCCCTGATGTTTTTCAGTATTTCAACATTTTATCAATTCAAACACAGTATTTCCGGGCAACGTGCTGCCACAATTATTCGTTTGATACTCTCACATCAAGGAAAAGAAAGGATTGGCCACATTCAAAGATATTTTAACTCACTTTGTCTCAGAGTAACTCTGCACCTTCTAAAAAGAGACCTGGGTACAAATAATTATTACTTTATATTCCTTTCTTTGCCAGGATTTAGGTAATTTGCGATTCTTTGCAGGAAATTGGGTTATTTTGGCTTTCAATGCTGTCAAGTACCCACACAAATTAACAACACCTATCACTTTTTTCTGAAAGTCACAGAAATTAGGATGCACAGCAAGGATGAAATATGACTCCACTGTAGGAAAATTACTCCACTTCATTATAACCCTGCAGTTCATTGCACTGTTGCATCTTACTGGGCTGTACCCCACAGCTATCCAGATGGCACATGCATCTGCAGCGCAAAGTAGTGTTACAAGCAGCTCCTCCACAAACAGCTTAATACAATCCTATGTTGCCCTGAACACAGAGATAAACACAGGCAATGTTAGAGTCAATTAAATATTAATGTTTTGAATGAGTTCACGGCAGGAATAACTATGCCTTCTTCTTTTATCCCATGCACCAGTCACTCCTAAAATAAAATATAGAGCCTAATCCCAGATCAAACGTACATTAAACAATTTAAATATATAGGCGTCGGAGACTGTAATGTAAAATGTACAGTATGTGTCCTTGTTTCTCGCCTTAAATTTGTGTCTTTGTTGATGTTGCTAATGGAGCTACTGTTAAAAATGTCAGACTTGACCTAACAATAAAGTATTATCATCCCTGCTAAACATATTGGCCGATTAAATCTGCTGCTGCTTTATCTTTATTAGGGAAAAGAAAGGGACGCTTTATGCATTCTTTTAAAGACAAATACCGTAGCTTAGTTACACTGGACATACACAAAAGAACACATTTAACCAGAGACCTGCATCAGAATGACAACATGTTATCATAACCGTACTGGACTTTACAACAACTAAATAAAGACATTGTAAAGGTTTTTTCATAACCTTGTTGGACAGAACAATAAGCATACTGATATTTTTTTCTGTTCATAGAGACAAACTCTGCCTGTTTCCATGCTTCTGAAGCGCTGTCCACATATACATGTTTTCAGTGATTTAATTAGTCTGATGTTGTGCTCATCGGGTGCTGTTTTCCTAGATTGGGAAACGATTGACAAATTAGAGCTTTGTAGGTCAAGTATAGGGACATCATTGCCATGTGCCGAAGCCAGTATCAATACTCTGGCCCCCACTGGGCAGCCTAAACAGAACTCTGCTATCATGAACACAAAGTCAGACTTAGTAACAAAGTGAAAACAACACAGTAAATCAGTCTTTTTATCAGGCTATGATGAAAATAGGGCTAAAATGTATTGGTGGCGCCAGAGGAAAAGTCAAAATGATTTTTTCTCTTGGGAGCATGTATATGGGCAGTAAATTGGAGATAAATATGCTGATTAGATTATGTTATGTTGTTGTTATCTTGTGCAAAAGCTACAAGGATCCTCTAAGGAGCATGAATGTGCTTTTTAAATTTCATGACTTTAGATGAACTGAAGAAAGGTCAAAGGGTCAACAAAAGAGTTTCAAAGAAATTGGCAAAGCAGTTGTTGAGATATATTGCATATGGACCAAAGTGCTGCATAGACAAACTAGCCAACCACGTTACATTAGGCCTTGCTATTTGCAGGGTAAAAAAAGTCAAATAGTCCTACTTTTCAAGCACTGGTTTTATGTGTTTTTTTTTCAGTTCAAATCTGATTGCACTACAATTTCTGTTAGTGACTTTGTGTATAGAGATGAGTGGTTGGGGTTAAGGAAAAGGACTGGTTCAAGTTGAGGTATAATGAGACACAAATTGATGGGAAAATTAATCTGGCACAACACCAGGACACTACAGTGTTTTCCAAGACATTTTGGGTAAAACCTGCTTCAGAGGAAATAGATCTTTATTTTGAAGCTGCACTGGGCAGTTTTGCACCAAGTAGCCAATCATGACTGTTGACAGCGATTGTTAAACTCTGTGAAACAAAACCCATAAATCATGTACCACAACATCAACACACTGGGCAGCAAACTTAATGGCCTCTTTGTCTATTTCTACCACGTCTATTTAAGGGGTACTTACGTTGATGGAGATCCTAGTTTTAGGCCATCGTGTGCCCTGGTGGTTAAATCGTCTGTCCTGTAAATTATCGGCTCAGCATTCTTTATTTCTTTTATTAATTGTATGTGCTGCCATGAAACTGAAAGAAAGATTCTCTATTCATTTTCAAACACTTTTCTTTAACATAATTAACTAAATAAAAAGGGAACATTACCTACAGTGTGCACCTGAATAATTTCTTTGAAAACTGTAACTCACAATTATCCACGTGTACTGTACTGGCTGTGCCCTCACTAAAAAATCTGGAGAGATGTCTTTCATACCCCTGCAACATCTTAAAGTAGAATCTAGATCGGGACCACCTAGTAGCTCTGATTGACATTACTAAAGGCTCCACGCAGAGCTTTCGGTGTAGCCTACATAAGTGGCCTGGTGTTTCTACTTGTGCGCTGGTATGTCTGTCGATCCAGCGTGTGTGTGTGTGTGTGTGTGTGTGTGTGTGTGTGTGTGTGTGTGTGTGTGTAGGGGGATGTGTGGTAGAGGGAGAAGTAAGAGAGTGGCGGTGATAAGCTTCGGAGCGAGTACTGACTCTAGAGTCATAGTGAGAGAAACACAGTGTCTCCCCTGTGCTTTCTGACCACGGTGAGACATCAGTAGCAGGAAATCTTAACTCTCTCCGTGATTTCATGTTTATGGAGAAGGAGAACCAGGAAATGAGTTGGGGGAAATGCAATGCTACCAAGCCACGGCCGAGAGATGTGCGTCGCCGCGAGGTGTAGTTACATTTATTTGAGATGTGCACGTCAGGCTACGGTGTAGGGTCTAGCGTGGTTACGCCGTCGATTCGACGAAGAAGCTCTATGTGGTTGCATTTGTCTCACTCTTGGGCAGACCAAAATGGAATTGCCCAAATGGAAGGATGCTTCCCCACCCACAACTAGCCAGTGGCTTTGAGACATAATGTCCCACCATAACTTGGAGATGATGAACTTCTCAGAAATTCTTTAAGAGATGACCCTGATAAAGGACACAAGCCAAAACGCATCAGTCTTACAATAAAGATGTTCTATATACTGCAAGTGTTGCTGGAGTTTTTACCTCTTAAGAAATTCAATAAGATTTGAAATACTTTCATAACACCCAAATGGCATGGTATGAAATGTATTCTGACTCTCCCCTTGACATGAAAATAACTCCTGACTTGATGTAAATAGCTGTACATCTTAAGTTTTACCTTGGTGTATATTTTATAACAATGTGGAATATATTGTACCAGCCCTGTGTTTTTTGAATTGCTAAAATTCTTAATAAAAAGATTTTAAAAAAGAAAGAAGGAAAACTAACTCAGAGACCAAAGCTCCTTTCCAAAATCAATTCATTCCTCACAGCTGTCAACCTTTCTTTGAGTGAGACGCCAAAGCATTGACCTTTCCTGGACTGGAGCTCCTGTCTGGGCCTTTGCTAACTTCTTCTCTGCTGCGGCTCCCACTGGTGCCGCCCCCGCTTGTAACACCACTGAGCTTTCTTCACGCTCATAGTTTTACCTTAAGTGCCAGTGAAGTTGTCAATATTTCCAAACAGTTACAGTATATAGTTATATGTATGGTAGACTGCCCTCCCAAGAAGAACGGGAGCATCGTTGTCAAACATGGACAAACAACATATTTGTCATTTAGTGGAATTGTTATATGGTGTGGTATCAAATGTTAGACAGTCCTGGTATCTGGTCTGGTGAGCATTACTGTGGCTTTAAATTTGAGAAGAGACGTGAAATACTGAGGTAGCTTCAAAACATGTTAATGTTTAGTTCTATTCTTAATGTGCCTATATTATGAAAAAAAAAAAAACACTTTTTCTGGGATTTGGGGTGTTATTTTGTGTCTCGGGTGCTTCCACAAGCATACAAACTTGGAAAAAAAACTATCCATACTGTTTTTGTTTTGAGTGAGATACGGTTTCTGAATGTCCTCTGCCTTCAGTCTCCGGGTGAGCTGTTCAAAATCTGCATGGCTCTCTGCATAACTACACGAGATGAGGTGGCTAACCGTAGCACATGCTAGCACATTCTTAATGGCAAAACACTGCTATTACACACACTAGTTCACAATAATCTAAAAAAAAACTACTTCCATGTCCTGCAGGTATTCCACAAGTGCGCCCTCGTTTAGAAGAGGTCTCCCAGCTAATCCTGCCTTGTACTGACCAAAGTAGGAAAAAGAGTCATCTAGCTGATGTTATCATTACTGAGATACTGCGCATGTGCGACTCGCAGACACTTCTATACTATGTTGGATAGTATAGAAATATCTGGGAGTCACACATGTGAGATGTCTCACTCTGTAGCCAAAACAGAGACCTAAACACACAGAGTGAAATCAGGATCTGCAGCAATGTGCGGTACAACTAAAATATTGTGTTGTTTGAAAATTAAACCATGTAAACCTACTGTATCTTGGTACAACCTCTGAATACAATTATGAAACTGAAAATGACCATAATATGGGAGCTTTATTGCTAGTGACAATCATGCACAGTAGGGCACAGTGATGAGCATGACTTGTATCTCTCACAATGAAATGGAAGTCACAATGGTTAACGGCATACTACTACTACTCCCAAAATAAAAAACTACTGTAAAACCAAAAGCCCCTACTGGATCTATTCACATCACATAGCTCATCATTAGTTTATCCAAATCTATTTGGAAGTTCTTAAGAGGAGGTAAGGAGCTGGGAATTACAGTAACCATGGGTACAATTACACATCCATAAAACTAATGTTATTTTTACTGCTTATGTAAATATCAAAGTGTGAATGAAGCACAGAGTGGGTGTTGTTTGGTGCCAACACAGTGCTTTAGATCCTGCAAGGATTTTGAAGCGTGTCTTTCTTATGTTGTGGTTTTTGAAATGTTTTCATCCGGACAACATTTCATCAATCCGGGATATGAAGAGTCCCTTGTCACTTGATATTTTCAAAGGACAAAGGATGAGTTCATGACAAACTCTTCCAGTTCACTACTCAGCACTGTAGGGTTTAATAAGATGTAGAAGCCTCCGAGTTGAAAGAAAGGTGTTCACTTTAATCAATTTGTTTGATTGACGGCTAAAATGGACTAAGGACAAAATTGAATATTGTCATTGATTTTTCCATTTTGACTAAGTAACATGTTCCCTTGTGGCGCCCACTTGCGAGAAAATATATCAATTATTTTTACTGCACTTGGCAGCATCATGCTACAGTGTGTTTTTCTTTTCTAAACACATTGTTTCTTACCCTTTTTGTTTCACTTGTTCCTTCCCCTCTTAGTATTATAAAGAGAGAGCAGGATAAGAGTGTGTATAGACAAGATGAGCATACACAAACTACATAAGTCATTCAGGTGAATCAATGAGAAATAGGATCTTTTATCCTTATACAAAACGTTTGAAAGTTATTTATGAAGGCACACTGTGTTGGGAATTTCTGTTAAATAAAGGCTCAAAAACAAAAGGGTGTCTTTTGTTCTCGTTTGTGAGCCTTTGTTTGTACAGAAATTACCAACACATATACCAAAGATTCAAACAAAGAAAATGTTGACTCCATTCATCACTTTTGTAAATGTCTATTGCTTCTGTGATGTCTATGCTGATTTTAATTGCAATTATCACATGAGACTGCAAAGAATGCCATGAGAAATCCCATTAAGACTTTTCTATCAAACAATGACAGCAGGCAGAAGTTTGGATTTCGTGTCTCCCCAGTGAGCCTTTTGGTGTGCCACTAATTTCCTTCTCCCTCTCTCTGTTCTCCCTTCTTTGTCTTTACAGCTACATTGGGGACCTTGGAATTCAGTTTGCAGTATGACCAGGAGAACAATGCACTTCACTGCACCATTAACAAAGCCAAGGTGAGCCGCCATGATGACAATAATAATGACATTAATTTGCAGCCTGTACAGGTACATATAATATTTTTTCTTGGATATTTACATGCATATGAAAGAGACATGTTGTGTAGCCTCCTTGTGAACACAGTCTTCTTGCAAATCAAGTTTTATCATAAGTGTAACATAAAACAAGCCAATTGCTGCAACACGTTTATAGCAGTTATTTTAAATTTAGCTAAACTGATCCTAGATATTGTGGCCATATTATTTGAGTTATACTCATCATTGACTGTACAAACATCTGTCACTATAGCTTGTAACAAGGCGTTAATAGGTTGATTAATATAATAAACAAAATTACAGTTTTTCAATACGTTTAATTTTAATAGACGACTGTCAGACATGAATATTTTTGCAGCAGCCTACACATACTGGCAAAAAGGCTGTGTAATAGCGACTTAACACGTCCCACAGTTCTCTCTGTGAGAGAGATATTGACATCTATTTTCATCTCAAAGCATTTATTATTTCTAAACAAACACACCAACAATGTGCATATCACAAATCAGTAGGTTTTATATTAACAATGACTCTACAGTGACTCGCTGGTGAATAAAGTTAAACATCTAATATTACTGGAATTGGTGGAGACCAAAACAGAGCTAAAAAGGTGAATGAAAGAGAAGCCTTTATTAAAAACAGGGTATTATCAGAACAGACCTTTGTTTAATTTCCTCTGGGCTATTTTTTTTAGATATATTATGTGTGTATCACACTGTAGTGAGAGGACCATCTGTTTTGTAATCTGCTCCTGATTAAGGTGTTAGTTTGCCGGTGCTGCTGTTAACTTCCTCCATGTTTAACAATTTTTCTGACAAATTCAGAGCATTTTTTAAATGATTTGCTTTAGCACAACAGCCTGCTCTGCTATTGCCATGCTCAGTTTTCTAAGCTGGTTGAGTTTCTCTTTTGAACAGAAACAATGTTCTTCTCACTCATTAATTAATTCCATTCCGACCACGCGTCTTTCTTCCTCTTCGGATTGAGCTGTTGTCAATGAAACTCAACACTTCTTGCAGTTGTTTAAAATATGTAAACTGGAGCTGCCAGTAAACCCTTCTCACAACAGACATTTTGAGTTGTCACAGCAGGAAAAAAAAACAAGTGTCTGCTACATTAAGGTGTCACAGCAAGCCATGTCACTGAGCCAGCATGCACAATAGGGCCCTCAAAGTTTAATATTAAATGGGTAAATATAGAACTACGTATTTATGATATAAAAAAGGTATTGTAATATATTGTGTACATTTTAAAATAAAGCAATCATTTGTGAAATACTTCAAGAACTTAAGAAAATAAAGTCGTTTATTTCAGGCAATCCTTTGCCCTATTTTTGATAACTGAGTGGCACCATCATTTAACAGTTATTTGTATATTTCAAACAATGCATTCATGTGATTTATTTGAAATGTATTTATTGCATAATTTATTTTTAATTGTATTAATATTGAACAAGTTGAGGTTCAGTTGCACACCAAAATGAAATGCAAAATTATTAAAGCTAATATCCCATACTTGTTTAATTAAATTGCCATGCCAATACAGTTTTATGTAATTACCGTTTTGTTTTTTCCCCAGTTTTTCATTCACCTGCTATTTTTTATTGCTGTATTCATGTTTGTAAGAGCAGCACAGCTGAAGAGTCTGTTTTATGGGGCACTACATCAGAGTAGATTAATGGTATATCTGAATTACTGCTGCTTACAGGCTTCCTATGGACAACCAGATTAACATTGATGAATTATTCAATTCATAAATTTACATAAACCAAATATTCAACATATTGGAGGTGGACTGCAATAACCAAACCCTATCTAATATTTAATCATTTTTGTGCAATATGTTGTAAATATGAGTCCAGGGATGTCCTCCTCTCTGATCCCTGATCCTGTGTTTTTGTGATGAAGCGGTGGCTCTGACAGCCATGGCTGCCGTCAGCAGCTATAACTCTTTACTCTATAATGTGTCTCCCTGAATAGCTGGTAGGGAGGAAAGTGGGAATCAGAGGAGCCCGTCTTGGCAAGCGTGTTGGACAGCAGAGTGGGCATCAGGCCATCTTGATTTATGGTGGTTATTTTCTATACTGCTCTGCTTCTGGAATTTCGACAGCTGCCTAGCCAACCAGAGAAAATGCTCAAATATTGTAGACCCATTTCCATGATTTAATTTGTTTGCTAAATCCCTTATTTCTAACCACGGCTTTTTTTCTGTTGCCTTTATTGCCAAAGCTGCAGTAGCTTCAATAGCAACTGTGACTGTGCTTATTGGAGAATGGGGCACAACATTTTTTGTATTGGTCCCTGCAGAGCTGGTTAGAGTGACAGTGTGCAGTGGGGATAGGGTCTGAAGCAGTGATAGTTCACATGTATAATGCTTATATTATTGTCCTGTTGGCATTTAGGCAGAAATGGACAAAAGGTCACCAGACAACATAACTTAAGCAAACAAAAGCAGTTAAAAGAGGGTGCAAAAGGCCACTGAATTAAATGTCCATAGAATGAATAACATGTCAAATGTGGGAAATGCAGAGTGGCTTATTTCTATATACACAATACACACAACGAATATTCTACATTCAAATAAATATTTGATTGGGAAAAAAAGAAGCAGCTCTTCTATCCACGGGTTCTTGCCTGGGCCGCTGCTCTAAACGTTCAGCTAACAGGGACAAAGTCGGTTTACTTTACGATCGAGCCAAGCCAGTCGTTGTCCGGAGAATTCACAGCGAGTGGGTGTGTTGATGACGTTTCTATCACGTGGCTGGCGTAAAACCGGGGGGAAAAAAATAACTGAGGGTGAAGAAGAAGAAGGCCAATTTGCACAAAGACGCCAAAGAAAATGTCAAACTGAGAGATTATGAGATTTGGAAACTTCTTTTATTTTGACAATATCCAGGTCTAGTTCTTCAGCTTGATCCACAGCAAGAAACCTTTCTACATCATGTACATTTTAATGTGTCCAAGGCACTCCCCCCCGTTCACCCACCCAGCAGAACAGACTACATGCGACCTGCATTATAGCCCTTCAATTAGGCTGTCAATCATCACCTCTGTATTTTCACTTTCTCAATTTTCTTTCTCCTCTATTATTAGAAAGCAAAATTATATATAATTTTCAGGCACTTTGTGTTTTTTTGAATGCTTCTTATACGATGCAAAAAGAAGTAATGAGTAAGTCACTGTACCTTTCTAATCCTCATTACTGCCTCATTACTTTACTAAAATAACAAAAGCAGCACAGTAATGAGCTGCATGCTTTACTGTCTTCTTCCATTAAAGAATTCAGCCATTAATGCTTAGAGAAAAGATGTCTGTGCTAAAGCAATTTCCAGTGTTTTACTATAGGTCTTATGGTCTGAAAAAACAGCAAATATTTAAGTCTGTGGGTTTCTGCACATGGCATACACTCTGGAATTAATTTGTAAGTGGAAATTAAGAGCTCTGGGCCAAGCAATGCTGTAAGGATGAAGGTAGTAGGCCTAGTACAAATAGCCCACATACATTTATTTAAATCCTTCACCTTGACATGTCAACACTTTGAGAGCCAGAAGTATTTGATAATTACATTTTAGTTTTTTTTAATGAAGGCTACTCTTACATGGTAAAATGATTGCTATTGAAATCCTTTTTTTCTCTTTTACACAATGGGTGCTTGTGTTCTTTGTCCTGGGGGTTAAAACTATTTGACATATGTTTTCTTATTGGGCTATTTACCTTGTCAAATTGAGCTTTGTTTTATTTTCACACTGACATCCATTCCAACAAGCAAATCACTGTTGGAGGAGGAAGCAGGCGCTCATTTGAACCAAAAACATTACAGTGACATCAAATGGTTTCTCAATCAAGCGTGGGGTGTGGGCACAAATGGTGGATGGTAGTTACAAGCAGTGATGACAATCAAACATCAAATTAGTGAGAGAATAGTCACCAGTTAATGTCCATGTACTCATTGTGCAATTCAATTTAGATAAGTATATTTTAATGAAACCTCGCTTTATGTTCCAGAAACATTTAACCTATTTAGCTTCCCATAGCTGCCTCCTACTTGTTTTGACTTTTAATGGTGCCCATTCAGTGTGCTATGATTAAAACATCAGTAATAGTATCCATTTGCAGAAATAATTGGTCAAAGGACTTTAAAAGTATTTACAAAAATCACAATGCCAAACATACAAATTCTTTGATGCTCTGTTCTTCACACCTTGTTGTTATATGGGAGCGTAGGACCATTGTTATGTTGCTGACCTGAGTTCGACTTAGTATATAGCTATGCGTGTTGTCTGAGTTTTTGTTTCAGTGCTTATGATGGCAAAAAGACAATCATGCTAAAAATGGATGTGTTCCTGCAGTTATTTTTCCCAGGGAAATGGGAGATTTTTACAAATTTTAAGGAAATGCCAGGATCTCAATTCCAGCTAACATTACACGTCATAGAAAAATCTCATCACAGAGACATAAGGAAAATAAACCTCTATCCAAATCATTAAAACAGTAAAAAAGCTAATACACCAAAATATTACTGTAATGTAATTATGGATTTTCAAATTGTCTGTTTTTGTTTTACAAAAAGTTATTGTACTGTAAGGCAATCATCAGTAAAACACTACAGTCCAACACTGCTGGACTCCCCTTACATTACTTTTACTTGAAACCAGTATTTTTACTTGAGTAAAAAAGCTTGAGGTGATACTTCTACAGTCTTTTTAAAGTATTTTTAGTTTAGTTTCTATACTTCTGAATGAATGTGAATACTTTTGACACCTCTGAGTGCAGCACCCCGTTTGACAATGCTGCTCTGTCTGAATAATGATGTGAAAATGATGGTGGACTACAGCCTAACATTTCAGGGTCAACAATAACTTTTGACAAGCGAGGTATTAAGTCTTAATTCACAGTTTTACCTCGCTAACATTACGCCATCTATAGCTTTACCTCACAGGCTGCTCCCTGCAGTAAGTCAATCAGGCTACATCCAATGTAATGGCTCACATGATGGAAATAAATCAATTTAGTCCCTTGACATAGGCTTCAGCTGATTTAAAAGAAATTAAATGTATGTAGACCGAAACTAACAGCACTGCTTCTACATGGTCCCCGTCTCTATTGGCTGGAGTATTCAGGATGTGTGGGATCAAACACAGATAAAGAAGTAAGGTATACTAAATCACAGCCCTCGGTTTGGTTCATTTCCCACAGTAGTTGCCCCTGGTGTGATGTTATCAAATTGTACAGAATGACTCACATCCCTGGCTCCAACACTTCAGACATCAATAGGGTTTTTTCTCAATATAACAGTAGGTTTATACTCAATAATGCCACTACACGGCAAATGGCATTTACTCTGTGTATTTGACACACTAGATTTTGAGTTTAAGCAGGATGTTGGGGTGAGACATCCTGAACCAGATGACTCATATTGGGGTTTTCTCAGCTGTGCATTGATCCAATCTGCATGACAAATCAACCTCAGTATCAACCCCTATGCTCATTCTACAAAAAGTAAAGGAAATGAGAAGGCAGAGCTTAAAAACTACAAAGTCAATCATGAATATGTCAATATAGACCGCGGTGCAGATCCTCTGCAGACTTTGTCATTGTCACTGTATCAGCCAGCCACAGAACAGAGTTGAAATAAATCATCGCATTGATTTCATATAAACAATGCACCCTAAACAATAAAAATGGCCAGGTTTATTGGCTCCAATGCGTTGAGTCCATTCATCCTAATATGACTAAAATCCTTTTACTTGCAGCAATAAAGAAAAGGTCAATTTCTACATATTGTTTATTATTTCAATAAAGTCTTGTAATACAGCCAACATTATTTAGTATAGTATTTAAACAAATACTTAATGTCTTACTAAAGTCTTGATTTACGCCTTGGTATAACACATCAAACCTAATAGGAGCCTTAAAGGGATGGTTCAGCTTTTTTTTATTACCTATAGTAGATGACAGTTAGCACCATTCCAGTTTGGACACGCAGGCAAGAGAACTGAGACAGAAGCTGCTGTCGACGGGGGCAGCAGCAAAACATATTTCAGTTACCTTAAAAAAAAGATCTGCCTAAAAAAATCAAAACAGTATCACTTTAAATGTATGCTAGATTGAGAATATTCTCATCAGTTTGCCATGCTGTCAGACAGCTTTTTCCTTATTCCAAGCATAAGGGCAACTGTGACGCGCACTGCATGCTGCAGATCATCTGTTTTGGTCAGACTTTCTGTCGTTTAGGGAATAAACAAAATGAAAATGATTGATGATGACAGTGACGAGGAAATGCCTTTTACTGTGGAGACGAGGTTACTTTATAAGCCAGAGAAGATGAAGAACTTTTGTAGAGGGCTGTCTGACGGAAAGCAAAACCGGTGAACATTTTCTAAATATAGCACAGATTTAAACTGATATTGACTTTTTTAGGTGGTTCTCTTAAGTTGTCTAAAATACCTTTTGCTGCTTCCCCCTGTCCACAGCAGCTTCCATGTCGGTACTCCTGCCTGCTTCTCCAAACTGGCTGCGTGCTAATCATCATCTACTGTAGTAATACACTGATTATAGATAGGTACCTTATACACCCATACGTACAACCCCAATTCAAAAACAAACAAACTATTCCTTAAATAGCAACTACACTCTCTACAACCTCATGTCCTGCCAAATGAAATTGTTTAATGCAGTCCCAAAACAGGCCTCATTTATAAATAGCGTTGGTATCTGGCGCCAAGGGCCGTGAGAAAGCATCAGCTTTTGACGATTTAGGAAACAGTCTGTGAGAGTTGTCTGGAGGCTGAATATTGAGTGCAGCCCCTTTAACATCTATATTCTTTATTTTCAAGTTATAAATTTGTCTTGTCTCTAGTTATGATTCTGCAAAGTAAGATGGGATTGTTTGTTCTTGTCACATTATTTTCTATGGTGCGACTTCTCTCCAATTCTTTCTTGCTCTGCACATAAAACAACTCTTTTTTTAAACGTAATAAAACATATACATGAAACTCAATATTGGTAGTGCTATCTCCTAGCAAAGTATACAAAATAGAGACATTAGAGAGAGGAATATAGAGTGCATTTCACAAAGCTATGCAATACTAAAGTGTATCCAAATAGACATTGGAAATATATTAGTGAATCCCTACAGGTTATTTGAGGCACTCTGGAAAATAAAAAGCTATTGCCTGTTGTGAAGCTACTGACTGTGAAGCTACTAGACCGTTTGAAAGACAGCCTTACATACCGCTACAAACAAACTATCCAAATCAGCTATCCACCTTCTTGGCCCGCCTGATGCAGCCTAAACTAACCCTACATTTCCCCAAATGAAACACCCTCCCACTTTCTTCAGCCACTCTAACATCAGCTGAATAAAGAACTTTCTGCTTCATCATGAAATATCATTAAAGAGCGCCTAAAATCGGGCAAAACAAGATAGTCTCTTGTCATTGTGCTTTGGTTCTACTGCGAGCATCCTTATAATTTGTTATACCTCACCACATCACCACACAACCATGAAATTATTCAAAGAACTACTCACTGTAGGAGGTCTGTCTGAATGGAAAAATGCAGTTCAGGCTCCTCTACCATTGTTCCAGTTACTAGGCTTCATAAAAGCAGAGAAATTACATTTACAAACCTACACCTCTACTGCAAAATGTTGTAGCTCGCTCACTCACTCACTAGTCCCCCTCCAGTTTCTTGGAAATAAGAAACCACCGGTTGGACTATGAGAGGCCCACTAGGAAATAATTTATACTTCTGTCTTACACACTATCATAATCTTGCAAATTCACCACTATACTCACACACTATTATAGTTTTACATGTATGTATGAGAGGGTATGTGAGAGAGTATAGTATTGTGTGTGTGAAAGTATAGTAGTGTATGTGAGAGATTCTAGTAGTGTGTGTGAGAATATAGTATTGTATGTGAGAGAGTATTTGTGTATGTGAGAGAGTATAGTTGTGTATGTAAGAGAGCATAGTAGCGTATAAGAGAGAGTATAGCATTGTATGTGAGAGATAGTGTGTGTGAGAGAGTATAGTAGTGTGTGTGAGAGTATAGTAGTGTGTGTGAGAGAGTTTGATTACTCAGCTCCTGATTGGTTGACTAAGAAGAAGCTGTATTTGGCGGTCAAATTCCTGCACTGTAATTATAATAGTTTGGCTGTAGTGTTGCTGTAAGGGAGAGGCTAACTAAAGCTGTGGGTCTTCTATTGTCAACAATGTCTTGACAATTAAATCAAGTCCAACAGAGCTCTGATTCAGAGATGGAGAGATAATTCAGGGGTGGAACTGCAAATCGAGTCAGACCTGGCTCCAGCGCTAGCGTTTCTAGTTCTAGCCCAATGGAACCCGGAGGACCCCGTTACCGGAGGAGACAGCATTTCGGTGGATGGTCGTCGAAATCCAGGAAGAGGTAAATTGATTAAAAAATATCCAAGGACTCTTTTTATTAATGACATCCTATCTGCATTGACTAGGAGAAAAAGCTAAGGGCAGCAGCTATGGAAGCATATTGGTAGTTCTAGTATCCAGTGCTGCGCTTACATTATAATTTGCTATGTGCATCTTATTACAGTGTATTGCTGCATTTATTTTATATGTATGGGTATGGAGACATTAGAATAGGCTGTTTACAGCAAAGATAGCGTTACATGAGAGAGCTTGATCGCTCTTGCATCGGCTGGCTAACTAGCTGAGTTGCAATCATCTGACTGGATGACTATGTTTAGCCTATCTTTGTGAAAAGAAGATTGCCATTGAGATGACTTGTGCTGCAAGCTTCTCTGTTATTTATGCATCTTCCTTCATTTATAGTATGTACAATTTTATTTCAGATTGAGTTGGTGATTTTAGAACATATTGCCATTTCTACAAGTCTACCAATATGCTTAAATAGTGAACTCATGTTGAGGATGGTACTTTGTCTTTTGGAATTCTGGAACAGTACACAGAAAAATATGACAAGGAGATAAGCTGGACAGTCTTTGCTGTGCTCTATCAGTTATTTTACTGAACCTGACCAACATGCCTGAAATGGATTATGAGTTATATATCAGTGAAAAAAATAATGTTGAGTTTGTTTGCTGTTAAAGAGTTAAGCATTGTTTAGTCAACTATAATTTGTTGATTTGTTTCTCACATATTTTTGTTTGGTGTCCTTAAGTGTCAGAATGTGCATCTTTTGATGAACTGCAACAGGCCACAGGACCACACACAGATTATCTGGCCAATGTTGGGTGTCTAAGGCCTTTGAAACGCAAAGAGGACAAAAATATCTCGGTGGAGCATATCATCATGTTTCAGGTGGTTCATCGAGTCAGTGGAGCATTTCAAAGGTTTGTGTAACTCCATTTTTTTTAGCAAACATATTTTCAAAGCCAGTGTACAACCTTACACACACTCAGAATACAGGCTTGCATGTATCGTTTAAAATAACTTAAAGAGCATCATGTTTTAGATAGTTGTCAAAGACAAGGCCTTTATGCATAATCAAAAACACTGAACTGTCTTGTAAGTCATCCCTTTCATGTGCTGTGAGAATTTATCCAATTTGAAAACAGATATTTGTATCTTCTCATGATACATTTTTACAGAGTCAGACAGGGGATGAAGACCCTTGGTGTTCTTGATGCAATAGGAATGCACCCAGATGCTTCAGACCGCTGTTTTGTCACGCACCATCCCCACTCACAGCTAATGTCTTTGAAATTTGACTGTCAGCAGTGAGCAGCAACAACTAAAGGGTAAAGGAATGTGTGGTTGCATTTTGGAGGGAGTACCTGCAGAATGTTGAGGGTAAGTATTAATGCTAGATATGGAATATGTGTACGCATACTGCACTACTACACTACTATGCACAATGTGTTTTCTCTTGTTAAATTGCCTTCCTTCAGTTGCGGTTTGAGCTGTATTTAGTTTCATCAGCTAACTTTATAGTAGCAGTTTTGTTAACTTTGATCACCCCCTCTTTTCACATTCTTTTCACATGCTCTTCTGTCTGTCTTTGTCTTTCCCTTCTTTTAAAACGTTTTCTAGATGCTAGGTTTAATTTCTTTTTGGTGTATTTCTTTTTCAGAGCAAGAGGGACCCTTGAAATCCTGGCCTTTGCGACGAGATCAAATGCAATTCCACCCCTGGGCTTCTCCACATGACCGTCAGAGGATTTTCTCCATGAGCTGCCCCTCAGACATGGCCGTAATTTACCCACTGCAAACACATGCATTAACTGCCTGCAGTTGCCAGTACTGAAAAAAAAAAAATCAAGGATTTCAAGGAAACTATGGATTTGGCATCAAAAAACACTGCTTTGGTCAGGAAGGACTTCTGAGAACTCCTGAATATACGTTGCCTGTTGAACTATATTAAACTGATGATACATAGTTGTCAATAACTTACCATTTCCTAATACATTATTAAAATCTTGTTTAAACAATTGACAATGGAATAATCATTTAACTAAAAAGAAAACCAATTTATTATTTTATTTTTCAACGTTGTGAAGCAGAAATTGTCACTGGCCTTTTATTAATATTCCAATAGTGTCCTTATTGCCTTGACACAAACCACTTGCTCACTAATAAAGTTCACCAGGCCCAAACATAATTGTATGCCATAGTTACGGTCATTGGCTCTTAGTGGGTCTACAGTTTCCAGAATTCTTTTCATAACCGTTACATTGAAAATAAAGTCATTTTCTGGAACAACATTGTACAGTCTCAAAATGTACTTGGGGGGAGTGTGTTAGTATTCATTCATTTAAGAGTTGTCACCCCAAACTAAAATGTTTTGCATGGCCTCTGAACGGTTGAGAACACCTCTCAGCCACAGTTGAAGAGGCGTTTGTGATCCCTGTGTTGATAATCCGTGGTTGTTCCACTGATTTCTGAATTCTGCAGTTCCCTTTGAACTCTTGGCAAGTAGATGTAGTGTAGACAATATAAGTAAAGTTCATTTATAGAGTCCCGTATGCCCTCATTTTCCATGAAGGAGGAGAGATCACTGTAATAGAAAGAGAAAACTCTGTTTAACTCTGGCCATAACCACTCAATCCTCTTGTTGTGAACACTGTGTCCAGCGATGACACTCTGTATTTAACCCTCTTCTTTCCAGCATATACTGGGCAACCCCGGTGTTCTCCATGCCATGATCACAGCGTATTCTCAAGGGAAGGCCAAAATTCTCTACATGAAACACGAAAACATGATGCTCTATTGTTATTTAGGCAATGCAAGTATATGATAGTCCTACTAAAGCCGTCAAGACATCCACAATAGACCATTCTCTGCCTGATCAGTTTATGATTTCCATCTATATGCCTATTGAAAGAAATTTAGATAAAGTTTTTTTGTGATAAAGAGATCCACAACAGGGAGCACACAGAACAGTTTGTTTAATGTAGTATTTTTTTAAACAAATAAAAAACCTAACCATAATTGATTGAGATTTTGAACTGAATAAATACTTTGGTGAATTTCTTGTTAATTGAGAGCAAGAAAACGACCATTAAGCTCAGAAAATAATCTTTACAAAATGACAATGTCCCAAATTGTCAGTTTCCCTCACAATTCTCTGAACACACCAGTGTATCAGTGAAAAAAATAGCAATGTTTTCCTCATTACCGTTTTACTTCCACAAACAAAAGCTGACCCTGAAAAAGAAAGTAAATAAGAAGAAATACCCCTGACATTTTTTGTCCAACAAGGTTGTTTTTGTCCTTAGTTTCTGCTGCTTGATTTAAATGTTCCTTGTTCCTCTGAGTTGGTGTTAGCTGTACTTTCAAAGCAGTAAGCCCACCGGATAATGATAACACAACTACACACTCACACACTATATGCTCTCACCCACTCACACACACACAAAACTATACTCTCCTATAATGCTATACTCTCTCTTTCTCTCTCACGCACACACACACACACACACACACACACACACACACACAAAACTATACTCGTTCACATGCGATACTATACTCTCTCACATACACGACTATACCCTCTCATACATATATGTAAAAGGATTATAATAGTGTGTGTGTGTATGAGTATAGTGGTGAATTAGCAAGATTATGATGAGTGTGTGTAAGACAGAAGTATGAATTATTTCCTAGGTGGCTCTCATATTGAACCGCTGACAAGAACTCTGTCATCTTCAATCTCCTGGACCTCGGGACACAGCAGCCTGGACTTGTAAAAAGATGCACACTGCAATGAAACATGTTAAAGCCCTGCATGTTAAAAGTTTAAAGAGTATCGCTTTCTTTGTTCATGTGTGCCCCCGTAGCACAGGACCCAAGAATGAGCCCGGGTCAGGCTGATGAATAAATGTTGTACACATGGAGCAGGCGATGTTCAGCTCCATCGTGACAAAGAAAAAGCACTACCTTATGAGCAGAGATTCTTTTTTTTTCTAAGGCGGCACCTCCTCCATAGTAAAACAAGTTCCATGCCCTTATCAGTGAATTAGACACTGTCTCACCATTCAATTGTAGATACAAGACCTGTTTATTCAGCACCACCTACACTACAACCTATCTTAACACTCCATCGCAGTCTTTCATTCTCTTCCTTCTACAACAGACTGCCCTTTCATTGCCCGGTACACCCACACTCGTGTGGGAGCACACAAAAACACACAAACACACACACGCTCTGTTTCTTAGAGACGTGTTGCCCCTTTGTATTCATTATCTTTTTTATCTGTTTGCGTGTCACTGACTTTACATAAAAAGGCTTTTATAAAACAACGTGTCTTAATTTGTTATCCCCGCATAAAGTCTGATATATAGCCTACTTTATTGTTATTGTTCAACTTGTCACTAAACATTGATGAAATGTCAAACAGACATTCCCACAAGGCTATTCAGAAAGGATGAAGAAAGAAGCTTCTATTCCACTGCCACAGCAGAAATCAATTGTGATTCATAACAGCTAATACTGCTGCTGTCAAGTCTTAGACTAAGGCATTTATATTTAAAACTATTTAAAACAAAAGGCAGATTAATATCTGCCTTTTAGGGTGTTGAAGTTTGTGCATCATCAGCTTAAAGGACTAGTTCAAAATTTGGGGAAATATGTGTATTTGTTTCCTTTATGAGAGTGAAATAAGAAGATGAATATAAACCTCTTTACTGTTAAGTAAAAAGCTGGATTCAGGATGGGGTTAGCCATACATTCAAATTGCCAAGATTTAGATCTCCCAACTTTAGAGGTGTTTATTTTTTTGTCTTTGGACAGAGCCAAGCTAGCTGTTTCCCACCATGCTTTCAGTCTTTATGCTAAGCTAACAAGGTCCTGACTTCAGTCCTATCTACCTCTACGTTATTGATTTTTACTGTCAGTGTCGGTGAACCTGGTAGTGAGTACTACTTACCATGTGGAGGTGTTATGTGTTAAAACTTCTACTAAATTTCTCTGCCATTATCAGGGAATTTTGTGAAAGTTTGTGGGCAGAAACGCCTGCTGAAGTGATCCTCGTCTGCTTTGAAGTAAGCAATTGCTCATCCTTGCTTAATTTAATAAAGATTTCAGTTACTGAATATCCAAGGCTATTACATAAACAGCAATGGTTGAGCTCAGATGTGTATGACTACCATACCAGGTATGCTACTGGAGGTAGATTCACATTACCAAAAGTGAAAATCAGTATGGTGAAGAACACTGAAATGTACAGCGCATTACATGAAACTCTCTACCTGAGCATATAATTCAAGAAAACAGTAAAAAAAAAGCTTTAAAATATCACTAAAACAACATCTCCTGGCAAAACAGCTCTCCTAATGATTTGAGCTACCCAGTAGTATAGGAAATGATCACCTTTGCCAGCTGTAATATTGGGGTGATGAACACATTGATGCATCACTAGCCTGAAGTTCAGTAGTGTGGTGTATATGAGGTTGGCCATTCTGCATGATGACTACTGCTTTAATTTTGTTTTGGTGCTGATGCTGTTGTGCTGTTGCTTGAATATGATTTTGAATGCAGTAATTTTTCTTGTAACAGTGATTTTGCAATGTAGTAGTGTTGCTTTTGCTTGAGTGAAAGATCTGAGTACTTCTTCCACAACTATACACTTATATTACATTAATTTCTTTTTTTTAATGAATAGAGCAGGGTCCTGTGTTGTGTGTTGCTGCTGCAGTTTTTGCAGTGTCTTTGTTTTTGTGATTGTGTACCATCATGTATAGAGTGTTTGGTGTGGTCTCCAGGAAAATAGGCTACGGCTAATGAGGATCCTAATAAATGAAATGAAATGAAATGAAATGAAATGAAATGACGTTTCTATAATGCAGCCGGCACAAGAAAAGAGACTTACATAAAGACACCCACAAAAATGTCTTACTCGAAAGACAACAATTTTCAGGACATTGGTCCTAGGACATTGTCAGACAAATTTAAGGAACGGCAAGAGACAAGTATTTTTTATTACCAAATTACAAACCACTAACGTGAAACGTGAAAGAATAAAAACAAAGATAACATAAAACACACTAGACTTGTTTGAAAAAGGACAGGAAAAAGCCTGGGCTTGACCTACCCTGAGTCTTTACAATAGACAAGAGCACAATCAAATAAGATAATCCAAACAGACAATTTAAATATTAAAATATTACTCCAATTTACATCAACCTCTATCAAGCTGGAGTATATTATCACTGTATATATAGTTTAGCATTGCCCTGAGCTGTGAAGACCAAACTGCTTCTACTTCTTTTAGTTTTTGCATGTTCATTTAATTGCTTCCACTTTAATTTCGCATGATCAATGTTATCTTTCTTTTTCTCCTTCACTTTTACTCTTTTGCATGCTCGCGTCTTCTCTGTGTGTTGCTGCTTTATGTGTGCTGGAAAAAAACAGCTTCCTGTCCCCAGATACAAGAAGGTAAGCCACTGAGATAAGCTCAAATCCCAACCTGTCCCTACAGTATTGTTCTATACGTAGTCTTATCCAACCCACACCCAGACCCAGTGAACCCTGATAGAAACCATCACCAACCCTTAGCTAACCATTCTAATGTAATTCCAACAAAACATGTGTTTTGTTGGAATTACATTACATTTACATTACAATTACATTTTGTTGGAATGTTTCTTGTGAATACTGTATGTTTAATGCTTTGACTGTGTTGTTAGCCCCATTCTTATCTGGTTGTTCAGTCATCTATATTCTAAATAATCACTCAGCGACTACTTTAATAATTCGTTACAAGAGTGTGCAAAGCAATGTAGTGATTGACTACACTGGACTGAAAGGTCAACCAATTAACTGATGAATTAAAAAGGTACACTCCATCTTTATTATACAAGATGCTGTCATCCATCATAAATCAGTGTTGTTCAGGTAGTTATTTGTAATTAGTTGTGGTAATTTATATTTTTGGTGAACCTGCCTTTCTTCTGCATATAGCAGCATCCTGCCTTGCCCAAAAAGCCCTTTAACAATTTCAGAGAGTTGTTAAATTTGTAATTAATTTAATCTGTCTCTGTCACATTTAAAATTGCATTTCAATTCACATATCAGTCTGCAGTAAATTAAAAAAAGTGTAGAAAACACTTCTACACTTGTTTATTATTTATTATTAAAAACTTAATATAAAAAGGTGTTTGTGTGTGCACGTGCGTGCCTCTGCCAACTAAAAAGGCACAAAAACCCTTGAACAGCATTAACAGAGGTTTAGATGAGACAGAACTTTATCTACCCCAAGGTAAATTGTTGTGCAGCAGTTGCAGTACACAATAGGAACAAGTGCAAATATAAAGAGCACAACATTGAAATATCAATAAAAGGTACATATGTCCTCCCACCTCAGCACAAACATCTTTGTTTGAAAGCAGCAGTTGCCCTAGCTACATCTTCTATGTTTGGCTGCTTCACCATGTGAGATAAAAAAAAAAGAAAGAAAAAAAAAAAGAAGAAGAAACATGCAGCCATAGCGCAAAAGCAAGTTACAGTACCACCCAATAGTTCCCAAACTAGTTTAAATGCTAGTTTAGTTTAGCTTCCTGGATATAAAAAAATTAAAATAATCACAAATCCGCCTGTCTATTCTGTTTCTCCACTAAATCAATGACACGTTATCAATGACATGACTGACATTGAAACTAACGTGTCCCAGCGTGACCCTGCGATGTAACCCCCACCTCCACCCCTTTCCTTCCGAAGCCTCTCGATCATCAACGTTGACATTCACTGGCGATGAATGGGACCCACCTGCCTGCTTCCCATACTGTCTACTTCCATCAGTCCACAATCGCCTTAAGTTTCCTTGACCTAAACACCTCCACTGATCCCAGGTGGCCCTTGAAGTATAACCCCTTTAACATGACTGTTAAATGAATGTGTCAGCTTCCTCTGAATGAGATCAATACCCCGTCTCATTCATCCGGTTATCTGCTGCTCCTGGTGATTGATGCTTCTCCCACCTGCCTGTTACCAGGCCAGTCAGATATGGTAATGAAGACACAGGCCCTGGCTAATAAAGAGGCTGATAGCACTGTGAAAAATAAGCCCCCATGTGGGACATACGGCTTAGAAAATAGACATGAACAGAATTAGTTGTTCTAAGGCTTTATATATTAACTTTATTTATATATATATATATATATATATATATATATTATATATATTTATATATTATATATATTTATATTATATATATATATATATATATATATATATATATATATATATATATATATATATAACCTAAATTGTATGCCTAAATATGAACTTTTGTTGATTCTGCTGGTAGAGGTGTGCAGTACAAGAATCTTAATGAATCTTCAATCCTAATTATAGTGTAATGAGTCATTATTATAAATTATTGATAAGTTGCTCCTATTGCTGGGGACTTGATCATAATGCAATAACTATGTTACAGAATATGGATAATTCCTACAATTTGGGTCTTATTTGTTTTAGTATTGGACACCATTTCTATCAGTATCATAATAACCCTGTGCTCAAAGTAATTGAGATCTGGGAACACATCACTACTACGCTAACAATGTTCAAACCAGTAAGTCCCTCTATAAAGTGTGATGGATTTTGACAAAGGAAAATTTGGGTTATCATTTTACTATTTAATATAGTTTTCTCTTTGCAATAGTTTTGGTTAAGGGGGATTATTTACAACCTGTCTGATCGTCCGACTGCTTGTGTTTCTTGGCTCATCTAACATCTGACTATTTTTACCAACAGGATTGAAGGAAACTACACAAATAAACCCAAGTTGTTATAACCGGAACAATCTTTTAACCTTAGCCTTTAACCTTATAATCAAATTTGTACGTACGTGTTGCTTAGAAGCCAAGACTGAAATAAAGACCTTAAAGCGATAGTTCGGATATTTGACTACTGCACACCTCTAGCACTGACTATGGATAAGAAACTAATACAACCCCACTTCAAAATATCCAGACTATCTGTTAAATGTCATGGTGTTATAAGTGGTGATGCAATCATGTACGTGTGTGCTTGAACGGTGACGCAACAAATACTATATTGTCAGGGATTTTAAATCTCAATGAGATTATACGAATCGTTATTTCTACCTCTACTGTAGTTGGAACTAGTATATACAGTATACAAAGTTGAACAACAAGAAAATATTTCTCCAAAATAATGACGGGGAAATGATAGATGCTGCTATGTTGACGGTTATAAAAGCCTGTGCTCACGCGGAGCTCTGTACCCGGCTGGCAGTCACCTTATCTCGACTAACCGTAACAACGACCACTAAAAGATTGCGATCTTGCAGAGCTTTGTGTCCAACTGACAGCCACCTTTCCTCGGCTTAACTGTTTTATAAATCTTAATTTTTTTTGACGCCATTTTTGGCTTTTGGGCATACATACACTTTTAGTAAGGATCCTATGCACAGTTTTATAAATAAGACTCCAGGTGTCTGTATTATGTTTATAATAATATTGGAGGGAAAGTGAAACACTGGCTACCTGATAACCAATCACACACTAGATTATCTTCGCACGGCATGTCCGGCATCTGTGTGCCCTGGATGGGAAAGTGGCCAGCTGATGATGATGATGGCCAAAATTATTTTTTATAATATAATGATACTGTCATGCATAAGACTTTTTTTCTGTCCGGAACTCGGCCTTGACTCAGACTCAAACATTTTTGGACTTGAATTAGACTCGACTATTCCTGATTGTGGAATTGTCTTGGACTTGACAAAAGTGCTATTGACTACAGCCTTGCTATAAGCTCCATCTTTTTAAATGCATCTCCAATATGTCCCTGTGTTTTACCTCGTCTCTTATTATCAACCATTTAGAATTTGTTTTAGGGCGGGTAGAATGAATCTATGTCTGCTGATCCTGTTACGCTTGTTTGCTGCTTCCATGGCTGTACTACAGCTGTATCGCGCTGCGTTCAGGTTTTTATATGTATATCTGGCAACCTGGCCCGGCCGTCAAAATAGACAGTTAATATCAACAAACAGGTTTTTTTTGTCTGCACTCTTGCATAAACTCTAACTCCATTATTCCATCCTCTTTCAGTCACTGCCTGGAGACAGTAACTTTTAAAAAAGAAATCCACACTTTTTTTTCAAATTGGATTATTAACCTATCAGAATTATTGATTATTTTTCCCACCCGTAAGTATTTCAAAGCAACTTCAGAACATATACATTATAATGTTTTCATATCAACTCCAGCTTCCAACCGGACACCACCACCACATGCCAAACCCAAGTAAACCCCTCACTTCCTCTGAAAGATGGAAGTTCATCATTTCCAACACAAAGAGAACTAAAGTTAATTCCACAGCATTTAAACGCTGTTATTCAAGGGAAATGAGTATGTGTGAGATTGGAGATGTGTGAATACACTGATGCATGTTACCCATCTTCCTTTCGCAGTGGTCATTTTTTTTCCAACCCTCAGTAATTATGATCAACCGAGTATTCACAGTGTGCTCTCGCAATCAGCAGCATGACGCAGCTGCCTGTTTATTCCAATCCAACCCCACATAATATGCCTACGTTTAAATGGTAGCTCAGGTGTTTGGTAAAGTCAACAATAGAGGTAGATGAAGACAGCACATTAACCTCTCCAATCAGCTCTAATGGTGCCGTCTCAATAACTTTGTTGTGTCGAAAGCATAGTATGGCTAAATATCAGCAGGAAATTGAAGAGGAGCATATAAATAGAAAATGAAAATAAATGAAAAAGGAGTTGTAAGTAAAGGAACAATTTTAGGAGCTGGTTTATTTTTGTACAGACAAAAATGTGTTTTTCTTTCAGATCAAGCATGTTATATATAGCTTATAGCATATTTTCCATGTTTAGTTCACCCGGGCTGCTCCTCGGATAAGGGGGGAGAAAATAAGAAATAAGATTGAGGAGAAAGGGTCACGGCTGGCACAGAGATTGGAGTTGCAAAGTGAATGTTGACCGTGTTGTATTGCTTAATTTTCAGACCCTTCTGCCTCTCAGCTGTGCCTTGCTTTTTTTTGTTGGATTACAGTCCTCAGTGTGGGAGCAGGCATGTCTCAATGCATGCATCTTTGACTATAAGTAATTTAAAATAAGGTTGCATTCCTTTGCTTCTCCAAAGGCCTTCTCATGATATAGCCTCCAGCTTTGTGTTTAAGGGGCATACTCAGTCTTTGGGTTTGTGTCTGTACTGTGCCGCAAATGGTTTCACCTTAAAGGCCGACAGCATGTCAACGTTTGAAACTTTAAAAATAAGATATACATTTCAAGCAGAATGGTTCAACCCTCTGGCACCTCACTACTTGGCCGTTAAAACTAATTTTGACAGCCGGACTTTGTTTTTCTTTCATGTCTGACTGTGAGGTCGTCATTTAACCACAACTGTCTCAAATAAAGGCCTTTAGCAATGTGTGACTGCACATTTAATGATCCTAAAAGAAAGATGGGGACAACACAATGTCACACATTGTGCTACATTATGGATGCATTTACTTAACAATGTATTTACTTTGCTAGTCATGAAATTTAAATGTATCAAAATGTGTTCATTCCATGCAGTCTCATTAACTGGAACAACAAAATGTTGCAAAAGTAACAATGAAAATAGTACACTGATTACTATCTACCATAGCGTGTTATGTCCCACACATTTCACAAATTCTATGTCTGCACCCCCCCTTAAAGTTTCAGTTTTTACATTTAAAATGTGTCATCTGACTGTCCAGCTACTAAAATCTAGATGAGAAAAGAGAGTTGATGACAATGTCGATGAACTCATCTGGGTCACCTAATTACCTTAAACTGACAGCAGTTAAGCTTAATGAGCAGCAAGGAGCAGTGCAGAGAGTGGTTTGTTGATTTCTTTTGCCTCTCGGGCTACATCCAGGTTCTCCTATCAATAGAAGTGATTTGTTGTATATAGGAAGAGAGAAAACCTTTGCATTATTTTTGAGTTAAAACAATTATTTCATCTAATCAATCTATCATCATGTATCATAAAGTATCAGGTTTCTATCATGGAAAATGAACATGATTTTAGGATTATTAACTCAACTGCAGATTTATAGGATGTCTGTATTTTTTTTTTAATACAGTCATAATTATAGTAAGCAAGCACTAAAGCCCAAGTAAACCAACAACTTATTTGCTGTTACAAATCAAGAATAAAAAGAAGAAAAATAATTGTTATGTGAAGCAGAGAGGATTAGCTGTTAGTGTCCCTGGACTCAATTTACTTCCCATGACTACCTAACCCTGTAATTTACAAATTCAGATGAATTGATTGATTGATGCATGATTTATTTTTAATGCTTTATAACACACACACACATCAACTTAAAGCAGGATATACAGAATAAGTTGCGTGAACATTGTCGCGGTAAATGGAAAAATCTAAGTAAAATTAAAATATAAGACACCTAGCACACATAAGGCTGGGATTTTCTCATTATATTTCTGTTTTGTGTTCAACTGAATATAAGTCAAAGAATCACAACAAAATCCTCTAGGAGCTGTTATATCTAACAACAACTGTAACCCTGTTGATATATCACTGCATAGAGACATAACTGTCTCTGTGACATACCTAAATTAAATCTAAAAGACCCAAAGAAAAAACCATTTAAACTGACTTAAAGTCTATTTTTATTCTGTAGTCTCTGTATATACTTTCAAGTGTCCTTTCTTGAGATGTCAGAGATCTAAGTATATCTGACACTGGCTATGTGCTATTAAAGTGCTTATATTTTGCTGTTTGACTTTTTAACCTTTCCTTCATTGTGTTATATATCTTTTTTGTGCATGTTATATTTTTACAAAGTGAAAAAGGCCACAGTCCACCCCAAAGGCACTCACCATCTCCAACAGAAAACATTGTTCACAAACTGCTCCAAACAGCTCTATTGTAGTCCAGCCTTTACTTCCGTGACATATGTGCATCACTTTCTAACAGAAGTTATAATGCTTGCCTAGCTGCTAGCGTGGCACGCCCTCATACTCTGCTTCTGACTGGCTAGGAGTCCTTACCTAGCTACTGTGCATGTGCGACTCCCAACAAAGATGGAACAGATGATGAACAGATCTAAAACAGAGAGCTCAACACACAGGGTGAAAAGAGGCGCTGCAGCAAGGTGCAGTACATCAAAAATATGTTTTTATTATTGAAAATTAAACCATGTAAACCTATTCTGATATAACCTCTAAATACAATTATGAACCTGAAAATGAGCAAAATATGGGTGCTTAAAAATGGCTAAAGAAAGTCATGCTTCTATTTTGTGCAGACAGGATCTAAGGCAGTAGTGTTAGAGACACAGCTGAGTGTCATTTTGCTGCCAGTAATTCCTGCTGAGTGCTGGGCTTTGAGCCGAGCTCCTCTATTAAGCCTGATAATTGTGGGTGAATAGACGTCATATTTGTTTTGTTTTTCTCTTTTTGATCCCTTAAATAAAGAACCATAAAGACTGGGTCTCATTAAAATAATATTACATTTTCAGTGATTTTAATCATTTGCCAGATGAGAAATGAAATATTTGTATTGTAAGATCATAAAGCTAAGGGGGTTTATAAGCATTTTTATTCTTTATATCGCATATTAATATACCTGAATCTGCTTTATTGGCTAAGTATGTATACTGGAAAGTGGAGTTTGTGTAAAAACTGAAAGTGGAGTGGGTTTCATAGAAGGTAGGAGAAATGTTTTTTTATTGCTATAAATTGTAATTTGATTAAGGAGAATTGGTTGGACTAAACAAAATATTTGTTGCAATGAGTTTTTGACACCTTGCAGATATGTACACAAGGTGTCAAAAACTCATTGCAACCCTGATGAAAGTCGACATTAGTACTCTCACCTGACATCTACAATATGATAATGGCCAAACTTATTCCCAATTTAAGCTTCATCTCAAAATGGAGTTGGCAACCTGAATAACCTCAACACCATTCAAGGTCAAAGAAAAGCAAACTAAACTTATGTGTCCTCCCTGTACTGTGTGGGTAGAGATTTGATTGAGGTTTCTTGTGTTTATTCCATCTACATCTTACCTTCAGGTCCTTTCACTTCACTCAGTGGGCACCCACATGGTGTTTTATTTGGTCACTTTACGAGTGACCTTTCCCTCCTGCTCACTCCTGAGTCTTATTGATTTGCTCTTCAAAAAGGGATCGCTAAAACCTCTTCTCTTTAGTCCGTTTCTTTATTCACTTCACTTCACTGTTTCTCAGGATGACGAGACCCTGCGTACGTTGTACTGTACTGAATGTCTATGGGACAAAAGGCAAAACGTCTGTCACACAAATGGATGTCACACAAGCTTTGGTTTCCACAATTAGTTAGACAAGTTATGTCCAAAATGAAATGTCAACTTGTGTGAAAACATTAACTTTTTTAGATCAAAACTACAGGCAGCGCAATTTGATGTTAATCTGATGGTGTTACGGTTTGTATAATTTTTACTCGGTCAGACTCTTCTGCTTGGTCCAGGTCTGAGAACTGCTGGAAAGATTGTCATAGATTTTAAATGAATATATTTAAGTGCTCTGGAAGAGGAATTTTCATGATAATGGTGACTCATGACTAGGGATGGGTATGATTACGATTGTATTGATACTATTACTCTTGTTAATCCAGGAAGAATTTCTTTAAACCAATCTTAAACTAAGCGCTGAGCCACAGTGCCGCTGTATAATTGCCTCGAGAAGGAACTTGTTTTGGTAAAACATGTGTAAGCTCAAAGGGTGTTTTGGTCGTGCAACAGAAGACTCAGACTGGACAGAGTCTAGCTAGCTGTCTGGATTTACCCTGCAGAGATCTGAGGAGCAGTATACCATAGGACCATAGTCCTCATGAATCAACCGGAGTTTAGAATTACAACACAAAGAAAGTAGACATCCGAAAACGGACCTCCGAAAAAAGTGACATACAGTGGAATTCACAGCAGAATGAGAGCAATCCCGGAAGTGGAACATCGTGGATATAGACTAGTGACCTTACAGAGGATAATTATCACTGATGCCTCTAGGGGCTGCTAAAGCAGGTGTTTAGACTATAAACTGCATCACTCTGTATTGTGCTGATGTTGCAATAATATTTGGCCAAATTCTCATACATAACATTGTTACACATGTTTTCAAGGAATTATTTATCTTCATCAAGATTTGTCTGTTTAATTCACAGGGGCTCAAGCCGATGGACCACAACGGGCTTTCTGACCCCTATGTCAAGTTGCACCTACTACCCGGAGCCAGCAAGGTGAGCAGCACTATGTTAACTAATAATAAATATTTGCTGAATTATCTTACTCTCCATGACCGCACCTCAGTTTTGCACTCCCAATAAAATTGTGCCTTGTTTCTTGGATTAACTTTATATAAAGTTGGTCTTTCCCTATTTAGCTTAGCATGCATGCATGCATGCATGCATGCATGCATGCATGCATGCATGCATGCATGTATGTATGCATACATGCATGCATGCATGCATGTATGTATGCATACATGCATACAGACAGACAAACAGACAGACAGGTGTAAACAGCCACCCAAGCTGTCCACAGTGAAGTATTGGCTACACCTACCAGCACCACTACAGCTCACAAATTAATACCTTTGTATCGTATTTGTTTAAATCGGAACATAAAAAGGAAATGAAAAAAACAAACAAAACAACTACTAGACAGAACAAGATTAGCTGTTTCTACAGCTAATCTGAATGCAAACAACATTCCCTGGCTGACCTACCTACTTACTAATAATATGCTTCACTTGTGAAAGCCAAGTCTCTTATCATTTTGCTATGAGCCAAGCTTTGGTCTGCTCAATGTCGCAGGTGGACGCACTTGAGGAGAAATACCTTATGATCTGTTGTGTAAGAGTCATTATAAGCTCCACATGTCCGACCCCAACCACGGCTTTTCCACCAACATGATCACAAAATACACATGTATGAATCAAAGATGGAAATGTATCTCAAATGTCAAACTACAAAATGACTCACAAGTTGACACTGAATTCTTTAATTTGCTTCTGTCTGACAGGAGGCCTTGAGGTTGATTTAATCCTTTTCATTAAAGTCTTCAAATCTAATATAGATCAGTGAATGAGCACACTCCACAAAAGCAGCTTATTGAAAGATAAAGCTGGGTGATTGTATATCTACCTGACTCACATCGTCCTTTCTTCTCATACATTTTCAAACTTCTCTCATTTGTTCTTTTGATCTGAACTTTGCAACTGTTTAGGACCCTCTTCAGCTGTGACTTCTGACCTATATATGTATGTATGGGTGTAGTTAGTTACGCCTGTGAGAAATGTAAAAAAGGATGAATAACCATGTAACTGCATGCTTTACTCAGTTCTAATGTTGTAAAACTTTAGAAGTGTGGGTCATTACTTAAATGTTACCAGAGATTGATTTTATATATATATATATATATATATATATATATATATATATATATATATAAAATCAATCAATATATATATATATATTTTATTGCCTTGAGAATGACAGAAGACAAGGGAGAGGGAGGGGATGAGGGTCATGTTCAAACCCTTAGCCGCAAGGACAGCCTGCATCGGGCGCACGCTCTACCAGTAAAGCTAGAGGTTGCCCCAGATATTGATATTCTAAGAACATTCAGTGCTAACGCACCATGCATGACGAACAGCATGTGTTGAGTGTACAATTAGGCAAAGTATAATTAAGCGTATTAAAATGGCTGCAATAACAAAGCTAGGCAGTCCATGTTGAACTTAATCTTAGCCTCTTAGGAATGGCTGCTTAACACCAAAGATAAAGAGCAAACCGCTCAGAAATGAACAAAATAAAAACTTTAAAAGACTTTACACAAACGATTACAAGCAATGGAGACAAATGTATGCAAAATGAAAGGAAAAAAGTACAGTCACAGTAGCAACCGCTATTAGATTATAATACTCACTACACACCAGAATAATGAGTGTTGAAAACTTTATTTTCTTAGACTGTTAATACTACTGAAAAATTATGAATAGATGACTTGTCTCAGGGTGGCACCAGAGAAAAGACCATGTTGTTACCGTCATTGAATATGTTTATCTTCTGTACATTTAAAGGTCCCATGACATGGTGCTCTTTGGATGCTTTTATATAGACCTTAGTGGTCCCTAATACTGTATCTTAAGTCTCAAAACTCAGCCTAGAGCCAGTCCCACAATGAGCTTTCCATAGTATGTGCCATTTCTGAATCTGTAGCTTTTGAGGAGGAGAGAGGGGGTGCACAGTAGAGGGTGGGGGTGTGGCCTTGACCAACTGTCAGTTTGCTCGTTTGAAAGCCATGATGCCTCTCTCTCATGGGTGGGCCAAATTCTCTGGGTGGGCAAAGCAGAGAAAGGGGAGGTTGCCCCTTATGACCTCATAAAGTGCAAGATTCCAGATCAGCCCATCAAAGGCAGATTAGGATACCCAGGGCTCGGTTTACACCTATCACCATTTATAGCCACTGGGGGATCAAAGTCAGGCTGGGGGAACTCATAGTAATGTTAAAGACTCAAAGTGAAATATTCATGCCATGTGACCTTTAAACTTATTTTGTCCACCTCAGCTGTACTTAGGGTCAGCTGCACAGCTGGTACGCTAAAACTATAAAAAGATAGGGCTGCCCGATATGAGGGAAATGTGAGATATGAAATAACATAGTTGAATATCGAGATAATGATATAACTTCCAATAAATAAACAAATATTGAAGTGCACTCAGTTCTGCTGCACTCATTCTTTTGCTCAAATACAACAAATTGCTTGTTGAATTAAAAAAAAAAAAATGAATGGAAGTCATTTTCAGCATTCTTTTATTGAACAAATTGAACATTGAATTGAATATAAAAAGGATCCCAAAAAAAGAATGACAGTTGCATTTTAAAGTATAGCTTTCTAATGATATTTTCTTTCATCTAACTACTAAAATCTCTGAGTGTCTTTGGCGATATGTCATAGACTTTAGCGTTTATTGGCAAGTTGATATTGCGATGATGATAAAAAAAACGATATAAACGATATGCAGCCTTAATAAAAAGGCACATGTGCTGCCTGTGTTGCTTTGCTCTGCATGGGAGTCTTATCATTACGTACCTAACTTATGTAAGGTTTATAATTTATCATGATCTGTGCCAATTACCAGGCAGAATTACTCTTTAACTTGTTGACCTACAGGCTAAAATATGAAAGTTATAAAACTGCACTAGATTTTGGAAGTTAGAAAAACATACCTGCACTGTCCTAAAGGGTTGAAAGGTATAAGTATACAAGGTATACGATACAAGACTTACAACATATTACCTAGTAATCCTACAACGAATGTGGCCATTAGTTTTAGATGAGTCCTGTCATGAACTCAAAAGTCAAAATTCTAAATTGTTACGAGGTTATAGTGTTTTTCTTACTGGCAGCTCCTCCAGTAAATAATACAATACATAATCTAAATACTACTAAGTGTGGTAAAGCTAAACTAAAGTGCAATCTGCACTTTAGTTTGTGTGATTTGTTTCTGACTTTCATAGGAATGTTTTTTTTTTTTTTTACACCAGGCTTGGTCAGTGCCCAATATACTACTGTGAAGTAGATAAATAAGATGTCATTCATATAAATTCATGCATCACCTAATTTCATCTTCACATACAGGCTTGGCCTCCAGGAAAAAACTGTTTAATCTATCTAATCTTGTGTTGTTCATACTATACAATGATTTATTGCTTGTCTTTGTTGAATAATACAGAAGAGAAAGCTTAAACAATAGCATATTAAATCGCAATATCGGAGAGAAAAATCTCAATTAGATTATTTTCAAAAATCGTTCAGCCGTATTTCATTATATTTCATATCTGTTGTTGTTATATATGAAGGCAGGACAAGAACAAAGACATTGCAATGCATTCTCTGAGTACCATAATTGCCTATACCAAATGTAGTAACAATACATCCAGTTGTAGTTCAAATGTTCACTTTGGACCAAAGGGCTGGAACATTGGCTGAAAGAAAAATGTGCACCAGCCTAAGAGACCTTTGCATATATGATAGAAGACGAAACACCACAACAACAACTATTTGAAATGTTGCGAATGATACTTATAGAGGAGCTTGCATAGAAAAAAGCTTTCTGTCACTGCGGTACATTTAATAATAGGTTGAGAAACTCTGCAGAGCTGCCATTATTATTGCAAACCTGTTGATTCTACTCAAATGTATAACAGATACTGCTGCTCTGACGGACTGACCTCACACCGTTATGTGAATACAGATGACAACAGGTGCATTATTACATTCTCTACAAGGCTGAGGTTTTTCTGCCTCTCTGAACTCAAAGTGAATGCATCAATTAGATAGCTGCAGACAGATGGAAACAGTCACAATGTCAGCAATGCACATGCCACCCTTTATTGTGAGGAACAATAATGTGTGACTTTTGTTGTGCAGTGTACATGTGTAACAGTGTTAACATTTTCAATCTCTTTATAATCCAGCTGGAATAAATTGACTTCCTGTGTAGACACCGATGGTTTTTCCTTGAAATTAAAAAACTTAGTAATTTGTGAGATAGACTTGTGAATATTAACATGAGAATGTGTAATTTGCCATTCAGAAAAAAAAAAAAAAAAAAAAAAAAAAACAGGGCATGACAACTGCAATGAAACAGTAGTGTAATAATTGTCCCACAACACATGGAATAGGCCCATAAAACATATCAACAGTCTGCCTGCTGTTGGTCTGCATTAAACCTCTCCACCCCCTTTAATCACTGGAGTTACAGAAGTAATCCGCCATCTGTAGATATCATCTGTGATAATACCCATGCAACAGATTTGATCCAGAGATTTCTCAGCGACCAGTAACCAGATTGCGGTGTATATTCATCGCACCCTGAGGATGTTTCAAATTTCTTGCAGCAAAGTGTATTTTTACTGAAGGACTACAGTTTACACAGCTTGAACAAAAACTACTGTGAGAGCTCTGATTAAGACTGTGTTCGTGTGCTCTCCATTCTACAGAGACAAACATTAAAGAATTACTTGAAAGTACATACAATAAAACACTCGATAAAAAAATTGAAAGTAACAAAGTACTTGTAGTATTTGTACTTTACTAGTAGGATTTTCATTTTCTGATACATTCTACTTCTACTTCACTACATCTTGGAAGGAAATAATGTACTAATATCTACATTTATCTGATAGTGTTAATTACGTCAAATTAAGATTGGCATTAAAAATAAAAAACATATGATCACCACAGAAAATGAAGCTTAACAAAGCTCTCTCTGCCTCTCTCTCTCCGGCTTCTACTCTGTGGGCGTGCACTCAAAGTAGTCAAAACAGATCTTGCCACAATCTCTCTTAGCCAATCATATCCTTGCTGTAACTTTAAAACCCATTCTACTCTCTGCTATTGTCAGTTGTCATCTCAATACAAACTGATGCAACCTTCCTCCACACCTTCACCTCTAGGCTTCATCATATCAACGCCCGGCCCTTCTCCATATTCCATCATCCAGATCTTTAGCCAAACTCTCTTCACCACCACCACCACCAGTGTCTAGATCCCAGGGGGAAATATCCAGAACTAATCACGGCTTATGACGTTTAATTGTAGAAGACTCAACTCAAATTCTTTCCATCATGCAGTTAAACAAAATCTCTCCTGATTGAAATACAATGAGTTACAGATTAAACTTGTTGTTTGTCTAGTTTAGCACCATAAGGTTTCCCTGAGTTGTTAATGGGACCTTTCACCTCTAAGCCTTTTGGATGGTTTCACTTAAATACCTGTTGGAATCCCAAATATATAAAATCATCCAACATTTTACTTGAAATCAAAGAGTAGAGACAAGCCCAAAATATACATAGAAATGTGTGGAGCAGAACTTCGTTTTCCACCTCATCAGTCATCTCTCAATCCCTCAGATTTATTTTGTGACTCTTTGGAGGGGAACCACTGGACTAAACTTTCCCCGCGACTGACCATTACTTAAACATTGATTGATTGATTAGTTTTTTAATAATATAATATGTACGTTTAGAAGATGAGTACTTCTTGCTGTTGTTTGAGGCTCAAAATACTTGAAGCCTTCGAAGATAGAGGACATAATTACATCAGCTGTAATGAATCGTCTGGCTTTTTGTCTAATTTCTCACAAGATAATTGCTATCCAGTGTTAACTGTGGGTTTTAACAGGAGTAACCCAGTTTTTAAATTATGGTTCAATTATTGTTTTAGATTATTGAATCAGATGTCATTATTATGTGATAAAACAACATTGTAGCATCTGTCCAGTGTGAAAAACATCTAACAGCTGCACCCCTATACCTCACTAATTAACATGGTGTGAACGACTGAAAGGAAAAACAACCATGTAGGGTTTGCAGAAGAGTTATTTTTTGATGAGCACACAGGCCCAATGACTGTGAGCTTCCCGGGATTTATTATAGTAGTAACTAAATCAAAACTTTTAGCCACTGATAGTATCCAGCAACCAGCAGTATATACAAAGACAGTGCACTTAAGTACTAGGCGGAGGTATACTCTGATGCTCACCAAGAAATAGTTCTAGCTTGCAAATCACTTTAAAAACAACACAACCCGTCGGGTCCCCAGAGCTTCTATTTTTGCCGGATGGCGGAGAGCTCCGCAACAATTGAGCACAGGGCAGATTGTGCGGGACAGGAAGTTGAGCACAAAAACAAAATAATACATCCGGTTAATTTTAAAAATAAAATACACCGTGCTCATGGCGGATCATATTTCCCTGCGCTACACCTTGAAAATGTCATAATGGGCGAAGACATAATGCTGGTTCCGTTTATAGAAACTACATCCTGTTATACCATGCGAGGATACGTGAATTCGCGAGATCACGTTGGCCCTTGCAGCCGTTCCGCAGTTGGTGGAAATCAGGGGTTACACTCACACACAACTTCATATAGAAAAACTTCTTTTCAATGGTAAGACAAAGACAGGTTAAGGGACAAGATCCATGCCCGGAATAGCATTTTAAACTAGAAAGGTTGCTAATTAGTGGCCTTTTTTTTTACTAGTGGAGCCAGCCAACGTAGGTTAAACTAAGCAGATACAATGTCGATAGAAGGCCGGGTCATGCTGCTGTGTATCTGCTCTTTGCTTGTGTAAGAGAAAGATTTAAAGACTATATAAAATTTGCTAAGTCAGAGCCCCAGTAGATTTATGATACCCATTGCAGTGCCTAATGACAGATCAACATATAATTTAACATGAATACTGGGTGTATTGTATCATGGGAACTATAATACAATACACCCTGTACTACTACTACTGTTCTATTGGGAAACATTGCAACATACGTGGCCAGTTCTCTGATTATTCATAGGCTTTAGTTTTTACCATCATTTACCACTTATTTAAAAAGATGCTTTTGTTTTCCACAACATGACTTTGGCTTTCTCCACCTGCCATGTGTTCCTCAGTGCTCCATCCCATGGTCCCTGCTACTGAAGTGGCACTGTATGTCTTCTGTGAATAGCTATGGATGAATGGTGTCAAAGTCAGCATTCACATCTTCAAAATATTTTGTTTAAATGCAGCTTTTAACACTATTCAAATGTACTTTATCAACTTTCTGAACAGCACCCGATATTTCTTAGGGTATCCATCAAAGCTTTTGCTCTTCATGAAAAGCCGGTAGAGCAAAAACTAATTAACTGGTGTCAAAGTTAGGGGTTTTCTATTCTTCATGTGTCCTGCTCTTTATATGATATTTCATGGATTATTACACTGGTAACTTAGATAAAACTTCATAAGAGCATGGCTTTTAGGGATTTGTGTCCTATGTCAGTAGGAGGCCTCGCAGAGGCCTTTGCATATTCCTGTCAATAAAACAAGAGGCCGCCACCTTCTCCCCGCTCTGATATTTCTCTCAGCGTGCCCTCAAAATAATCATTAGGCTCGGTCTAAGAGCCTCATTAAGACCAACTAAAAAGGTCATAACTTCTGCATGTGCTCAAATCAGAAGTGAAATTTCACGCTCTACTGCAAAGACAGATCACATTTTCATCTCCTTTGAGACCATAATCAAACATTGAAATGCATTTAATTATTCCAGATTAAACTGTCCATTACTGACAGGGAGTAGATATTGTAGATTAGAATTATGACGTTTTCACAGGACCACAAGGTGATTAACTGATTTAGGTGACAAATTAGGAAACAGAAAATATCTAGGCCATTTATACTTGTCACAGTATTGAACTGCTAAAATAGAAATATGTCAACATGATGCTGATAAATGAAAATTAAGTTGATAGTTTCATGGATAAAACTAATATTCCAAACGCACCATTGTAGGTTGAGTAGAAGGTTATTATGCTATCTACCCAGCAGGAGCTACTGGTCATTATGATGAGTTGTCTATCAAAGTGTGAATGTAACACCCACCAAGTGTTAAATACTCCTAACAGCAAGGCCCGCCACATTGGCTGTTAACTTTATAGTGATATACCCTCAGCTTTATACCGTGTTTGGCCTTTGCTTTGTCACTTTGGACTGGATTAAAAAACGCGTCCATTATTTAAAGCTATAGTGCATAGTTTCTGTCTCCCCCATGATGATTTGTAGGTAATGACAACAAAACTGTTGGTTTATGCGCTGGAAATTCACCAGACAACTTTTTTTTTTTTTTTACATTTGGCAATGGCTTGAATGTAATGGAAGGTCATTAAAGTTACGCACATAAGCTTTAAGTAATTTCACAAGTTCAACAATTGTGGAAATTAGAAAACTGAGAATTCTCTGCCCTTACTCACATTAATGTACTTAATTATCTTGTCTATAAGAAAAGACTACAGCATAATTCATAAGATTCTCTGGTTGAAACAACAGTAGTGCAAACAACTGACTAATGTAACCTACAAGATTTATTTCAATCTAGATATTTCACTAATACATGTTGTAAGATGTCAGCCCATAATAATTGTTGTATAATGTATTCTTTGTAGAGGAGCTTTGTGTTGAATGTTAGGAAATAACCCTAGTATTGTGCCGACTCTTTTTTTTTTTTTACAATTTGGTGTGAAATGTGCAGAACATGCTGAACCCCAAACGAAACAAAACAGAACAAATAGATACTATCATCGAGACACAGTTTTGAACCGAACTGATTTTTTAAAGAGGACCAGCTGTGACTGAAATGATCTGCAGCGAGTGCGTCCACAGCCCAATGATGTGTTTCAGCCCCCGCTACCTTTCTCCCCATCTCCTTTAGTACAGAGGCCCGATTTGAGCAAAGATCCAGAGGTGCATGCAAAAATACTGCAATAATTGGCTGGAGAGCAAAGGTTTTCTAGCCTCTGTAAGTGAAATGACTTGTGACACCGGTTGCTCATTTGTAACACCGCCCTCCATCTGTGAGCAGGTGTTTCCTTTTAATGCATGCTGATCACACCAGCAGAAGAGAAAACTCTCTGTTGCAGGTTCACCTTTTATCTAGATAATTAACTGCTTTTATCACCCCAGTTAAAACTAGCAGTCCTTCTCTCTAACATTGTCATTTTAAAGGTCTGAACCATTTAAGACTTTGTAATGCTTTGATTAAATACTTGAGTCATAACTTCAGGTCAACACGCGTCATTGTGATTTAGTGACATCCTTGTCTGTAAGTAACCGATGGATCACTTCTTCTGCTTTTTGCCATCCTGCCAACAATCCACTTAGCAAATACCAAGCAGGACGTTTAAATAATCAAGGTGTACAGTTAGAGCACCTTGACCTTCGTAGTGGCTGGGAACACCGCATTAGACAGTGATGAAGTAGCTGAATGGACAGGTACAATATCACTTACTGGCTTTCTACTGGAAATTGCATTACAAAAACATCTTTGCGCTATGTTAGTGTTCTCTGCAGCTTGTTCTCATGCATCTACACAGGACATTTCTTTTAATATTCATCACAGCAATAGTCTTCAGTAATTGAGACACATTAACCACGGAGTTTCCATTAATCTGAACATCCAATGCACTACTGTCAATGTTTTTTATTAAACATACATTTACTCTGACAAGATCAGAAACCTGGAAGAACATGTAATTTAGGGGAAAAAAAGAACTGAGGAAAGAAATGAATAATTAATGGAATCCCCACACAAATTCATAATTATAATAAAAATATGTTATTTGCATTTTTATACAAAATGTTGTTCTCAGCCTTAAAAACATAATTTCATGCTGTGTGTGTGTGTGTGCGTACACCCTTACTGTGGGAGTCAACCACTGATTGAGGGAGAAACAATCAGCGTGAGCCTTATTGCATGGATCCCTGCCATCAGACTTGCAAATAATCACAACAGCTAATTGATTAAACTCAACAGAACCACATCCTCACCCATGACTCACAACACAGTATCAACATCCTCACCTTGTCATTTATTCAGTGATGTGCTCGGAGGATTTCTACACAATATTACACTGATAAAGCCATGTCGCTTATCAGAGTCACAGTTTACATCACCTTGCTAGATTGTAATTGATGCAACTCTGACAAAGTTAGTCAGAGGAAATGCCATAACTGCCAACAGTCTATCTACTTTGATATTATTGATTGCAATTTTTGATAATCAAGTTATTTGTCTAATACATGACAAACATGATATGTATATATCAAAGTGATACAACATCCATCTGGAAAGTAGCTCCTGGTGTCATATTCATCTAATTTTAATTGAGTATGAACTCCCTCCATCCTTGGCTTATTTCTTAAAAAAAAAAAAAAAAAAAAAAAAAAAAAGGACTGACTAAAATGGGTAGCTCAAATAAAGCAATTTGATTGGTTCTTAGCCATGGTATAATTACCACAAATACCACTGCTTTGATGTCCAATTCCTTTGCACTTTATATCGCTCTTTGTCTGAGAAAAAAAATGTTAAGGCTAACGAGTAGATACTTGGTGCCAAGAATATCCTTTCCAAAAGTATCCTTATAAGTGTATGCTGTGATTAGAATATTCACAGCTTTACTTTGCCACCAAAACGGGGACTGAAGCCAGTATCCATGCTCTATTCAAAGCAGACAGGCTCAACAGTAAGTTCACATCGTAGAACAGGGGAGAGGCTGTGGCACTGCAGCCATAATTAATTAATAATTAGCAGCGTTAGCATAAAAAATAGCCAATGCTAGCTGCTTGTGTAGGCTAATTTAATGTAGCAACTTCCATAGCAATTGCCTTTGTATATGCACTCAGCCAGCCCAGGAGGGCCTATTTTATTGTGAACAATATTTCGGAAATCTATAAATTGGGTGTGTTGGTGTGCATATGTACAGTATGCCCTTAGGATGGAATCAGGCTAGCTGTATCCCCCTGCTTCCAGTCTTTATATTAAGCTAACCATGTACAGACCATGTTCAAACTTTTTTTTAAACCTTTAAAGTGCACACTGGAACTGGTTGTATTTGAACTTTTCTTATCCATGCATATTATTTTGTATTTTATATTATTCCATTGTTTTGTACTTTTTTGCTTCTATTTCATTTTATAGACATTAAGCTATGTCTCCTGTCTCTTTGAATGGATGCATACTTGTCTCAGACGTGGGATATTTTCTGTTGTTCCTTTGCATTATCGTTGCAGCCTGCTGCACAAGTACAAAGATGTTTTTTCCAAATTGTGAATTTGATGCCTGATTAAGGTCTAGTGCTGACAGGAACAGGAACTGGCTGAGCATGAACGGAGCCATCTTTTAACTTTAGTGTATGCAACATCACTTTGTGTAAACGCAGTCTGACGGTTATCTTTCATTCCCAACAGTGATCAATATGCAGCAGCGAGCTTGCATTTGCATACTTGCCACCAGATGCCAATGTATTTGCAATCTATCTATAGATTTTCAGAGATGTTTATACCATTTTGACAGCATTTCAATGAAACTTGACACCTAAGGGATGAGCTCTCTTGAGCTGTAACAGGGGAACCAGCAGGTAATCAATAATGATGTTCAATCCTGTTAAATGGCCGCCATCTCCGTTTGTCTTTCAGGCCAATAAACTTAGAACCAAGACCCTGCACAACACACTCAACCCTGTTTGGAGCGAGACCCTGACCTACTACGGCATCACCGACGAGGATATGGTCCGCAAAACACTCAGGTACTCTTAACTATGTGAGTGCATAATGAAGAGAAAACAAAAGAATGCAGGAAGATAAGAATGATTCTAATGGAAGAAAATGAGAGGGATGGAATGGATGGAGAAAGGAAATTAAAGAAACAAAAGAAGGAAGGAAGGGAAAAATGGAAGGGTAGGAGGAATGGAGGAAATGGAGGGTGAAGACAAGGAAGTAATGAGGGGAAGGTAATGAAAGCAATGGAAGAGCAGGAAAGCAAGGGAGGGATGGCGGGAGGGAATTGGTGGAATGAGGGGAATGAAATAATTAAAATTAGACGGGGTAAACCCCGCCCACTCTGCCGTTGATTTGATTTTGCCCTGCAGCTCGGTGTGGAAACCTGCACGTTTAATTCTCCTGCTACAGTTTACAATTTTGCGGGAACCAATCACAAACTGGCTTATCTAGCTGCCGCGCTATTGGCGACCAAGCAGCTTCTTGTTTACATTCAACATAGCGTACACCGAACGCCACCAAAGCGCAGTAACCTGTTAATGCCGCTGTCGCTTCTACGTCACTAAGGATCGTTGTTCTGATTGGTTGAAGGACTTTCCAATTGCGTACAGACTCATTTGAACTAGGCCCGTTGGTCATGCCTCTTGTGCAGAGAAAATTCAGAGCAGATTCCCACTGAGCTTGGCTTGGTCTGGTGATAGACTAAATGAAAAAGCAAAGACAACAAAGAAATGACAAAAAATAAAAAACGGGGCAAATGAGAGGAAGTTAAACAAAGTGGAAAAGGGTGCAGGGAAATTAACTTTAAAGAAAGAAATAAAATGGAATGGAAGACAAAGAAAGTAAAAAGAAAGACAAAATATGCCTCTTCATGCTTTGGTATATGGTAGCATTAGCTGCTGTATTTGTTTGAAAGGCTTTATAAAATTATTTTCAGAGGAGTGATGTTTGACAGTTCACTTCTGCATGGCTCCTGATGTAGTTTATTGTATCACAGCCTGTATTTGACAACATCCATTTTAGCCAGAAATTACTGGTGTCATTATTTATCCTGTTTTTTCGCCCCACTACAATTCATGATGCGAGTCTGAATGTGTGATAACCCCCCGATCGGTTTAACAGCCAGGAAATCCGTTGTTTGTGTCATCACCAAAACAGCACTTTTGTTTGTGTGAGATAACTTCCTGTTTTTGTTGGTTATTTGTATTTCAGTACAACACCTGAGAATAGACTGAAACCTGGAACAGAAACGTCTGCTTCCAAAGATTAATATGACACTGTTATGCAATGGAAGTGTTACTTCAGTGTTCCCTGCTCCTTTATTTTTACCAAAGTGTTTATACTGTAGTAGAAGTAGGTTATATAATAATATGCGTAATCATATTGGTAGCTACAGCACAGCATATAACCCAATGAGAGGTGGGTTGCATACAGTGGAGGATTTTATTTAGCTTTAGTTTCCCGTTTCCCCCCCAAATCATCTAAGCAACTACTGTGTGTGTTTCTAATGGGAATGTGGTCTTCTATAGTTGTGACTTCCTTTAGTGTAGGCGGCTCATTATTTCACCCAACAGTCTTGTATGTTTGTTGTACACTGAGAAAAACTGATGTAGTGCCATGCCATTTTTAGGCAATGTCAGGCTGTTGGTCTGTCGTACGATTGGTCCAGAGCAGAAAATATCAACAACTATTTGATGGATTGCCATGAAATTTTGCACAAACATTCATGGTCCCCTTATGATGACTCCCACTGACTTTGGTGACCCTGTGACGTTTCCTCTAGCGCCACCATAAGGTTGACATTTGTGGTTTTGAGTATATATTATATTCTAGCAACTATTGGGAGAATTGAAATTTGGTGCACATATTCATGTTCCCCTCACAATGAATTGTAATCACTTGGGTGATCCCATAACATCAGGTCAAAATTTAAATATTGTCCAATGACTAAATATGTGCATAACTAAAATTCTAATAGAGAGCCAGAGTTATGATAGGTCTGGGCTGCAACTCAGTGTAATCGCTCATTCAGATTTTCTTTTTTCTGTCTGTCTGAAAAGTTTTGGGGGGATTACTTTCAATAGGTTTACTTTCAAGTCGTTTTATCCAATTGTGTGCGGTGAGATTTTCAAATGCAACACCTGCTATTAAAAATGGATTGTGATTGAAGTTCTTACTTACAAAAATCTCCAGCGCCATGTACTGGCACAACTACTTATGTCATTGTAACTTGGTTTCATCCATATCCAAAATATTCATAAATACTTTCCTAAATTCCTAAACGTTTTGGGTGTTGTCTCTATTTAAAAAAATATATTTTTTCAGTCCATTGTGTCCTGCTGTTACTACAGTTATGCCTAAACTTGCTTTTTTTGTCAAACTGACATTTTACCCACAATGGTCTAAGACTTATGGGAAATGGTGTTTGTTAAAGGCTGCTGTAAAACATAAATATTGCATAATCAACCATATTAGATTGTTAATTCCATCCTAATCTAGACATAAGCAGTGAACAACACAAGATACAGTTAAGGCACATGTGTCAAACTCAAGGCCCGAGGGCCAAATCCAGCCCCTCGCAGGTTTTGATATGGCCCACATTTCAATTTAGGTTCACAATAAATTTAGGCCCACCTAGTTTTAGTGCTATTTTCAATGCTTTAGGCACTTTGTTTTGCCACTTTTCTGAAGTTTTTGGGCGCTTTCCTATGTTTTCTTACTTTTTTTAGACAATTTTGACTTTTTTTGGCCTTTTTCCTGAGAAACTGAGTTTGACACCCCTGTGTTAAGGTTAAACGCACAAGCCAACAAATTGGGACGCCCCCAGCTTTAGCTTAGCCCAGCAAAGATCCTGCAGGTAACTGGTTCCAACTAGCTACTGCTCCCAATAAGTGACAAAATAACGCCAACATTCCTATTTACGTGTTGTGAATTGTATAGTCACAGCGTGTACAGATAACAAGGTTACAAGAGACACAGCCATATTCTAACCGCATACTAACTGGGAACTATAGTCTCAGAAAGGCAAATCACCGAAAAGCACAGTTACTTCTGTCAACAATAGCTGGCTATAGCAAACAACACTGGCGATCATGGCTGACTTTGAGGAATTGTCAGATGATTTTTACTTGGTATTAAACCAAGATCCAGAACCATATCTTTCTGAGCCAGAATACACAGACGAGGAGTTACACATTTTGGAAGCTGATAGACAAAATGCCCAACAGATTGAGGTTGAGGGGAGAATTAGAACAAACACGAACTGGTGGTGTACACTGTACATGGAACATACCAACATTATGCCGACAGAAAACCAGCAGCTCTGAGCAAACTCCAAGTGAACTCTGCTCCGTCACCGGGCTTCCCAGGTGCGGCGAGCAAATCACTCCGCCCAAGTAGCAGAAGTACCAGTGCTTTCTGACAATATAGTTCCCAGTTAGTATGCAGTTACAATGTGGCTGTGTCTCATGTTACCTTATTTGTACACACTGTGATTATACAAATCACAACATGTAAATAGGAACATGTTGGCATTATTTTGTCCCTTATTGGGAGCAGTAGGTTGCTTAAATATACAGTCCTGCCACACTACACCTCTCAGTGATGATGCTCATTATACAGTACACTATCCAGTCAATTATATAGGAAATAGTAATTAAAGCACAATTTCTGTTAAGCCTATTAGTAGCAGTCAACACTTTTGTATTATGGGGTGTAGTGAGGAAGCTGGCTCAACTGTGTTAGGTTCAAAACCAAACCCAAGTCTAAAGTACACACAGACATTGTCTTTTGTGCTTTGCAAAGGGGATGAGTACTGAAATCATTCAACAGTCTTCCAAAGTACTTTCCCCTTGCTCTGCCTTTTTATTGATTGTATAAATGGGCGTAGACATAAAGTTGTTTTACATAAATGGGTGTAGACATATATCCTTTGCTTCACCATTGGTTGAGCTGTGGCTGGGTGTATTGGGCAAGTTTAGAACTCAAACATATTCACCAAAGTTGGATAGAGGAGCATTCTGTTTCTACTCACAGTCACAGTTGCAACCCCCACCCAAGTTTCTTATCTTACTCTCAATCTTACTCTGCAAGCTTGCGTTCTAAGTTGCCTCACCCCAAAAGCTTTTTCTCCATTTCTATATAGGTCTTACATATTCACATGATAACTATTTCACACTATAACTATTTACAGTCCCCACAACTGCCACCAAAACTGGATGTTCATGTAATTTATGCATGATACGCTTTATTGGATTAATGGCTAAGGAATGCACAAGTGCTAATCAAATCAACATAATACAAATTTGATTACATTATTCCTAATAATTTCAAATCTAATTATTTCGTCAAACCTCAGATTAAAGTCACAGCTGGTAAAGTAATTGTTTAATCACTTTTATTAACTGACAACCTTATCAACGCTTTTTAAATTTATATATATATATATATATATATATATATATATATATATATATATATATATATATATATATATATATATATATATTTTGTGTTGCAAAGCAGGAAAAAAATTGTTACTGAACCCGTAAGTACATACTTGAAGTAAAAAAAAGAAGTATGGGATTTGGAACTTAATGACAGTGTTTAAAAGAATCTGCAGGGAGATGTGAGCAAATTCAGACAGTAAAACAGGATGGCTGAATGGGGTCAAGGGTTAAACCGTTGACCTCAGGAATGGACCTCAGACCATCAATGTTTCCAACAAAGAAGACTCCGACATCTCTCCATTAGTCATGTATAGGTCCTGAGCATGTGTGTGTATTTCAGGCCTGTGTGTAATGTGTGCAATAACTAACAGAGTGTCAATAAAATAATTTCCCCTTGCGGGATCAATAACGTACTGTATGTCTTAATCTTAATAAGTAGTTTTTTTTACAGTTATTAGAAGATAGGGAAGGAATGGCAGGAAGAGAGGGATTAACAAGCTGGTTAATGTACAAACAGGAACCTTGGGTTGTGTTTATTACTATTAATCAAGCCAGAAAACTAGGCAGCTAAGCAGGAAATTGTGACTGATTATGCCGCAAGCTACAATGCTAATACATATTACTCATGCCTCTGGGTGCACAAAGACTGCATGTCTTCCTGCACAAAGCTGATTTTGCAACTTGAAACAAACATTATTCCACTCCATCAGGCTGATGATGATGATATATGATTCACACAATCATATATCAGGGCTGCGAGTGCATACATAGGGACAAGACCTCTGCATTTATTAAACACATAGATTCGCCGAGAGCAGTGTTGTCCAACACCTATAATTAACATTATAAATGTAATGAAATGGCAGAGAGGAACAAGTCCACCAAACCATCCAATGATATATGTCATTTATTCCTACTCTTTAACATGAGAGTTTCATAAATTTGTTTCCCTAGCGGTGGCAGGAAATACAATTTACCATTTTCCGTTGTCCTATCTAAACTCGACAGTGGTGGTTTTAAACCCCTTGACAATGGGCGATTTTAGGTTTAAAAGGGCTTGAACCAGGTTTAATATCCTGTGTGTCTGTTGCCGATGCTATGCACCTATAACCCAGTCAAGGAAACAGAAACTAGTTTTGGCCAATCGGAGGAGGTTGTGCCAGCCTTTGACTGAGTCTAACTAATCTGTCAGAGGAAGAGCAAGAGACAGTTGTGAAGTTTAACGTTGGTAGTCACCAGAAAAGAAGATGGTAATTTCATGGCTCAGATTAGAACCCAAATTGAAACATAAGCAACTCAAATTGCTGAACGTTATTCAAAAGAACATTGTGTCAAATTGGTTGTTATTAATGTGACTTATACAATTTCAGGTTAAGTTCCATCATAGTGTTAATGAGGGGGAGGATTAGGCTAAAAATGGTTAGGATAAGAAAAAGACTTGGTTAGGATAAGAAAAAGACTTTGGTTTGGGTTAAACATGTGTTACTTCAATTCCTTTTGTGCAGATGACGCCGAACGTAACATTGTTCCGTAAAGTAAAAAAAAAATAAATGAAAAAATGTTTTACTTTTATTTAAAAAAAAATAAAAATAAACTTATGGGGCCGTTTTTCCGAGGGAGGACAGTCTCTAGAAGAATATAGATTTCCATTCTGGAAAATATAAGTGAAGCTACTGTGCCTTCATCCTCGGTTTTTACTTGAGAGCTGCCTTTTTGTTCACCATCATCTTTTCTAAGCACTTATCCTGTGTAAAATAATAAATCCTCTTTTTTATTGATACAGAAGAATACACTGGCAAACATGACTAATGTTTTCTAAAGGTTGTTGCATGCATTGAGAAGAGGACATGTTGTGAAAAATTGGCACATTATACAAATAAGTAAACAGACTGAATGTACCATGCACCACGGCACAATTCCATTCAAGCTGCACTAATTGATTAAACACGACCAGCACAGTTCGATATGTCATGATTTGGTTTTAAATCATTTTGAAAGAAATAGAACAATTTGATTCTTCTTTCTCTCATTTTAAAATATTTGGGTATTTTGATCCATACATGGCCGAATGCATGTTAAAGCATAATTATCCCATCATTGTCTGCCATGCTTATCAAATCTGACAAACGTCTTATGAACTCCTACACTGCAGAATTACTAGGGTTTTTCAGTGCTGTGTGGCCTAGAGATTCAGCTTTATAGTGAGGTGAAGATTCTTCTTGGTAAGAATCAAATCCTTGTGATAAGAGGACGATGGCCTCCAGGTGAACAATGACTGGCTTTATTGTTTCAAGCCTCCTCTCAGTAACAAAAAATTTAAATTAACCTGAGCCTCACTTCATTCTCATTTTCCTTTACCTGCTTTATTTGTCCCTCTCCTCTCAGGATTTCAGTGTGTGATGAGGACAAATTCCGCCACAACGAGTTCATCGGGGAAACACGAATCCCCCTTAAGAAGCTCAAGCCCAACCAAATCAAAAACTTCAACAACTGCCTGGAGAAACAGCTACCTGTAAGTGCAATGTGCCACACATATACTAGCGGTTTTAGATGTTACTGTAAACATGTGAATAGTTTTTTTTTTAACAAATTTATTTTAAACAAATTAATTAAAAACTCTAAAGCACAGGTAAAGTGATTAGACAATGTATAATTGTACAGTAATTCACTTTGCAATAGTGTTGTGTTACATTAAATCACGTTTCCATTATCTTTGCTACAATACGTACTCTTTACTCTTCTTCTCTACAGTATTATTCAATCAAATACACTGCAAAACCACACTATATTCCAGTTTAAACTATACTAGGCCTGGACAATATGAGGAAAATCTGTAATGTGGATAACACTGTTCAATATTTCAATGGCGATATGGCTTGCGATAAATAAACAAATATTGAAGTGTGCATATAAGCTAACTATACATTTTTCTATGTCAGTCTGGTTGTCTCAGTACATACATACATACACGATCTAATAAGAAATACATAAAATAATCAGGCAAAACACAAAGGCTGATCTACTTTATCACATTACACCTGACCACCTCATGTTTCATGTTCTAAGAAGCCTTTCCACCTTTAAACATGACTGAGCCTCTGACATGGAAGATCACTGTGAGAGAAAGAAACTTTCACAAGCATTTTCAAAATAAAAACCTCAGTAGACAAAACATTTCATTAAAACATATACTGTATGTCAAAATCTAACAAACTCAGATTTATATGTACTGTATATATTTTTAAAGAACGCATGGAAATGTACATAAAAAATTGTTGCATCGAGATGCATCAATAATCGGTTTAGAATCAAATCGTTGGCCTCAGAATCGAATTGTGAGGTGCCTAGAGAGTCCCACCCCTACACTAGAATATAGTAGGTTAAATACATTTATTAATCATTCATAACTAGTCTAATATATATATATATTTATATTTCATGAATATAGCTTCTCTGTATTGCCTGCGTTTGTTTGTTGTGTAGTGTGTCATAAACAATATCATGTTTCACAGTAGAGTAGATAAGGGGTTAAACCAATTTATATGTGTACTGTGTGTCTAGGAGGATATTAAATAATAAACAATAAACTAATCATGAAATCATTGGAAGGGAACAACAGATGTGGGTGGCCATGATGAATAAGTAAGATTGCACTTTATTGCATGTCTTTACATTTTATGAAAACTAGATTTCATTACAGAATATACTGTCAAACGTTTTTTATTTAGAACTGCATGCCTGCGGTGTGGTTTACATTACCTATGGGACTTTTTATTTTTCTTCACTGAGGGACAACGTGGCAGCAGCTGATAGGCAGCCAGCCTCTGACCTGAATGTGTTGTCTACTCTGTGCCATGCGACTGTCAATAGATACGTAGATAACATCCTAAATGCCATGCAACTAGTAACAGATTAGATATTCTAAATTCTCCATCTTCCTGTTAATGAAATAACCCAGTAATGTGATAGTTCATTTTTAAGGTCAAGGGATTATTATACAGTAATGATGATCTTTTTAAAAAGTGACATTTCTAACGGAGCTACAGATATTTTGCGTTTTACCCCTAACTGCTCGTTTCATTTATCTGAAATTTTCAGCTGGTCTGTTTTAGCTTGGTTTCTCAGATGTACACATGTACAGTACATCTGAGAAACATACCTCACTATATAGCATATCTCATTATATAGCTTCATTCCTGTCAAAGCCCTTATTACAGTGTTGGCTAGAGAGTAAATACAGAACATACTGTATGCTGAGCAGCATTATTAACTCATTTTTTAATTAAATGTTCACAGGAACAGCATTTACATTGTGAACTAATTTAAATATGCAGAAATACTAAATTATAATATAGTTATGATATAATCAGATAATACATGCAGTTATCTCTTGTATTATAATTGTCTTGTTAATCCAAAAGGAGTAATTGGTTTTGCACAAAGAGATACAAGCTTACATCTTGCCTACGTTGCTGTACATCTCAACAAGAACATGCTGGTAATGCCAATAAAAACATCAGAACAAACAGCAGTATCCATAAGGATTGAGTTTTAACCACACAATAGATGAGAGCATTGGGTGGTGTGCCCGTGAGTGGGGTGCTGGAGTGGATTATGTGTTATGAGAGCATGGTAGTGGAGTGGAGTATCATTGAACTGTGATTGTATATCCATTTCAAATAGCCTACACAGAAGCCAGTGTAATTCTGGACACATCCATATTTGGAGTATGGAGCACTGCCGTGTGTTTCCTTGTGTTTGGAGAGACACATTTCTGTTGCTCCTTTCATTTGCTTTGTTGTCTACGTGGGAGTGTGAAAAATCATCCAGAAATACAAAATACGATCATGCATGACTGGTATGAACAGCCACGGTGCATTCACAATTTTACACCTTGATTTTGTTTAATGTCAGTACATGCTACACTTCCACACTTTTTAAATGTATTAAATGCATGGTGGTTATCATACAATGATAACTCAATGGCAGAAACCCTCATTTATGCTTTCATAAACTCCTGTTTGGACTTCTGCAATGGAGTCCTGTCTGGGGTCCCCAGCAAAACCCCAGACAGGCTACAATATGTCCATAACGCTGCTGCTAGGGTCCTCACCCACACCAAGACCTGGCAGCACATTACCCAAATCCTCATCCACCTTCCCAGGCTCGCAAAAAAATGCATCACATATAAAATCCTCTTTCTCACCTACAAATCCCTCTATGCCTTGGCCCCACAGTAACTCTCCTTACCTCCTCCATCCATACACCCCATCCCAAAACCTGCGGTCCTCAGACACTGGCCTGCTTTCCATTCCCTACACCAGACTCTGTACCTTTGGAGACAGAGCCTTTAGTGTTGCAGCCGCCATCCCTCTGGAACACGCTCCCTGCAGATATCCAAAATGCTACATCCCTGGACATGTTTAAAAAACATCCTGAAACACCACCTGTTTGCCACAGTCTACAATCTCCTTTAGTTTAGCCAGAGAAATTCTGTAACGTGTCCTTGGGTTTCTTGTTAAGCGCTATATGAATACAAGTATTTATTAGTAGTAGTATTAATAGTAGTAGGCTAGTAGTAGTTTCACCCAGGCAAGAGCAGGAGATAATTTCCACATAGCAACACTGCAAGACAAAGTGAAGCTATGACAGTTGCTGGTTACAGGGAGAAAGAGCTAAAGGAAAGAAGCTTTCTGCTCTGCTTGCTCTTGAAGTTGCGGATAAAGAGTTCTGCCTCAACACAGGATGTTGTGGATGCTGTGCTGGGGCACCAACCATGTAATAATCTCATCCAGCAGCTAACAGTGCCTGTCTTATTGGTGGTTTTGGTCTGGCAGTAGAGCCTTTTGACTTTCTAGCTCATGCTAGGGTCAGTCAGGCTGTAAATTTATGGATTGGACCGGTCACAAGTTGAAATACAGTGCCAAAAAGTCTAAAAACCTTTCTGCCAAATGTATACCATTTTTAACTGATTTAGATTCTCTGTGAACACTTTATAGTGCTGCTAAATTTTATACAAGTTAAAGCACAGAGAAGCAGCAAACCTGTACCTGAGGGAAATTTACACTGAAATATGCTCAGGCACATTCAGGACAGCACCTCCATTCTCACTATAGATAGTTACTACCCAGGAAATCCAGACCGATTAGGGTCTGGCATCAAGTAATGAAAGTCACCCATCTTGAGGGGCAGCACCAAGCGTGCATTTGAAAATCTCACTGCACACAATAGGATAACACTACAACCAATCACAACAACACACAGGGTGACGTATCCAGAGCCCCATACACTTAGCTACCAGCGGAGCTAACCGGTAGATTAAACTGTCGTTATCTGTTAAACTCGCCTCTGGCCCGCCTATATCAGATACACTGATCGGCTACAAGGGTATAGTTAATGAGCAGCATTACTCTACGCCAGAGTAACTCGCTGAGCAAATTCAAACCGTGCTCTCACGAGAACTCTGTATTTCCTAGGTAGATATCAATTATCATAAAACAAGAAAAAAAGTCTACATTTACTCACATAAAGTTCTAATCTCAAGGCAGCTGGGCAGCTGTGTTCTTGCAAACATTCACCCATTTCTAATAGATGTGTCTGCCAGATTCAGCTCTGGATCTGCCCTTAGCATTGGCACCAGTAGACAGCAAGAGGGCCTGAACGTAAGAGCCAGCTGTAAGAGCCAGCAGCCTAATCTGGCAATGAATCTCGGATCAGTGTCTCTGTGCAATACATTTCTCTATTCCCTCAGCCCAGCTGGACAATAAAAGTCTTAACTTGAAGACATGACCAGAAATTTGTCGCTCAACATGTTGCCATTTTGAGAAATGGCAGGTTTAATTTCTGTTTTTGGAACAGCACTTTGTCTCTTTGCAGTGCATGTAACCAATGCTGTTGATTTGTCTGCCCTGAAGCTCAACACAAGCAATAATGTTGCTACTTTAATGAATTGCTGAAGATTATGGCCCAGTTAGTGGTGAACTCTAAGAGTGAACTGTGTAAGTATAAACATTCAAGGTCCCCAGACATTGGGGAAATTAGATGATACCTAATTATTTTTGATGATCACTGAGCATTTGTCTAAAATCCCCATCAGGTCAAAATCTGGTTTTAAGACATGGGTTCAGTCCTTGGCTGTGGTGTGTCCTGGCTATTCAAATACAGTGGGAAGCCTGTGAGGGATCAAATTATTCTCACTCCTCAAGCAGAGCAACATACAAAGCTCTTTGCATATTAAACCTGCAATAATATTGGCCACTTAAAGACAATGGAAACAAGCTGATCCAAGCAGTAGCAGATCGATAACAGCATCAGTATTTCTGGCCACCAAGTTAATGGTTTTGGTCTCCAACTCCTGAGGGAAACATGTGGCTTATCAGCTCCTAAGTAATCCAATAGGTTTAACAGCTAGTCGTTAACTATGTTAGTTTCCCATTTATTGCTAAGCCGGTAGTATACATTTGATTTTTAGAGCTTTTTCCCTCTGTACAGTAATGTTATGAGCTGTGAAATCAAAACAATGTGCTGAAAGATCCTATGATTCTCCATAGAGCTGAAGGGATGTGTAAAGTTGAATTGAATTTTCTGCAGGTTTGTCATTATGAGAAACCCCTTTCTCACGTCATGCCATCCATTGTTAATATGAATATATTGAGTACATCAGAAATAGCCGCTTTAAGTGCTCCTGGAGATGCTCCTCATTGTTATGTGAAAAGAAGCAACTGGTCTGTTTAACAGAGGAGGAAAATGGCTGTCTATAGTGGGAGTTGACAACAAGGTAACTCCAACCAATGGCCAGATTTCCATAACAATTAAATATTCATGGACCCCAAGGAATTAATCTTCACTGTCAGGAAGGAGAGATTTTCAGAAGAAAAGAAACTGATCTGCTCATGCGTGAAGTGAAAGCGCCAGTAACCATAATGACATTATATAAAATACACAGATATACACAATAACACCATTTCACATTGTAATATTTTTATGTTTAATGTTTGTCTGCTGCTGCACGTCCAAAGACACTTGCGTCGGGCTTTGTGCTGGGTACAAGTTAGGGCCCGTTAAGTGTAAAATTTGTTTATATGAAAAAAAGACAAGGAACCAAAGAAATATTCTGTCAGGGAGCCAAACTTTCCTAACTTAACTTTCCTTAACTTAACCTCTGAGCACCAGGTTAGCTTATCTGATTTTACCTCCTCTGTTATCAGCACTGCTTTCTCTCTCCTCTCTGCGTGGAATATGTTTGTGTATGTATGTGAGTGTGCAGACTGAATGCCAGTGTCCTGTAAGCCATGGTCTCTTCTCTTGCATCAGCACAATAGTCAGCGCACCCCACTGTTCTCTAAGAGGTGTTGATCTGAGGGATCCGACCAGGACATTGGCAGGAGATGCGTTTTGGCCAAGCTTCCTGTTTCCACACTTTTACAGCATTATATTCTAACCTACCTACACATTGTTTCAAAGAGGTTTGCAAATGACACGTGACACAGAAAAAGACCTGTACTTTTCTGACAAAGGCAAAAAGGAAGACACGTGTCAAAGGAAAACTCCCCATTATCCTGGGATATCATCTCATCTTTTTCCTGGTAATATCTCTGTTTCCCTGGTAACCCCAAAGCGAATGAGTATTACCTGGAACCCAGTCAATACACTTGGAATATTATTGTGCTGGGTTGCTACCTCTGTGCTGCTTTGTTGTCAGCCTGTGGAGTTCAGAATACAAAGAAGCAGGCAGAGCAAGCGAGCGATGTATATCTCACTTGATTGTTTTGCTTTGTAGCTACATTCATTTAGAATGATGTTCAGACAGTCACGTCGGAGGTGTCCGGTTATACTGTGCATTAAATTCAATTAATGGACATCCTCTAGCCAATCTTAATTGAGTTTTCTCTGAGGCACTGGTACAATTAGCTGTAAAATGTTGGGCAAACACTACTGTACAGCAGTGTGTTTGTTTATGTAAGTTGATTTTATGTTTGACCAGATGGATGGAAAGAGGAAAAGGAGGTTTAGAGAAGCAGAGAAAGAGAGCAGACGAAGTCTATGAAGAACAGAGGCTGTGTTGTCGTAGAAATTTGTCTTGTTCGCTTGAAAAGTACAATTGCTGGTGTGACAAATCAAATCCTTTAATACGTGCGCACGGGAAAAAGAACTGAATTGTTCTCTCCTGTCCCTTAAGAGTAGCTGTTCTTATATACTGTACATTTATTACATTTGTACATTTTAAGTCACCAAAAGGACAATAGTTGCTATCCTCAGACAGCAGATGTATGAGCCATGTATATATATTACAACATAGATTTCATTACCTCTTTTCCTAAAATCACGTTAATGTACTTCACACCTCCCTTTGTTATGTGGAAGAACTGCCCCCCCCAACCATTTGTCAGGAATACACAACCCTTTCATAATATGACTTTGATCTTCTCTCTCTAAGCTAAAACCCCTCAGACAAATGTAATAAGCTTTAAATCTTACAATCTAAAATGTTTATTTCCCACAGTGTAGTTGCAGACCATTTGTGTGTTTGTATTTGTGATTATTGGCATTAAGTGTATATGTTGTTATACACAGTGTAAACAAAATAATTTGTTGGAGAAGGAAGGCCAGCCAAACTAAATGGATGATCTGCGAGTGTGAAATAGAAAAGAAGACAGTGCTGTAAAGACGTCTGCACTCGCAGGTATGCCGACCTCGATACCATCCAGGCAACCTGTTCTTCCTCCCTCGCTTTCTATCCTGACATCTTGGTTTGTTACACACCTCCCATTGAGTGTATCTTGTTAAAAGAAGAAAGACAAGCAGAGACAACAGTGAGATGTCCTAAACCCGGATAAACTATAGAAGAGACAGGATTAAATGGATTTGACAGTTAACCGAGGCGGCGGCCGAAACATGTTGGCATGCCAGGTGAAATGGATGCCGAGCCCACAAGTCCAGTGAGACGTCTTGTAAAAGTCATCTGTGATTCATGTAGAGAGAGTCAGTTCCCTGGAGATTTCTCATTAATATCCTGCTGTGGACACTGCTGGACAGATTGTTGAGCACTCTCTCCGACACACAAGACGGTGGTGGAGACAGTAGTCTGAGTCTGCAGAGACTTTGGGTCTGTTTTTCTTCTTCAATTTATTATTCTTATCCTGTTGGTATCACTACTTGGACCCTAGTGAGGGCATAATTATTTAAAACAGCAGCTTTCAGTAGACTAAATCAGAGCTGTCCTTTCATGCCATCCAGACTTTTTTGGCATAATTATTTTAATTCAATTCAATTTTATTTATAGTATCAAATCATAAATGTAAATGGACTGAACTCATATAGCACTTTTCTAGTCTTAATGACTACTCAAAAAGCTTTTACATAGCACAGGAATCATTCCCACACATTCGTACACTGAGGCAAGCTGCTACCTGTTCATTAGATTAACATTCACACACATTTACACTCCGATAGCGCAGAATTGGGAGCAATTCAGGGTTCAGCGTCTAGCTCAAGGACACTTTGACATAGGACTGCAGGGCCAGGGATCAAAACACCAACCTTCCAATTGCTCTACCACCTGAGCCACAGCCGCCAAATGCTGCACTATGTTCATCAGCTAGCCTCAAACTCTATCTGTCTGCTGGTTGCTGCTGAGCAGGTAGTGTACAGTGGGGTTTTCACTGAAAACAGCTGCCTGCTGCAACCAAAAATGATCCTATAGGTGCCACCGAAAAGAACAAATCAGAGAGACTTTAACTGCTACCATACATCCTAACATACAACAGGAAGTTATTATCATTAATGATTTTTTTTAAGTACTGTCAAAATACTTTTTCTGGAACTACATCTCTCTTAACCCTTGTATGGTATTCAGGTCTAATTGACCCATTTCAAATTTTTACAAGAAAAATGGTACAAGTATACATTTTTTCTACCTGAAAATCAATGGCCTTACTTTATTTTCTGTGATAAACATGTATTCTAACTTAATTCAGAAAATTATTCTGGATATGACCACTTATTTTTTTTCCAAGATAAGAATGATCACATGTTGGATTTTTAACATGAACTATAACCTTATGACAAAAAAACAAATCCCACTTCCATGTTTAATTGTGTTCTAGTAGAGACTGATTGCATTCCCTAAACACATAAGTTATCTCAATTGTTTAAAATTGAGATAAAAGACAATATTTGTTAATAGATTATGAAGTAACATTTTATTTCAGAATTGTTTTTAAAACCCCATATAAGTCCCGAGTCAGGAATACGAGAGGGTGCCGAAAGTGAAGACAATACAAGGGTTAAGTCTACCTTTATAGTTTGGATCTGGTGTGAAGGACTTTGTCATAAAGGAGACAGAAAAAACTAATGACAGTCCAAATTATTCCCACATTTCCACTGGTCAATGCAATTTCCAGTAGCTCTTATAAGCTTGAAGTTGTAAGCCTCTGTGCATTTGCTCTGCTGATATGAATGGTCTTTTACTGTATATGTGGTTAAAATAAATGCTGATGTACGGTAAAACCCAGCGCATAGTCACGCAATCAGCAGCTGCAGGAGTGTTTCTAGTAAATTGCATTTCTAAGTCATTGGGCATAAAAAAAACTTAAATAGCTCTTTCGAGGCCTGGCCTCCTTTTCAGTAAGATGGAATTCACCCGAATATGTATTTTTCTCTCTGGGGAGCTTGACATGAAAGAGTAAAAAAAAAAAGTAAAACACAAAGCACAAACCATTAAGTAAGACTGACTCAACTGACTGATGGTTGGTCAGATGGTTGGTCCCAGGCAGGGAAACCGGCTCGAGTTTCAAGGCTGGAAGAAGAATTGTAAGCTTAAAAAGAGGGAATTATATATTATTACTTATTTTACACAATTTAAAAATTTGTTTAATTTTACAACACTCCTCTGTTTGTTAGTCATGTTTTAAACATCATCTTTAATATCAACTGTTTGAATGTATTGCTTTGGTTCTCCTGGTCCTGCTGGGCTGTTAGGAATGTGTCAGTTTAGATGTTGATCTTGTCTCTAGAGAACATGGCAAATTACTTTTGATGAGGCTATTAACTCACCATCTACAACGGAGGCGACATCAATCAGCCAATCAGTGTTTGGCTGATTTTCAGAACAAACTGAAGAGGCTGAAGACTTTTTATGACATCAACTTACTTTCACTAAATGCTTAACAGGACAAAAAATAAATAAAAAAATGACTTGGATTTAAAAACAAAATCACAGTGACAACATTTTTAGGTAATGATTTTGTTTTTTATATGGATAAATAGCATTTTAGAAATTCAAGCTTAAGTAAATGATGATGAAGCCAGAACTAAGAAACATCAGTTGCAAATGATGCTGGGCATGAGGGAGAACTCTGGCTGGCAACCACTCTGAAGCATTTATACCTGCATGGGGTTGACTTCGTAACAAAAGCTGGTTATTATTTCTAAATCTTGTTTTGTTTATTGCTGCAGGTCAACAAGACAGAAGACAAGTCCCTGGAGGAACGAGGGCGCATCATGATTTCTCTTAAGTACAACACCCAGAAGTCTTGCCTGGTAGTAGGCATCATACGCTGTGCTCACCTCGCCGCCATGGACGCCAACGGCTTCTCCGACCCATACGTCAAAACGTCAGTATACAAAACACATCAAAACAGAAACTGGAGTTATTACATAATAAGTTACAAGATCAATCTACAATCTAAAGTCCACAATTTCACGCGCGGTGTGTTTTCATACTTTCTGATACAACCAAAAAGGATAATTCTGGTTTATTTACAACTTGAACCTCATTTTGGCCAATATTTCTCTTCGGAATAATAAGACTGGATTAACCAAAGTGTTGGCTAAGGACACAATCTGGCCTTTTGTTGCCCTAGGAGGAAAAGCCAGCAGGTATATATTATGAAACACAGTGGTGGAATGTAACCAAATACATTTACTCAAGTACTGTACTTAAGTACAAATTTGAAGTACTTTAATACAATGTTTTATTATTATTATAATTATTTATTTATTAAACTACCCAACAATGTAACAGCCTACAAGTCCAGCTGAAGTGATTAACAGATTAAACAACAAGCACATTTTCCTGATGATACTTACATACTTTTACTAAAGTAAAATTTCTAATGCAGTACCTTTCCTTGTAACAGTATTTTTACAGTGTGGCATTTGTATTTTACTTAAGTAATCTAAGTGATCTAAATACTTCTTCCACCACTGGTTAAACAAGGATTTGTACTTTTACAGAAGATAATTTACAGCATACATAATATACAAACATGGGCATCATGTAAAGCCGCCTGTCAATTGATTACTTTTGTTCCTCCAAACATTTCTCCACAAAACACCAGATGTTCGTCATCATAATGCTATTTTTAGTGGATGTACAACGCACAGCAGTAGTGCTGAAATGGATTAGCCAGCAGTGCTGATGTTTTAGCAGAAAGGATGTAGACTACCTGTGATTATCAGCTGCATGAGAGACACACAGCACGAGAGGCCATCCGCAGGGCTGCCATTTCAAGGAGAATCACATTTATCACACCTGAACATTTCCCAAGCCTTTCATCTGGCTGAGCAATGAAAGTGCAATTAATTTTCAACTCTGCTGTGCACACCTTGGGAACAAAAGCATGACTCGTATCAGAGAAGAGAGGCTGGCAACAATTTTCCTAAAGTGTGAGGTTGAGAAAATCTCCCTGAAGCTTGAAGGACATACGGGCAGATAATAGATTTACTGACACGCTCATGTCAGAGGCAATAAAGGAAATGTATACTTTGCCAGATAGAGAGGACTGCATGATTTCTCTCCCCTTTCCCCAGTAGATGTCGAGCACAAGTCTATCTGATGCATCAAGTCACCTGAAGAGTAAATGGTTTACACTATTATGCCAATAATATCCTACTAGGCAACAAGGTAGTGGTGTACATGACAAATAAATCATCCTTAATGGCTCTTCAGTAAATGACAAGTGCATTTCATTAAGCTTTAAAAGGTATTTTTTAAAGAATAAGTGTTGTACAGCTGCTGAACAAAAACATACTAATCACAATACGGCAGCAAAATGTCAGCAATTTACAGAGTGAGAACACTTAAAACCATTGATTGGCATAACAGCATTATTTGCATTCTATCTTTCACTTTTACTGTAGCTTGTTTTGCCTGGGGGGGTCAGTAGTCCCATTACATGACAGCAATCAGGTTCCCCTGCAATATTCTCATCAACGATTTCAGCCCCCACTCACCCTGGGGTAAGTTTGTAAAAAATAACCCATTTACCCTCTCTTTAAGTTTCTTTGTTACATTGGGAAATTGAAGTCTGTGGATCTAGTGAGCATGTAAAAGGGAAAAGGGATGTGACGAGCTACTGTAATTGCTTACTGGATTGAAATATAGCACCATCAGAGTGAATATTATTGCCCAAAACTGTTCTTTGCCAACTGGACAGACGTACACAGCATCACTACTACGCAAGGTTTCATATAAGTACAACCTGCCTTTTGCATCATTTATGGAGGCAGAACAGGAACAAAGGTCACACACACAACTTTTATTTATATTGCATAAAAGTACTTCTTTTGCAGAATCGCACATTTCAGTATAATATATATTATTATGAATAAATTAATGTGTTCCTCACTTTAATATAGCAGTGAGTAAATGTGGGGCTAATTTTAATCTATTTATATATTTTTAGTTATTTATTACTTTATATACACTGCTGAATAGCTAGTGAACTTCCCCTGTGGAATCAATACATTTATTTATTTAATAATATAATTATTTATTTGTTGAATACATGTTTACACAAAGATAAATGTAGTGCAGTAAAGTACATAAATATTTGTAAATATTTCCCACTAAGTATAAAGTAGCAGGAAAGGAAAATACTCAAGGACAGTAAAAGTACCTTAAAATTGCACTTAAAGATAGTGTGCGACTATATGATATTAATGGATGTCCGTTACATTAAAGTCATTGCCAAATGAGTTGCAAGACAGCTAATTCAGACTATCTACTACTAACTCTGTTTCTCAGTATGGATAAGTTTAAAAAATGGTGGCGTCCGGGAACATTCCCCAGCAGAGGCTTGAGCGATGCGTTTTATGTCAACGCTATGTCACGTTGGTGGAAGCCGACAATGTTGCTGTCATTACTTAGAATTCCTCATAAGGGCGGCAGAAACAGCACACTATAGCTTTAATTACAAAGTAAAGTTACATTTCCACCACTGTTAAAGCACAGCCCTGCATTATTACCTACCATCATGAAGGTTATAATGGTCAGGTTTAACTTTATGGTCATTTTGGAGGCTGTCATTTTGTGGTGCTGTTAAATTGCATTATATTGAGAGATGTTTCTAATATTTTGTGAGATTTATGATTTAAAGAAACTACACAACAATGTGATGCAGCAGGAGTATCGACTGCCTTTGGAAATGTGTTATGAGGAAAGGTGTCTTCACCTCTATAATCTCATCAAAACGGCACTACAATTAAATCTTATTAATCTACCATGTATTGGACACAATTGTGAGAGGTGAAGACAACAGCATATATGTATAACCAACTGGGAAAAGAAATGTATTTAATAAAAGCACAGGTGGAGTTTAAAGGACATTATCTGACTTTTAAAGTCAGATAATGTAGTAACGTGTGTAGGGTGTGTAACGTAATGAAGCTGTGTGGTTGGCTGTAGGGCAGTACCACAGTACCCTCTGCAGGACAGAACACAATGACAGCTGAACAATGCTTTCACAGTGTGTGTGTGTGTGTGTGTGTGTGGATTTACATAGTTGACGATGGTTTCAAATAATTCATCAGCAGCATGTAGGCATTTAATAAAAAAATCTGCAGGGGTTTGTAGTATTTTCTCCTTGCTGTAAAAGGCTTCGAGGTTTTGAGTCTTCCCTCCCTGCTCTGCTCCCCTACAGGTACCTGAAGCCTGACGAGAACAAAAAGTCAAAGCACAAGACTGCAGTGAAGAAGAAGACCCTCAATCCAGAGTTCAACGAGGTATAATCCACTATTGTGCTAAAACCTTGCAGCTCCAATGTCGTTTAATTTTACTTTCCTGTTTTTATTTTCCTAGTGTTTGTCCGGTGCTTTTATGTGCTGAACAACCTCCATAACCCCGGGACCCACAAAAGCCATTCTGAGTAGGCAAGGCTGCCAGATCAAAAACAGGAGGCATAGTTCTTCTAAATTCATTACAAGATGACTTTTTGCGATAGCAGCAGTCAAGCCAAAGACATAGCTCAGCTGTCTTTTGATACTTTATCTAACTTCAGATATTCTCTCATCCATTGGATGCGACGACATTTTTAAATTAGGTCTTCTTGTTATCCGCTGCTGTTATCGCCATCATTTCTCTAAAAAGGTATTTGAATAAAAACGTGATGACAGATGTAGGGGTTTTTGTTAAACCTTTACTGAATAATATCTAAACTTTCACTCTGATTGTTGCTTATTTAGTCATGAATATTATAGAAAACCCCAAGCTTTAAAAATAAGTTTAAATAAGCTTTAAATCTGCACCAATCCATATTTTTGTATAAACAATGGGGAAAATGACTACACGTGTAGGTTAGTACCATTCGTAGACAGACAAAGTTGGTGCCTAGCTGGAGAACTCATTGGAGCATTTAGCAGCTAAAGAGCCAGCTGTTTTACTCAGGAGTTAGTGGAGACCAAATCAGAGCTCAAAGAAAACTGGATATTGGACTTACATTTGCCAGTTGAAACACAACTCCAAATTGATGTTAATGTAGCTTTGTGTCTGCTTGTCATATAAATAGTAGCGCCATCCAGCCTATACTGATACAAATATTTGGTTATTTAAAAATGTGATATTCTGATATATCGGCTGATATTTAAAAAAATAATAATAATAATAATATATATATATATATATAAATATATATATATATATATATATATATATATATATATATATATATATATATATATTTCCCTAACAGTTATTTGTAATTATTTATGAGTTCTCACTAAAATAATGCTAATTGGTTTTATTGTCACAACAGAACAGAGGAACATCAAAATATATTAAAGTTCTGATAAATTAAATGTATAAAAATACAAACTTAAAATATGAAAAGTCACACAAATACATAAAAACACAAAAATCAGAGTGTTGCCAAAAAGGACGTTGTAGAGCGCCCTCTGGTGGACAAACTATGCAACGCCAACACTCACATGGTTGACCGTCCGTTTTTATTTCATTTTTTAAATATTCATTTGTCATTATAAATGGATTTTTTAAAATAGTTTGAAATTTTAAATAGGAACCATAACATATTTGACTGTAATTTCAGAGGTGCTGCGCTGTAATGTACTGTAACATTACTCTGATAAACTCAGTATGGAGGAAACAAGACTAGTAAACAGCCCTTATTTTCATCCGTCGAGTCCTCTTTTACCAAAATGGCATCGTAAATACTGTTGAAATCCAAAATGCATTGCTGAACTCCCTGAGGTCCCAGCCAGGTTTACAGTGCGTCGTGGCACAGGGCAGCTGGCTCTGAAGTACCCATCTGTATACGAGTGGACGACTCTGGCCAAACACTTACAAGCAGGCCAGCGGCTTGACATTTCCTCTGACATTTTTAGCGTCCATATCCTTCCATCGCCTCTTGGCCTTTCTGTCAGAGAAGAGCAATGGGGTCTTCCTTTATACCAAGAAATTGATTTTCATTAAGGTGGAGCAGCAACCCTTATTGAACTACAGATTAAAATTCAGAATAAATGCTTTTGCTTCACACAGTACAAATTGTAAAAAAGTACCCCAGTACGCATTTTACATTTCACTCGTGCTCCAATTAAGATATTTTTGACACTTGTAGTATGTTTATTGGGTTTATTTAAGTGTCCTGGACTAATAGGACTGACTGAGTGTCTGTTCAGTCTGTGGTGAATGAGTCCCTGAGAGTGAGAAACGCCAACTACTGCACCAACGGTAACCTGCATAATACTTTAGACACGAACAAAAATGTTTTAACACAATGATGCACATAGAATTATGTGAATCACTTCACCAGAAAATGAAACAAATGTCAGTTGCATTCAGGTTTGTCATGATAATTATGCAATCCCTTAAATTGTCTTATTCAACATCTTTAACCCAAATCTTTGGCTTTATACTTTGTGGTGATCTGAAACAATGTAGTGTATAGTTGTATGTGATCATCCTGAAGAGAGGAGCTCTTATTGTCTGCTATTTTCTGTAGGAGTTCTGTTACGACATAAAATATGCAGACCTCACCAAAAAGACCTTGGAGGTGACAGTGTGGGACTACGACATCGGAAAATCCAATGATTTCATAGGTAAGCAAAGGTGAACCAGCTCTGCTTCCAGAGATGAAAACAATATCTGTCGAGCTAAAATAACTCAACAGATATTTTATCAGCATCAGCAGCACCACTGGCCTTCTGTCCAGCTGAGTCTGCCATCTGGCCGGGCCTCTTTAAGGCTGGAGGCTGGGAAACAAACAAGCACTGAGCCATGCTGGGAACTGGCTGGTCTGCCATTAGGTATTCATGTAAATGTAGGCGTGTTTTAGTAAAAGCTTTTATCCCATTTAGAATCAAGGTAATTAATACATTTTCCATCCGTCGTCAGCCACTTATAATAATAATACATTTTAGGAAAGAAATTTAATATCAGCAGCAGATTGTTTAGCCACAATTTTAAGAACAGATTAGCATTATTTCATCTCCTGCAAGCTCAAACCAGGCTCCATATCTCGCCAAAACCAAACAAAGCATTTCCAGTAGGTGAGAATGCGTCTGACAGGGATAAACTCCTGTTGTGTGCTACATGTGTGAAAGGGAAACTCTGGATAATGTGAGGACCTTATTCTCCTATCATTGTCAGGAGTTTATATGAGAAAAACATCTTATTTATAACACATTTGTGTGTGAATCTCCTCCAGGCTTTGCTAAGAACTGATATTCTCCTTGTGCCTTCTTCAGGTGGTGTATCTCTGGGTATCAATGCAAATGGAGAGAGGCTCAAACACTGGTTTGACTGCCTTAAAAACAAGGACAAGAAAATTGAGCGCTGGCACACGTTGACCAATGAATTACCTGGTTCATTAAATGACTGAAGACCCAAATCCTGTCTGCCAACCTGTTGCCCCCCCCTCCCCCCACACCAGATGGGACTCCTGCCTTCATTTTCCTCACTCCTTCTCCCAGCTTTTTTCCCCTTGATTTTCTTTATGTTGGCCACAGCGACCTGTGATATCTCTTTCGGAATACATTTCCTCTCCACAGGGCTCAGTTAACAATATCCTTATATTTGTGTTCATATGTACAATAGGGGTTGCACGGCTGCTCATTTCTTTTTCAAGAGAAATTCAATCAAATTAAAAATCGAGGGGATTGTACTGTTGAATTTTAAGCTTCGTAATTCAGATTTCTTGTTTGATCAGTGAAGACAAAAGGAGCAAATGCTTTCTATTTGATGAGATCTTTTACAGCTGCTAAATAATTTACCAATGATTCACCAGTCCCTGAAACAGCACAAACGAAGCCTTCACACGTCACCTTGGTGGTACAGTAAGAGTAGAGAATCTAACAATGGATGTAGCAACGTTTTACATTGTTGTGAGTATGCAGACATGTTTGGTTGAACAGTTCTCATTTCATTAACTGAAGATGTTGCACTTTATTATAAGTTTTAAACTGTTGGGTAGCCAAGGTCCAGTTGTCGTTCACGACCATGTAAGCGGTTCACACACAACAAAATCTGGAGCATTTATCCTTTAATTTTAATCACTCAGCCAGGTGACAACAATGTCAAAACTTAAAATACTGTAAGTTAAGGCCTCAGTATGTTTAAAATTAATCAGATCATGCAAGTTGCTGTCTGACAGACTGTCCTCCAAAAAATATAAGTTTCAGTAAACGTCTGCAAGACCTCGAACAGCTGAGGACAAGAACAAGAGAAGAAATTACAATACCCATACCAACAACACTTACCAATCCCTAAATTCAATTCCTAATGGTTATAAGGAGACAAATGTTGGCAGTTAAAAGCCATTATGTCTGCTAAAAAGGATTTTACAACGACTGATACTCATCTGTAAATTGGCAAGATGATCAATAAGCAAACCAGTGTAATACAAAAAACAACTTTGCCTACTCAAGTCTACGTACAGGAAGAATTCAAGACGTTATAAACACTGATCCCATGTGTTTCTGTATAGCCTAATCAATATGAGACAATGCTTGGTGTCATAGCACCACCTACCTGGATTACTCACTGATGTTTCAGTGCAACCCATAATCTATAGCGCTGCCTAGTTTTGTGGTAATCCTGAGGTCAAGGCTCCCTGTGCATTTCATCCATTCAGACTTCAAAACAGCAGGTTGTTTTATTTCCAATGATAAAGCAACAGGAAGCTAAAGATATGCATTTAGAAATTCCATTAAAATGGGCGATGAATCACAGTGCCGTTATCAGTCAGCTGACCTGTCTGTGGTCAAAAGTGATTTCTACAGTCAATGCTTTATTGAACTGGGGTTTAGACTTCAAGGGTAAGATGTGTCAATAGATGCAAAAAAAAAAAAAAAAAAAAAAAGTATAACCTTGTAATAGAGTCACTGAATCTCATTAGTCAGGTCGTGAAGAGGGTTATGAATACAAAAGTAGATCTTATATGCACCTGATGATTCAGATGATCTGTGGATACTTCCAACCAGAGGTGGAAACATTCACAGTCACTGCACACTGATTACACAGCCTTACTTTACAGTGTGGAAGGTAGAGAGCCTACTTGATAGAGAGCAGCTGTAATCAACAACAGAATAAAGTTCAGTGGCTGACCCTGGTGAAAATCACTTGTCGAACCACAACACCACCACATGATTGGGCAGCTCTTTTTTGTGTGTGTGTGTGTGTGTGTGTGTGTGTGTGTGTGTGTGTGTGTGTGTGTGTGTGTATGCGCGCGCACACACGCTTGCGCGTATGTGTAGCTTATTGTTTACACTGCAGATAAATGAGTTTCCACAAAAAACTCGCCGGCAGCATTTTCAACTGTAATGTGGCTGAAAAATGTACCTGCTGTTTGTTAAAAGGGCAGAATTTTAAAAATGGAAAGTTTACGACAAATTAAAAAAAAAAAAATACAGTATATCAAAAGCATGTATTGTTTACAACAGCCTATTGTTGCTGAAGTTCAAGTTTGCTGCTGAAAGGGTGTACACACCCTATGCTAAAGTCACTGCGATTGTTCAGTCGTCGTGCAATGCAAGCTTGGCTAAGGTGGGCTGGGGTGAGAAGGGCAGAATTTTTGATATACTAGCCGTGTATGTATATTGTTACTATTTTTTTTTTTTTATGTAAGCAGCTCCACTATAAATATATCGAACAGAATGTACATGTTTAACCCCTTCTATTCCACAGTAAAATCTGAGAATGTACAGCTTAGCGCTCTGTGTTGTTGATATTGTTCATGTCTCAAACTTTGTATTTGGGAAAACAAATCTGGGAATGGAGACGGCTGAACTCACAGCCCAGGAGCAAACTATACCAGATCACTCAAGGCAGATATACAACTTTTACTTTAACTCCTTCTAGCCTGTTGAATTATTGATGTTTTTTCTTACTTTTAATATTTTATGTTATAAGAATTGATACCACGAGTCCTTGTGCAGCCCTGGAAACCTACCAGTGGACCAGTTGTCTGGGATGCATGCCATGTATTTGTAATTTTATGAGTTTGATCCCACAGTATGACCTTTTCTGCATGCCCCCTCCCCCCACACCCACCTTTCTTGGAAGAATCCACCGTGCACTGACTGGTAACACAGAGTACGCCACACTCATAGTCCTCACGTAACGTTCAGGATTCCTGTCAGGTTTGCAATTCAGCTAACAGCATTTTATCATTACTTAACATCACTGTAAGTGATAGGCCGGCCCCGTTTGTTTTTGGAACATGTCGATTGTGTCAGCGTGACTGTTTTTATAATCACATCATTTTAACTCGCTAATTCCAGCTGGTGGATTGTGACAAACAGCCCTAATGTCCATTTGTTATTTTATTTGACCCTTTTAACCCCTAGTTTTATTGTTGACAGTATTATTAGAAAGACTACATTGCTTTCACACTGGATTCTAATCATTCTGAAGAAAATTTTATTTTGACAAATGGTATCACACCTTCAAACCTGGGGCATTAAATGTTTAAATGCAGTACATCAGCTCTCACTTCTTCGTTTCCTTTTTTAAATGTTAACAACCTCTTCAGCCACATTGATTTGTGATGCACAAACCGGCTGTGAAACCTTGTTGGCTTCTCAATATAACCCTTGACACAACGGTGATCACTCTCTCTCTTTCTCTGATGAATATGTAATGAATTCAACTGACATGTGATTATGATTTTGTAATCTGTCTGCCTTTGTATGCAAGCTCAATATTATGGAAAAAAACAGCTGCATGCGTGTGTTCTTGGTTTTGTCATGAAATGACTTTGCCTCATGTTTGATACTGTTTTCTGTATAAAAAAAAAATACACATCTGTGTATGCTCTAAGATTATGCTATGAGTCAGTCTTTCTTCTGGACAAGATTTTGTACCTTTGAACACTATCGCATTGCCTGTTTGGCTGCTGTATTGACTATCTGGAAGCGTGACTTGATGTGAATTAAAATCTCTCCTTTGTTGTTTGGTTTCCTTTTTAACACTCAGGCACTTGTTTGCATTATTCTGGTTGTGGAATCTATGGCAATAAATGCATTGTCTGATTAGATTTCAGTCCCATGCCAAATGGACAGGTTATTATACATACACACATACATACATACATACATATATACATACACACACACACACACACACACACACACACACACACACACACACACACACAGTATATATGTAGTTTTTTTCAAAGAATAGCAAATTTTGGGATTATTTTAATAAATAGTTTATATACTGTATGTTGCTATATTTAAAAAAATAGACAAAACATAATTAAACTAACATTACTGATTATACCATATTTGCACACTATTCAGGAAAACCATTTGCAAATAAAATAAATAAAACAAAAGCACATTTCTGTTTGACAACACATGAGGCCCAACAAAAAGGTACATGCTTTTCTAGCACATTTTGCAATGCTGCATATTTAAATATGTTCTCCATTTGCTTGCGTGTTTTCTTACTGTAAATTGTGTGTTGAACTCTCAGGGCCCCCGCAGGTTTTGCAATATGGGGGTGTTTCTCTCTTGATATTTTCTGTCATAATGTTGAAGGGACAATTATTGTTGCACACTGTTGTAATTAGTAATGACAAGAGACATAGTGGAGGACGGTTTGTGTGCATACAAAGAAAACCAAATAGTTAGTGTAGTTAAAGTTGACTTCCAGTGACATGTAGCGTTGGCCAGGGTCCATGCTAACTGTGCTTGCAAACAGGGGGCAGTTGTTGACTCAGTATATAAAAAATAATGAATACAGATGACTAATGGTTAATTTGCTACCATCTTCTTTACTAAGTGCATCCTCTCTCAGACAATGCTAAAATGCTTATATTATATAGTAAACTGTTTTCCAAGTTAACCATCTTACTTATGTAACCATCAGTAATGGAGATATTGCAGCCTGGACAAAAAGTGGCAACAGACCATCAGACTGACATTGCCATGCCTAAAATTTATGTCATATAAATTATGTTATATATTTAGCAGTGTATGCATTATAAAGTAGATCCTGTACAATGAAGTGGAGAAACAAATGTCACACAATCAATGCAATATTTGAAAATATATTGGGAGGGGTAGTCCAGAGATTTGGTATTGCACCTCCGTACATTTGGGGGGGACACCAAAATAAGACCCTCTCTGCCTGGAAAACGCCGACATCTTTTAAACGCCAAGGCTTTGTAAGCATTGTAGCCGTTATAAATGTATAGTCTCAAAGCCCAAGTCAAAATAACTTCATCAGGGATTATTTTCTCGGACTTGATAATGCTCCTCTGGAGCCAAGGGGGATCATCCAGGAGACGTACTCCTCATTACTCAAGAAGCACACGGATCTGCATCTGTATAAAGTGGTGGAGTTACCTTTTTACCACTTCAAGATACTTACACATCTTGACTATAAAAATGAACCTTGCCAAAACTAATTTTGAATCATATGGCTAGAGCTGCTGTAGCCATTATTGTTGCACACAGATTCAGACACATTAAATCTAGAAACCTCTCCAGCAGAGTATGCATTATAGTGCTCTAACTTCTATTCTGTCTTGCAATGAGAGTTGTTCCAATTCAAAGCTCAGCTGTATTGTGCAGGTCTATTGAAAAGACAGGGAATTTTTTAAGCGATATTCCCCTCTTGCAGAAAACCATGAGGCTGCGCAACTCTGATTCACTTGCAGGAAACAAAAGGAAAATCATTTAGCTTGTGACTGCCCATTTCTTTGTGGCCGCATCACCTAATGCAGCCCATTTCAGCACAATAGTGAAAAAGCCTGAACTCTGCCAGCAACACTCAGGTACTAATATCCTCGAGTTAGCCCAAGATGATCAGTTACACTGATAGCAGCAGTCAGCTGGTTTTCATTTCATCCTGTTCTTATTATTTTTTTGCTGTATTCACTACATTGACGGCCACTGTATGAGAACGTGGCTGACCATGTGGGGAGGAGGTCGGGGTGGATGAGTGGGTGTGTTAATACAGGACTTTCAAGCCAGAGAATGGAGTTCACTTCCCGGGGAAAACCAAAGCCTTTCACCCAGGAAATGAGTGTTCCTTAGGAGTCTTTTAATCCAAATTTTCTAGTCTTAAAACGGACGTTTTGGTGCCCAATATTAATTTCGTCACAGCAAAACGGCAGCTTGCAGTGCTTTGTACCTGGCTCAAACCTATTTTTGGGTAACTAAACCACCAACGATTGCTAATACAACGGAGTTTTGTAGCCAGCGTCACAAAGCTCTGTAGCAGCTTCAACAACTAGCAACTGCTGCTCGGCATTATGGAGCTCATGGCCAGCCGACGTCTCTTGACCAGCCAACGGTCAATTTTGTAGGACATCATACGTTTTGGTGTGCATACATTTTTGTATATTATATGGACCCGTTCATGAGAATGCATTGTTCATCTAACCCAAATACAGTTAAAGTTCCACTAATCAATATTATTTATTATAATGTATTTGTATGAACAATGAATCAATTAACTATGTGTAAGGTGTTGATGGAGTTATTTTGGACAACTAGGTGATTGGCTGTTGGAACACTTCAACGGCTTGGATTTGCATGAAATTAATTATTAATCATCAACCCAAAAGATGAAAATGTTTGTTAACATAAAGATGTAAGGAGAAGTTAACCACAAGGTGCAGTTTAGTCTGAAACATTGGATCACCGTTTTGTGCGATGCTAACAGTAGGCCTAAGCGACAGCTTTTGGAAATTCACTAATGACTGAATTCATCAACAATGCATTTTAAATTTGCTAGAACTCTGATTCATGCTTCTGTCTGGCTTCATATTCATAGCAACTGTGGCTAAGGCTCATGGGTAACTACTGTCAAAGTATAGACTGTGTTGAGTTTAATATTCAGCTTTGGTGAATATGACTAGTAAACATCATCAGGGGTTGCTCAGTGTGAGTCATTGACAGTGTTGGCACCTGAACTGGCTTTCAAAAACACAGCACTGAGCAAAGTGTGACCATGACAACCACAGAAAAAACTCACTACGTGGCAATAAGGCCAGACTGCAATTTTAAAATATAATGAATGTGAGAATCCTGGCAGAAATGAATGGTGTTGTTACTTTATTCACCTCTCGTATCTTTAAAGAATATCTTTACATCCATATTAAATGTTAAGTGAGCAGTGTAGGTATCACAGCACCCAATTTTGTGACAATGCAGCAGGACAATGGGCCTCATGAAAAAAACCTCTCATACAAGCAGATTTGTTCTTAAGTAGCACGATAATACGATTCAAGATAATTTGATGAAATTTACCTTACGATAACCTAATTCACAAGTTGTAGAAGTCATGAAAAAATAGTCAGTCTCTCTTCACAGGGGGGGAAACACAAACTAGTTTGATTTAAGAATTATAAAGCCTTAATTTGGATCAATTTGAAGGCCGAAATGAATTTTGCTTTAATTATTTGCTTTAGAATTAAGTTTTTAGCATACAACTCCATGTAAAACCATTCCCTCTTCCTTTCTATCACAAGACGGCACTGATCTAATAAAACATTGTTGGCAACTGTACTATTTATATGTCCTATTTTTTCAGGTTCTGGAAGCCCATTAATGACAACTTTCTTATGGTTTTGTCAGCTGATTCCCAACTGCAGGACTGCGGGGTGAAATTCTTCTCTTTGACTCTTCGGTAAGATTTTGGTGAATGAAACTTACCCACCAACGGAGCGAAACATCTGCCCTATATGGCAAGTTTAGGCGCGTATATTATGTTAATGATTAAAAAAACTAACATCTCGTCAGAAAAGGTGGAATTTGTCGGGCTGAACAAGCAATGTATGAACAAGTTTGGGCAGTTACAAGAGTTTAGTGAATCTTACTTTGGACACTTAAAGTAAGTAGGATGAGGATACTAAGATGTCCCTGCGTGTTCTCCCAATGTCAGTTACTGTACTAGTAGTGGTTTCTACAAGCAAAAGAATGCTTAACTGACACCAACTGCTGGTTCATTTTCTAATCTATAATGTAATTCCAAATATATAATATTCTAACGCATATTCATTTCAGTTAAAGGCTACTCAATTTAAAAAATAACCTCTCACACTTTAGACCACAAAGTACACACTAAAACTAGTTTGTTGACTTTATGAAAAGCTGACATTTATATTGTTCAAACAGCGAATGTTAATTAATAGTTGCTGCGGATACTTATATAACCTGATGGCTTAGGTAAAAGGCTTTGGTAAAAGGCTTTGGTATTTTGTGTTCTTGAGGGTGTACCAAGTCCATTCATCCAAGGAGAAGCATGCTTGCACAGATCACAGTTGAAGGGAGGTACTTCTAAGACGTGAGCTGAGCCCTGCCAACACCCTGGATGTTCTCAGGATTTCATCTGGGTCATGGGCAAGAGATTATAGCATACCATATCCTCCATTTTGCATGCCTGTCTGAGGCTTTGTTGCCTCTTAAGTCAAAAATCTGCAAATTTTGTTCTCAATTTAACAATGAAAATATCCCTAACCCACAAATGTATTTCATTTAAAACACATGACTCTTATAATCCTTGAGTAAAGGCCAAATCTCAGACTCTCAGCACCTGATTATATTGCATCTGGAAAATGTCTGAGGATTCAGACACCCATACACATTCGTTATGGAAGCGAGTAAAGAAATACTTCCTGCTGTTCATCAGCAGCTATCAACACATTCTGTTACCACAAGCAGTAGTGGAAATTTACACAACACCATTTTAAGAATGACAGTGAAGATGAGTAGAGAGAGAGACACACACACACACACACACACACACACACACACACACACACTTTGGCTCCTTTGTGTTGTAGGGGATTAATTACCCCGAAGATTCATTCCCTTATCATGAGAATAGAATGACCACAACATATGTAAAAAAGGTTCCAGGGTCAAAGTAAAACCTTTCAATGTTTGACAATGTTTATGGTTTCTCTTCTCAGAAAAAAGAAACATTGGAAATACTTAGTATTATTTAAGTCAAAGGTCAGTGGCTTGCAAGGTTAGATTTAGTGGAATGGACCAACACTTTGAGTTAAGCAAGACCACCAAAGAACAATAGCACAGATGCTTCAGTAGAGGATAATTAGTAGGCCTGTAACAATTCCTAATTTTACTGAACAATTAATGGTCTCAGAAACAATTGCAATTACCAATATAATTGTCTGTTTCTGTCAAATTTAAAAATATTTGTTTATGCATTACCCTTTTTAAACAAATTAAAGTTGTTGATGAATCCCAGAATACATCCTTTGGTCATACAACTCTGTGACCCAGATAATGTAATAACACAGGTACACAGCCTATGAAGTAAAACCATGTATCCTTATTATCATTGTCATAGGACCTACGCTAATGTTAGCAACTGATTGGGGTTTAACAAAGAAACTGCGATTAGACAATTATGCAATCATTGTAACAGGCCTAATTAATAGGTCATTAAATGAGAAGACAGAAAATTCATTAAGACGTAAGTAAGATCTGACTATGACACCTCACACAGACAGAGACATTTGAGAAGTGAGGAAGAACCAAATGTTTGATGTGAATTTTTTAAAACCACTGACATTTTTCAACATGCATTGTATCCTTTAGTAGAAGTCCATCTGAGGCAACAGTCTATATCAGGAAACGGCATTTTTAGAGTGAAACTGCTTTTAAGCTCAGGTGCAGGTCAATAAACTGTATTGGTTGTGATTGACATCTGGTATAAACATATTGACACATTGTACTTTAATTAAAAGTTATGACAACTTGAAAATTTGGTACGGGCGCACTAAGAATCCCAACATTTGGACTCAAGTACATTTATGTGTGGATCATGTGACAAAATTTAAAATGAAATAACATCCGGTGGGAGCAGGGTCATTGTTACGAGTTAATCTTCATATTACAGGTGAGGTGAGAGCAAAGCAAATGTTTCACATAAAACGGTTGGCACACTTCTGTATTTATAACCATGTGTAACTGCTGTAATTTAGAGTATCGCCTTGTTTTGACTGGATTTATTTCAACATTTCCAACTGCAAATAGTCGCCTGAATATCATTACCATTCCACCAAATTCAAAACACATTTTCTTTTACAAAAGTGACCGCGGATGTAGGTTGCATTGTAAAAAACAAAAAAACAAGATTGCGTAATATAGCTAGACAGGGTCAAAAGCATGTTAAGCTAAAAGTGACCCATATTACATGTGATTTCCTGCATGCAAATTTCAAATAATCCATCCAGTACCATCATCAGGCCAAAGATGAAGTCACTTTTGGGTCTATTACTGTACTTTTAAACCATTTCTGGAAGTCAACATCAGTCCAACTGCTTTCTTCTACAAATATCATTCAGTTGTAATTGCTGACTATTTGGCTGCAAAGACAAATGGCACTAGTGAAGCGTCTCCACATTGCTGGCTCCAGTCATAATCAAACATGCTCAGCAGGTAGACAACTCATTATACCTGTAACTCTCATTGTTGCGATTTTTCTTGGCCCACCAAATCCCTTTTCTTCAATTTATTTTGCTGGTTGTCGGGTCACTAGCAGAGCCCACAGTAGGTGATGAATTCACACAGTCTAATCAGAGTTTCACCTCGTCGCTGTGGTATAAAGCATCACATAATAAACAGTGTGTTTGTGCCATTTCCTGTGCTATATAACAGGATTTCTGTGGGCTGAAGTCATTCAAGAATTCCTCACATTTGTTGCTGCGTTTTCGGGGTCACTGATGTGATGAGTTGTTTAGTGCAACTTTGAAGACAACAGCATCTGGAAACGTGCTGCGTGTGCTCAGAAACTACAGTAACTCAGAGTGTGGAAGCTGGAGGAAATCATTCAGTTGGAAGCGTTGGTATGCTCGGACGCAGGTAAGGGGCATAAAAGGTATAATTCATAGTTTGACAGGACAGTTCCACCATGGCTCCAACCATAAAAGTACCTGAAGACAAACATATACATACACCGGAGATATTCTGTAAGCTGCAAAGCCTGCGACTGTAAGGTTTGTGACTTCATAAATGATCAGTTTGTACTTCAAGTTTGATCGCACAGCTTTTCTGTTGACCATGGGGATTAGTGTCTATGACAAAATAATCCCAACTCAAGGTCCATTTAACATCTTTTGCAGAGATTTCATGCATCTCAACTGAACCACAGATTTTCTCCACACCGTCAACTTCTCACACCATCAGGTGCCATTTGCTGCGTCTGCTATTTGCTTTGAAGACTTCAGTAAAGCAACCATGTTGCTGCAAGAATTTCTAAACAGTCCCCTGGCTCAGCTGCCTTTGGCAGTCATTTCAGCACGGTTTCATGCACCACTCCACCTCCTCCTGTGATAATTCTATTCCTCAGAGAGAGATCCAACTCCGAGAATGAGTGTCCACTGGCAGGATTTTTCATTTTGGTGGGTTTTGAAACATTGTAGTTGCCATCAGCCTCTTGGAATTAAAGAGCAAAGATTTTTCTCCCCCACTGAACTCCCATCCAGGGCTAAAAACACTTTCTTTCTGTGTACATGCACTGCACCAACATTTTCTTTTAACTGCAGTAAATACGTTTCTTATTGCATCATTTGGTGTATTTGTCCTTCTTTCTCGGCACTCCCGCCACAGCTGGATCTGACCAAAAAAATCCAACATCAATCACTGCAACAGTTTCTTCTTTTTTATAACGGTTCAAATATGAGGAAATTTTCACTGTTATGTTATAATTTGAGCTGACTGTCCCTGAATATTCTAAAAACTAAAGTAAAATGACTTCGACATTTCAACCTCAGCTGGTGGGAACTTGCAGGATATAACCCCCTGCTGGTCCTCCTTTGTTGTGGATGTGTGTCTTGGCAGTTAGAGACAATATCATATGTCAGTCCAGCTGACTTTTTAATGTTTTAATGATTGCGGTTAACTTTAATTATTGTTTTTAAATCATGATTCCTTTTTTTTTTAAAATAACCATGTAAAACCATTTGTTCTTAGTGATATGGTATGTTTATTTTTTCATGTTTTTAAACAATAATTATCATTGTTAATGTTCCAAGAGAGAGTTTTTAGGAAGATTACCAATCTAATCGAGCTATCTTGGAAAGTGAGTTTGAGGTCGGAGTGTAAATGAGTTACCATGAGGGCTGTAGCTTGCTTGAGCTAATTAAAGAGTTTTATTATATCTATTTTCAGTCAGTCATTCTTTATGTAAAAAAAATAAATGATAAATGAGTTGTTCACTTAAAACCCCAAGTTTGTACACTCCCCCCATTGTCGGATCAAATTTTCAAAAGTACCTTTCCCCATTAGTTAACATTTCATATTAATGGATTATGTCTGCTTATGATCTGGAAAAAAGTTTGTTTCTATCAGCATATGATATGGTAAATACAGCCTGAGAATATATATAATAAATAACCCCTATATACATTTCTATTTTATCCACATTCTTTCCACAGTATATGTGTTGTTATCCCCAAAAAGGGCCAATTTATACGATTCATCACGTTCAGTCTAAAAAAAAACACACCCAAGTAGAGATACGTGGTGGTAGCAGTGGGATGGAGCCAGTAGGTGGCCAACATTAAATTGAACAAGCTTTGCGATCAATTTGCCAAGGCTAAAAAAGGAAGCTGAATGAGGCAGCTGGGGAGGAAAAGACTGTCTGTTCTGTACAACATCTCTGTTCTAGGAGGGCAGGCTTTTCAACCTACCTTCAAATGAAGAATAAAAACAGCTAAAGGCACACAAGTGATTCTACCTGTGGCCAAGAGACCTTTAAAAAACGTTTCCCATGGCGTGGAAAGAAAGCCAAAAATTAACTTGTGGATAAAAGCGTAGCCTTAATGACCATCAGGTAAATGGTGAAAACACTAAAAGCACCACTATCTAAGTAAACCTATTAATGCTTTGATAGCACACTGGTGTCCAGTTCAGGTCTATTTATTTATTTATTTACAGGCACAATGCAATGAAAAATCCACTTGTTATTTACTTCCAAGTAATCAATAGCTAATATACTCTATTGTATTATAAATGAAAAGTAAATGGAAATGTATTACACAGACCTTGGTCACTGCATAATGGGCCTGGGTCTGTGAGCTCATAAATAATAATAGTTGATAAATATTCATGGAGGTGTCAGTCAAGAAACGCAAATACATTTCACACAGTATATTATTATTTAACAGGGAAGACCACAAAAATAAAAACAACTCATTATTTGGAAGCATAAACCATAATGGAAAAGTATTATTATATCTCTTTCTGGACTTCAAATGCCTCAGTGTATTAAATAAATAGTAGTTAATGTCTTTATGTTATTGTATTTAGTTGTACAGGGACCTATTTGCTTTCCCATCTGAAGATTAGCAGAACAATAGTTACCTGTCTCAAGGGAAATACACTATGTTGACACTCTGTTGTGATCACATAGCTGTATTTGCTCGCTTAATTAGTACTTAGTTGTGGGCTGTTAAGACTAATTGTTCTAGCAATTAGTGTGTTTTGGGATTTATAAGCCAAGTATACACTCGTCAAGGAAGTTTTTTAAGACTTTCAAATAAAATGGTGAAGTGGAGCCTTTGGGGCAAAGATATGGTTAGAATAGAGGAGGGAAGGAGAAGTAATTGTGCCTTCTTGTTTCATAAAACTGACCAAAAATAACATTTTAAGTATCTGTGAGAGAAAATGCCATTTGTGATGTGGCAGTCAAAATCCAAATCAGGATTAAAAAGCACTCCAAGATTGCTTGCTTGTGGGCTTGAGATTTAAGGTTGGTGCAGAGCTTCTTCCTCTGGGCCAACATAATGAACACGCAATGGACAGGCATCAACATGTTTAGACCCTAAAGCCCTTAACCTGAATTAAATAATTATAATAGCTAAATAGGTACTTGGGAGAGTGCAGACCTCTGCCAAGGCATGCCCGCATGTAGGCAGTAGTAGCATTATAAAATGCAGAATTTAACTGCACAACAGCTGCTAGCTTTGACAACAAGGTCAGAAACAGCTGTAATCCTGTATGTATGTTGAATAATTTTTGATGGGACTGTGGGTGTCTGCGTCACCATTTCCAAAAGGTCTCCGTTTCTCCCTATTCAGACTTAAACGCAAACTTGGAGTTTTCAGACTAAAGGTAAGGAGCGTTTGCTAATGTCTCCGTTTTAGAATCTCTGAAACAGCTGCAGTACTGTTGACGGCGGGCATAAACAAAGCAAAATGTATGTGTTTTAAAGCAAAAACCTTGTAGTGTAGATGTAGCCTTAGACACAGGGCTCTCTACATATAACGTAGGACCCACAGTAGTTGATTTTGATGCAAATTCCCTAACATATGAATCTAATTCTCTGAGCAATTGCACGCTTTTGCCTAATTAACCAGTGTACTAGATGAGAGAAAATGAGTAAGTACAACGGTCCCATTCATGTAAACAACATGTCCGGGTATATGAAGACAGGTCAAAAGCCCAGTTTGACCTCACCGTGCTGCTACAAGCCGTGACTATGTGTTTCCACTGCTGCCTCACAGCTGGCGACAACCATTTACACATACAGACTCAAACACTGGAGACGCAACAGGATGCCAATTACTGTGAACCTTAAATAAAACATGCTTTTGCCCTGCCACCAGAACTCAAAAGGCTAACATGACATGGCTAAGTTGAGAACGGTTCGACTTGTCCTCTGATACACAGAAGTGACAACCTGGCAACAAACAATGACGGTTGTGTTGATTCCGTCCTAATACAGAAGCACATCCGTATTCCACATCCATATTTCTGCTACACTCATTGACAAAGGATTTCAAACAGACGGAGGCAAAGCTGTTCACAGTCAACAGCTTTCCACCTTATTTTTGAAAATATGATTATATTACATGCTGAATGCAAACACACCGGCAAGCCTCAAAGCCCGCATGCTTGTACACAATCGTTCAAACGTTTGGAATGAGTTGGTATAATGATGTTTTTCTTCTTTCCTTCGAAAATAACTATTTTAACAGAGATAATAACATCATAAGTCAGACACCAAATGTATTATTTACATTTGAAATAGGCTCCAAAAGAAGAAATAATTAGATTCAAACTTCCATTTAGTTAATGTCCCAACAACTTGACGTTGAATTTATTTTCCAGTCCAGAAAAGCCCAAGGGACCCTCAAGTATTCTCATTATTAAACCACAACGGTGCAACTGGGCTTTAAATATTGAGTTAGTGCATTATTCTTTGGGCCTGCTGCAGTCTGCTCAGTGATTAGATTGAAGAGGTTTAAAGAAGGATTCATCAGTCTGTGTGTTCAGCTGATTAATTCCAGCGTGACACAGGCTGCATTCTTGTGCACTTGACATTGAAACCTGTTTCTATTTAAATCTGCACACATTTTAACGCTAAACTTTGTTTCTTTTACCAATGACTGCTGATTTCTTCTATTCCTAATTAACTGTTGCTGTCTCTGCCCTTTCAATTGTCAGACTGGTTGAACCACTGTACAGCATTTTGTTCTCCACTAAACAAACCCTTCATACTAAATAACATCGGTTTGTAAAGAGGACCATTCTGCCATGTGGTGTAGTTCTCTCAGACATCTAACTGGACCCAATCAAGCTTCTTTGGCAGGAGTTACTAACTTTTGAATGGTAGTGTATCTTTACATGTGAACACACAATCAGAGATGCTAGCTCCTGCTCCGGCTTCCCAACAGAATGGCCAGGTTTCAGTTTACAAAAAAGGTGCAGTAAAAATGTAATAGTAGCATTAGGTTTGTTTGTTTGAGATCTGTATACTCTATACTGTGCCATATTTATCATTGTATTGAATTATATTATTTAGAGTAAAATGCACATGTTATTGTATATTATATCAAACTATCACAGTATTCTTTTCTATTTCTGCACTTCATATTGTGTGTGTATTAGCCCTGCACGATTCGGGAAAAATATGATAAAAATATTTTTAACTTTGAATTGATATCATGATTCTCTGCCACGATTTTTTTTCTCACAAAGTGTAATGTTTATTGCACACATGAACCATGACAAAACAAAACAAATTGGCAGTACCAAACATCACCACAAGCCTTTAAAATGTATTTTAACTGCCATTTAATGTTTAAGTTCTTGTACAGCACTGTAACTTTTATTCTTGTATTTTAATATTTTTTATGTAAAGCACACTGAATTGCCCTGTTACTGAAATGTGCTATAAAAATAAAGCTGCGTTGCCTAAACATAGAGGCTTCAATGAAGAGAAGGGAGAACATTGCAGCGTTTGGGATCACTTTAAAACCTATTTTATACAGTCTATGTTTAAAACTCACAGAAGAAAGTAGTAGTGTTTGTGATGCAGCTGGCTCTTAAAATTAAATAAGATTCAAAGTCTTAAAAAAAAAAAATTCACGAACAGAGGTGAGTCGAGATCTCGATTTTATAACGATTAATCATGCAGGCCTAGTGTATGTAGTGTATATTGCACATTTATTACATTTAACACTATATACTTTAATATGTTGCAATTCATAACCATATGCCTACACATACCCGTAAACCTACATTTCAAACATGTGTAGCAGCCTACCTGTTTTTTATGCTACATAACAAGTGACAGTGCTACCTCAATAAAAATGTCTAATTTGGACAGGACAATTCATTATATTGAAAATTCTATGTAGTTTATGAAAATATAACGTCAATGTCAATTTCCTTGAGGGAGTCATCCCAAAAAGATCAATAAAGAGAAGTCTAAGTCCAAGTCTAAGACCTATATAATGTAGGCCTACTGTAGAGAGAGCCTTTTTCTCTTTTAAATTTTATTTCAGACAATGTAAAGATATCTTATGTCATCTTATTTATTCTTTCTTCCTCCTTTCTATCCACCTGTGAAGACCTACCTGTTAGACAAATCCACTAGAGAACAACATTTCCCATGATGCCCGCCTCATTGCAGACCCGCCTCCTTCATTTGAATGGCAAGTTGTTTGTTTCAGTCCGACCAGCTGCTAACTATTCCAGTCGGAGAGCAAACATGGGGACCAGCGGTCCTCTGCTTTTACTGGTCCGACAAGCTACGGGAAGCTAGCGAGAAAGTCTCTTCCGATTTCACGTTATTTCTATAAAATAAAAGCACCGGAATTAAAATGGTGGGCAATACAAAAGCATTCATTAAGAAAAATTTAATGAAAGGGCAATCAGTGTCTGTCTTAACGGGAGAAATACTGACAAATCATCCCTTGAGCCATGAAAAAGTGACTTAAAAACCTATGCCTACACCTCAATGTGAAGCCTATGGGCCGAGCGGGAACTTGCAGGGGGGGCCAGTGATATAGAAATACTGTGCATATTCAGTGGGCCGCTTATCACGGAATTAAAAGCTTATTTTGCGTATGCACCAGGTGAGAAATTCTCTCTGAACTGAATAGGCACCATAGGGACTGTGTATCCAGGTATACATCCATGGTGTAAGGTATACTATTTATTAGCCAGCAGCCAGTTAGCTTAGCTTTGCACAAAGACTGGAAACAGGGTAAAACAGCTAGCCTGGCTCTGTCCAATGATAATTTATTAACACGGTTAGTTCATATGCCATTTCACAAGGGCCTGACTATTTCTTGGCTTTGCGGCATTGCTAAGAAACCAGAGACTCCAGAAAGTTAGGCCTATACTAGCTAGCTAAGACAGTGTTACAATCGGATAGCTGTGGCTTCACTGGTTTACAGAAATTACAATGGTGTCTAACTCTCCACCAGAAAGCAAATGAGCCCAAAATGTCAAACTTTAGCTTTTCCTTTAACTTCAGGGCTTTCTTCAATGCCCTCTGTCTAGCATGTGCTGGAGACTTTTATTTTGAAAACCTACGACCAGAAGTGCGCGCGGTTCCGTTGCAGGATTTGACAGCAGGTCCGTTTTTACCTCTTTGCTTTCCACCCTGCCTCGCTCTTTCTTTCTCTATTTAATACGCCTTTAGCCTGCCGTGTGTGTGCACGTATTTATTTATTTATGCATCTTATTTGAAAGTAATTAGTGTGTTTACCTTTTAGTCGTTCCTCAAATGAGAAGGCGTAAAAGATGGAGCTTCATATTTTAGAGCACAGCTTGAAAGTGGCGAGTATAGAAAAAGAGGGGATCCAGATTTGCACTCACGGATTAATAAAACTCGCTTTCTTGGCTTCCAAAACAAGGTACGTAACTTCCCAGACGCGACAGCTACATGAACATATACAGTGTCATTTATGGTTTTGACGTGCTTCACAGTGCCGTACGTGTTAACTGTCAGGATACTGCTGTTGTTAACATTATAGCAAACTAATGCCCGGGGCTGCATGCACTTGTATGCTTATGTGTAAAGGCTAACGGTGTTCATTCCTGCTCATGTAGTTGTTTGAATGCTTAATGCAGCTTTATGTGTTATTCTTAGTGAGTGTGTTGGTCTCTGCCACCAGTTTCCAGGCCTATATTGTTCTGTAGTGTCATTTTGTAGCTTCGTGCCATCTGTAGCTGGGTTGACGCCTGCGGGTGTGTGTGCGGGTTTGTTTGTGTGCGTGTGTGTGTGTGTGTGAGGGTGTGAGTGTCCGCGCGCGTGTGTGTGTTTGCAGGCAGTTTTTCCTCCTCTCACGGAAATCATAACATGTTTTCAACCCAACTCTAGTAAACAGCAGATCGGGCCTATGAAGTGGATATATTCACCGTGAGCCGATCAGCCTGAGGAAACTTTAATTAAATAGCCCATGCAGTGACATGACAACGGGCCTTTACACTTGTTATTGCTCTGTTGTGCAGTTTTTATTACCACAACAGTCTATTAATATATTACCCTAAACAAATTAGTTCACTTTACTGACACAGGTTATTTACAACAGGCAGTCAGTCAGCAGTCCAAGAGGCAGTGAGCTGATAATCAAACCTTCCTCTGTGCTGAAAAGTCACTGATAAAACACCGTTTCTTCTGATTACCTGATGTAATTGGAATTACCCACTGGATTTTACTGTAATTGGGCTGCAACTAACTAGTAATTTCATTATCAAAATATCTGTAATGAATGGATTAATTGTCTGTTCTATAAAATGTCAGAAATGCACTTCACAAATTCCTAGACTCCAAGGTGACGTCTTCATATGGGTTTTGTTTTGTCCCACCAAAAGTCCAAAATAGGTTACAGTGGTATGAGAAAAGCAGCAAATCCTCATAATCGAGAAGCTAGGACCAGAGAATGTTTGGCATTTTTGCAAGAAACAATGACGCAAACAATTAAGATACATTTTCTGTCGATCAGAGTAATCAATTTATCGTTTCAGTTCTAAACTCAAAAACATAATCTTATCACTTTCAGTTCCTCTTGGTTGGATATGTTTGCCACATTTGATTATAGACACAATGGGTATTGCACTTCATTAGTGTGATCTCTTTTAATGTGTGCATCTTGTAATCAGTCATTGTTTTATTCTCATCAAACTACATATAGATGCCCTTGTAGCATTTCTTGTAGTCAAGATTGCTGTCACTTAATAACACATTCTGTGATTTCCCAGCTTTGCTCACCACATTTTAAGTGTGAACTGATGGGGGGGGGAAAGACACAGCTGCCACAGCTATTGCACAAGTCCAGTTAGAGAAGCTACAGAGCTACATGTTATTGCATTAGCCTATAACACTATGCACAGCCATAATCTGCTCCTGACTGCAAACACAAGTAGAATTTCTCTTTAAATTGTGCTTTTTTTATGCAAACATTACACTCATCAAAAGCATGTTTCATGGTCTTCCACAGACAATACAGTAGTGCTCATAAGTTTAAGAATCCATCCTAAAGTTGACTAAAATAAAAAATTTGGAAAATGATCTTAGTGCCTTAATTAAAAAAAAAAATTAGTGGGCAGTATACACACCCCTATGTTAAATTCCCATAGAGGCAGGCAGATTTTTATTAAAGGCAGTTGTTTCATGTATCCAAGATGTTATGCATCCTGATGAAGTTCCCTTGGCCATTGGAATTAAAATAGCCCCACATCATTCACCATACCTAGAGATTGGCATGGTTTTAATTCAGTTAGCCTAATCGCTGGTTTGATTTGCATTGAGAGATGATCTTATTATAGTACCCCATGCCAATCTCTAGGTATGGTGAAGAAGTTAAAAGTTAGAAGAAAGTTCATTTTGCACCCTGCTCTGATGTAATTAACTTGTGTTTAATAATACGGACGTGCTGGAAAACCAAACAGACATAAATGCCTCATGTCAGCCAAAGTCCATGGTTCAAAGTAATTAAACCCAAACTTAATGAATATAGTGCTATATTGTCTATGCTTAGTATTTTAACTCTTGCACAGCCAACTCTGCAATCATTCAACTGTCTCTAGTTGTCTTTGGCGTGAACGCTCAGTGGTAAACATGGGAATCTGTCCCATGTCAACAGATCCAGTTGCATCCCATTTATTCAGTCAATCACCACTCTCAATAACTACTGTGGTTTCCACTGCAGCACCTCCTTTTCCCCCTGAAGATTAATTCTATATTTCATAAGTGTGTGTTAATATTTTATGATATCAGTGGAGTCTTTATTTCAGGCATTTCATGGACTACCTCCAATAAAAAAAAAAAACTAAAAAAAGATGGCATGACATTGAATTGGATGACATGTTTAGCATAATTCTGTAAAGAGTATTACTTGAACAATACTGTATTTTCAAGACTGATCCTAATCATGTTTAAGTCTTAAAATTATCCGACTATATGCTTTTTTAACATAAACACAAATCTCATAATTTTGTTATTAAAAGTTCACAAACGTACGTAGTGAGAATAAACTTGTGAGTAGTATAGATAAACTATATAATGGTTCTGAATTACATCTTAAGCATACTGTCATTTCTTGCTACTTATTATTTGACATATGATAGCCTATGTGCTGATACCAATATATCTGTGATAAGCTAAAGTTGGCTGATATATCAGTCTGGTCAGTTTCTATCAGGTCTTTATAAAAGATATTTAATATTATTTTTTCATTTAATTTGATATTTGTTGCACCCACATTTTTAGTGTCTCAAATGGGAGAGTCACAACAATTTACTTTGTCAATGCCAATGAGGAAGTAACCACTTGATAAGTGTGGTTTTGCCTTTCAACTTACTTGTGTGTCACTGTAGCTGTGAAACTGTCTATCATAAGCAAAATGTCCTTACTCCACTATTACAGGCTTATCATCACATACCTATTGTGAATACTTTGATAAAACGCAATGAGAATGGTAAAAAAAAGATTATATGACACTGAAATATCTAAATGAGGTCCACTTACAGTTAAGTTGTATTGAAGAACTTGTTTTAGACTGCATCCACATCTACTGTACAGTATGTTCGTCACACTGACCCTACTGTATTTGTGTCCAGTCTGTAGGCGGGATTATGCACTCAGTCAGTCTGGATATATGGTAACAAGTAAACCAGCAGTTGTAAACAATAGCTGTTTAGTTCCTGTAACTTAGTAATGAACAGAGTACTAGAATATTTTACTCACATAAAAGTACTGTTACTTTAATAAAATGTTACTCAAGTGCAAGTAAAGTTACCTGAGAAGAAAAGTAGGTCTGTAAAATGTACTCTGAGTAGGCTTAAACGTTACTGCGTTACATTTTAAAAAGGGAAAGGAAGAAGAAAGGTGAATTTTAAAAAAATATGATGTAATAGGATAGACCTATTAAATTAAATAACACATTTAGGCTACAAAATAAAGTGCACATACCACATCAAAGATATGTCCAAACCAACAATACATCCATTCTCTACAGACGGCGCTCTGCAGCCTGTGCAACTGATTATTAATCATAACTCAAGACAATTCAACAGATAACCGACCATAATTAACTGGACACCGCGGCGGGTGCAAGAAATTAAATAAGCCGTCACTTCTTATAGAATAACCAGCAGATTATTTATGGTAAATGTCTTTTTATAGCCAAAGGTTTTATTGTTATCTTTATACTGTCTTCTTTCTCTCTATACTGTATTTTGCTGAAAACTGCTGCTGGAAATTTCACTTTCCTTGCGGGAGTCATCCCAAAAGGATTAATAAAGAGAAGTCTAAGAACATCACCTAAGCAGACAACACAAACATGTTCAATATAAACTCCACAGCACTTACTACAGCAAAAGAGCTATAGGCACAGTTTTTGCACGATGTGCACACGCGCACACAACGCTATCCTACGTTGACGCCCTCTTCGGGAGTGTGTTGTTGGACTCACCTGGCCGAAAGGCCTTGTGTGGGCCTTGTTGTGCACCGCGAAGTCCTCCACAATCTGCTCCAGGTTCAACTGCTCTGCTCGTTTACTCCCAGTATGACCAGTCCACAGAGCCACTCTGTCCCACTACAACCAGCCCCAGTCTCTCTGGTCCGACTGCGCTCCTCAAAGTTTCAAACACGTTGAACACAAAGTCCTCACTGACGGTAAACGTTCCCGAGTAAACCGCTGGAGTATCCACCATGAGCATTGTAGCATGCAGACACGGTGGTCCAGCATGCACCTGTTCATCAAAAACGCGGGTGCGTTTGATTTGGGTCACTCAGAGTGCGTTGAAGTTAACCTGTGATTAATTAAGGTAGATTCCACAGAATGCCATTTTATTTAATATTAAATAAATACCGAATTAAATGGGCTACATAAATAAATAAAAATGCCTATAACATACATCCTGAAATAAATAAATGAGGCAGTAAATATAGGTAAAAAATGTAAATATATATAAGTTAATATAGTTCAATAGTCTAGATAAATACCCCCCCTATTGATTTAAAAAAAATTAAACTAGCTTTACTCCAGTCCATTAGCCTGACATGTCATACTCAGATTCTAGTCAGAATATGAGTCTGATACTGCTCCAATGGGCTGTCATTATGGGGCGTGTTTCAACCGAACCAGGAAAGAAAATGCCTCTGCACTCAATTGGATAGACCTACAACCAATCAGAGCAACAGAGTACGTGATGTATGTTGAACTTTTACCAAATCCCGTAGGAAGGATGGCAAAACATCTTCCCGATCGACAAATGCCTTGATCGCGGTTCCCTGTTCCTCTTTTAAAATGAATGCGCTGTTGATATCTTCTATAACGGCGGAATCTACACATCTCAATTCTCCAGTGGCAGCAGTCTTTGTTGTAAATTAATTCAACCCAAGCGCTCTTTGGTGATTATGGTTACTGTTGATCATCTGTCCATCATGGTATAAAGCCCGCCACCAATTTCATTGGTCCGAACAGCTCTGGTTCGAGCATTGTTGCTCCACAACGGATCAAGTCCAGACCGAACTTCCCAACCTCAAATGTTGTAGACGGGGCTAAGTTCGGCTGGCATCCAGGCTACAAATCCATAGCAAAGCAGAAGAAATACTGTCTGGGTATATTTTGGTACCACTATAATACCCAATGCAATGTTTTTTTCAGTACCTTCAGTGTTTAGGCTGCTTTAGACCTAATCTTTATTTTTTATATAAACAATGGCTCAAATGACAAAAGTGTAATGTGAAAGGTGTCACTTGTAGAGACAAACCCAACTCTGCAGCTTTTTAGCCTCTTTTAGCTCATTAAAAAACTCTTGTCAACCTCAACTCAGCAGCAGGCCTCAGTTGTTGGTTAAAAAAGAAATCAAACCCACTGTACAGGTAGTGTACAGCAACAAACAGCAGACACAGTGACTAGCTGACAGACTAGCTGGTGAACACAGTGACTAGCTGGTGAACACAGTGACTAGCTGACAGACTAGCTGGTGAACACAGTGACTAGCTGGTGAACACAGTGACTAGCTGACAGACTAGCTGGTGAACACAGTGACTAGCTGACAGACTAGCTGGTGAACACAGTGACTAGCTGGTGAACACAGTGACTAGCTGGTGAACACAGTGACTAGCTGACAGACTAGCTGGTGAACACAGTGACTAGCTGACAGACTAGCTGGTGAACACAGTGACTAGCTGACAGACTAGCTGGTGAACACAGCGGAGCATTTAGCAGTGACATATTTTCCTCGGAAGTTGGTGGAGACAAAAAGAATTAAAAGGAGAGTGAATGTTAGACTACAGGTGGCCACATACACAACTCAACACAAATAAATGCAAATGTTGCCCTGGATGTGCAAATAGGCCACTGACTGCTGACATGTTTACCAGAGCAACATTAGGAGATGCTAATGTGTCAGTGTTTTGTTTTAAGGTTGTTCTGCTGGCCCCCAAATGGCCACAAAAAGCAATTAATGCAGCTTTAGATCAAGAAGCACTTACATTTCCTTTGAGAAGGGAATATCAATGAGTAAACAAGCAGCAGAAACTGATGTGACATGTGATTCCAATGCCCGGCACTTTTTGATACTCGATGCCACAAAAACATTTAGTCACTACCAGAAAAGTACTGGGGTTCGATACCAAGCCCTAAATATAAACAGCGGAGATTTTAATGTCCTCTTATGATGACACTAAATACTCATTAACTTACAACAACAACTCACAAAAAAAAGAATTGGTGCAGCAATGTTTAGTTTCCTTTGTGTTTTCTTTTAATGTGTTTCCAAGTGAAGGGTCGTTTTTAATAACACATTTGTTGTGGTATTTCTCTGTTGTTAGTGGTTGGCAATGGTTTTTGGTACAAAGTGATTTAAAGAGTCCCTGTGAAGTTCCTTCCATGCACACAGAATGTGAGTAATGCTGGCTAATAGTTCAGTAATCTCCCCCTCAGTTTAATACACTGAATCTCTCCAGTGATTTGTCATTTCACTGTTGATCTGCATGGAAAACTGTCATTAATCCAGGCACGAGAAAAAAACTCCAGTACTCATAATCCTAATATCCTGGCTCGGCAAAAACACACTGCAAGTCAAAGTGACACTTGACAGCTCATTTACTTCCAAGAGGAAATGCTGCCGTTCCCACATAAAGCATTGAGTCTGTTTTGTTATTCCACTGTTGTTTTTCACACCTTTCAGCCAAAAATGACATGTAAGCATTCCATTGCTGCCTGTAAAGATGTGGTTATCACAGTATCGTTAATAGTGCATGGTGTTTTTCCACTGCACTGCTTTCATTTGTGCTTAAGAAAGTATGCTGGACATGATTACAAGCCGATTTTTAACAATATCCTTCATTATCTAAGAAACATTTTGGTTTGGCGCATTGAACCTTGACAGTTGGATTTCAGACAGAAACATAATACATACACACACACACAATATTACAGAAAAAGGGTGGTTTTAACAGAAGGGACATGTAATAGGATTTCATAAAAGGAAACCTAAGTTTTGTCATGTGTTGGCAAATAAATACAGTTAAATTTAGCCAAATTTTGATTAAAATCAGGAACTAACTGACCACATGTAAACAAGATTATGAATCTGACCAGAGATTAGATGCCACCTTTCGGTGCTGAATAATTTTTGACAGTCTGGTCCACAGACACATTTCTGTCAGACATAAAACATAAGGTTATATCCAGTCTTGTTCATTATATAAAAACAAAGTATCATCATGAAAACACAATTTTAAATAGAGACTTTTTAAAAAGTGGATGAGTTAACCTGTGTTTCGGTGGACCACTTGTCTTGCCATTTTGCATTACCTATTGCAAAGTACCTCCAAAACACAAGTATTTGTGAGTAGGGCTGGATAATAATTTGTCAATTTAACAACATTATAAATCTCTTACCAACCTGAATGTATTCAATAAATGTCTATAAACCGGCAGAACCTACATTAAGCAAGCAAGCAGAAATTCAACCAACCTATCAGCCAGCAGATCTTCAACTCGCCAGACTCTAATGAAACAGGACAAACATGTCAGAAGTGAGACAATGTGAGAAAGGAAATACATGCACTTATGTATAAACAAGACAATAAGTCTAAAGCCACTAGTGGCTATGTGAGGCTCATTGTAAGGAAAACCATGGCACTAGATTATATGGCAGTGGGTCACCAAAATCATTACAATTCATCCTGTGGGCACCACAACTTTCGGTAGCAAATTTCACTGCAATCCATCTAACATCCATCAACCCTTTGTTTGAAATATTTCAGTCTGGACCCAAGTGGCAAACTGATCGACAGAACGACAATGCCATCCGTTGAACCACGCAACCAGATAGCTTAGGTCATATTTTTAGCCTTATGTATGTGTATTTAAAAACATCTCTAGATGATCATTGAAATTCCTCTCACAACACTTGGCATTGGAGAGGTTTATATGCAGAACTGTGCTTTATTGATAGCTCGGTTATAAACCTCATATTTAATATGAAATGATAAAGAAGACATTTACAGGCATAGTTGCAGTCTTGTGTTGGTCCCTGCACATCTCATTGATGGATCTTCTCTTATGAAACTGTCTCTTTAATTCTCCAAACACACTATTTGATGTGTATGTTATGAATGCTTCAGGGGGCAACAGACTTGATGTAGCGGTGGAATATTTAAGCATCAAGGTTTTCAACTGTATTTAATCTATTCTAAGGATCTTCCCAGATATTAGTATCCACTGTTTGATTTGTTCTCTCTTTTTCTTCCTCTCCCATTCAGATGCAAGTTTTTCAGTTTGACAGAGACTCCAGAGGACTACACCATTATTGTCGATGAGGAAGGCTTTAAAGGTGGGCCTCTCTTTGTGGATCTTTAAAGTCGCTGTGGCAACCATAGATCGGGGCGGCAGGAAAAGATCACATTGTGTAACCTCTGATTCTCTCCAGTCCCACGTAGCTTCAGCCGCCAATGGTTGAGCACACTTTGCTATTATGGATGTGAGGCCAAGCTGCCAGTGGCTGAGTTTTGTGGTTGGCTGATTAAGTGAATTCATGTCATTACACACCCTTTTCCAGGGTGACCCTCCCTGGTTACCCTGGAGACTACAGGCTATTTGTTGCATAACTGCTGCAGGTATTTTCTTCTGGTGACTGGCTCTGACTGTGTGGGTTCCTGTTTTCTGTTGAAATAAAACTATGAAGCTCAAGCAAGCAATGTTAGATACATGTTTTACATTCCAAAATACACTGAAAACATATTTTTCTACCCTTATTCATATAAACAGAATATGTCCATATGCATCTAAAAACAGATGATTAGGCCTAAATACTGAAGTGAATATTATAATGTCGGAGAACTATTACACAATCCAATCCATTGACAGTTACTTAATAAGGTGAGCATGCAGTAAATGTTAGTCTTGGGTAAATATTATTGAATATCCTGTTTAATAAAGGTTGTTGATTAACTGAACTAGATTGAGTTTGACTAATATTTCAGATAATGTTTTGAGATAGTAAATGCTTTTGGTACACTCACTACAATGCTATTACATATTAACATTATTAATTAGCATTTCAATCATTATTAGGGCTGTGACTTATTTTAATATTTTAATTTTTGATTAATCTGAAGATTATTTTCTTGATTAATCGACTAATTGTGTCTATGCAACGTTAAAAACTAGTAAAAAACCACCTCCCTCAGCCCAAAGTGATGTCCTTAAATTGCTTGTTTCATTCCACCAACAGTCCCAAGAAATGTTTCATTTTCTATTATATATGATGAAAACAATCAACTTAATGATTAATCAAGTAATTGTTGCAGCTCTAATGCAGTTTTATTGCTAGTGTTTTATTGTTAATAAATACTTTGTAAAAGGAACAGCGTGGCTATTTTTGCCTCATTATTTCTATAATGTGGATGAAGGGCAGGTTTAACTTGCATCTCAAATATTCTCGAGTCTTTCTTAACTCATTAGGACCGGATGCAACATATGTATGCAAAATGTAAACCAAACAGGGGTAGGTACAACTTTCTAGACTAGTATTTAGTAGGACATGCAGAAAAACTGGTCTAATACAGTCTGCTATGTCACTGACTCCAACACTGAAGAGTGGAGGGTGAGAATAATTTTGTATAATTCCAGATAATAAAAAGACATTGGCAATAGCGCTTAATATATTTAAAAAAGTATGGGTAAAAAAAAGATGAAAAACAGGAAACAGAACAAAGAATAAGGAACAACTATTAGTCATGCTCATTGCTAACCCTGAGTTCTAGTTTCTTTCCTATTTAAAAACTTATGTTAAAAAATGTATCATTGCTTGTGCATTTTTAGCAAAGAGCTATAACAAGTATAAAAAGATGTACAAACTGTCTGCAGGTTAAAGTATGTTATGAATACACAGCTGTGTGTTACGACCACTTTTATAGTCTATTGATACTGCTTGACCTTGTGTGAAGCCTAATAGCCGCTTTTAGTTAGTCCTAAATCAGGTCAAGTCACCTCTCCTCAGGTTTTATTGGTTAATTATGTGAACTTGTGAGTGACAGAACTGCTGCATTTGTGTTCTTTTTTGACATGACTGTCTGTCAATTCACAGAGCTCCCCCAGTCAGAGCACATCAGTGTTGCTGATGCCACATGGTTGGCCCTTAATGTGGTGTCAGGGGGCGGCAACGCCTCCAACTCGCAACCCATCGGAGTCACCAAAATCGCCAAATCAGTCATTGCACCGTTGGCTGACCACAACATTTCTGTTTTCATGCTGTCAACATATCAGACAGACTTCATTCTGGTGAGTGTGGATAATAATGTTCCAATACTACTACCATTTGGTATCATTTCAACATTAACGCTGGCAATAAATTATTTTCTGTGAATCCCTTGTGAATGTGATGGTAGTCCCACACAGGACTGGCAGACCCTGCCAAATGGGCCTCGTTCACCAAGAACTTCCTACATTTTTTCTTAAATTTGTTCTATTTCTTCAATCAATCAATTCATTTGTCATGTGTGGGATGGGGGGGGGAGGTCCTCATGTGTCCTCATTCAGGATCCTAGTGGTCTGAGGGTAGAACCTCCTGCTGAGCCTCTCAGTGCTGGCCTGGTGTATTCGGTTCCCTCTTCCCGACCTCAACAGGGAAAAAAGGCTGTTACCCTGCTGGTTTGGATCTTAAATGACTCTGCTAGCCTTTTTCTTGCGTCTGTAAATATCCTTCAGGCAGTGTAAGACAACCCTTATTGTATGTTCAGACAATAAACCTTGTGTTCCTGTTCGGTGCTGTTTCTGTACCAGACAGTGAAATGTGTAGAAATTGCTCAGTATTTAGGGAAATTTCCTCAGGCGTCTGAGGTATCTGCCTTGCCTTACTCAAAAAATCCTAAATAAGAAAACACTGGTGAATCTCAGAATCTTTGTAAAAACTATGGATATAAAGAAGAAATTTCTTCTTAACAAATGGTTGGTCACTAAGGCCCAATAATAAACTATTATATAGATAATAGTAATATAGGGAATTGCTAGAATTGTTGGGTCCTTGTAAATTGAGTGTAGTCTAGACCTACTTGATACTATTTATTCAACTGAATTGAATACAGAGAGGCAGTTACAGAATTGAAAGGCTATTGCAGAAAAAATGCCAACAGAAAATACTATAAAAAACAAAAGAAAATCTCTTCTATAATGACTAATTCTACTCTTCAGTTTTTTGGAGGGGGATTCAAAATGTTTTATTTTTCATCCCGGACTCAGTTTAAAAACAAAATAAATGAAGTTAATCATGTTATTGATCAGGTTCACAGCTTGCTTCAAGAGTTGAATTGTTTGTCTATTATGCAACCTCTGGCAACACAATCGTCTATGATCAAAGTGGCTGACATGAAAAAGCAATAACTTTGGATATAGTGTACCTCTCACAGACCCACTTCCTTCTGATTTAGGAAGAAATCCTCTCTCATACTGAAGCCTTTCGGACCACAGGGAGTGTTTTATTATTGCCTTGCTTTAGTGGAAAAACAAGTTCTGCTGAGCAGCATGTTTATGAAAATGGATGTTGATAATCTGTTATGTAAAGGGGATCAGTGGCTCTTATTCAGCCTCTTACTGGAATTCCAGGTATCCTACTCGGGTCTGTTTCCTGTTTCCTGTTTCCACACTGGCTGCTCCTACCCACAATCCTAATTACTGGTAAATCAGATCAAAAAAAGGCACACAAACAACTGCTGCGTTCACCCTGTCGCCCACACCCACCACCCATCTTCTCCTTCCATCCTTGTCTCACGCTTTGTCAAATTGCATTACCAAATCTCTGAGCAGACCAAAAAATAGACACGCTTAAGATGTGTGTGTTGTTTTTCACTGATAGGATATTTTATGTTACATAAAGCAGTAAAAACCTGACCCAAATGTTGAATGCACTCATTTAGACGCAATCATGACTATCATGACTGAGTCAAGCCGCTCACAGCAGCTACACACCAGCTTTCTTCTTCTCTCACACACACACACACACACACACACACACACACACACACACACACATTCAAGTGACGCAATAGCTGTCACCCTCGGTGAGGAAACACTTGTGCTACTCTCTTTAACCAGCTTTAGCGTTCACCTTTGAGATACACCAAGGCTTATTGTCCGACCAATATACTCAGCTCCATTATATTTGATATATAAATCTTTATAGGTTTGTATAATGTTGACCAAAGCGAGAGCTGTGTCCGGGTTCTCGGCAGTAAGTCGGACTCGTTCCAGGTGAGGGTTGGCCTCCGCCAGGGCTGCGCTTTGTCACCAATCCTGTTTATAATATTTATGGACAGGATATCGAGGCGTAGTCGGGGTGGGGAGGGGTTACAGTTCGGTGGGCTCGGGATCTCATCGCTGCTTTTTGCAGATGATGTGGTCCTGATGGCATCATCGGTCTGTGACCTTCAGCACTCACTGGATCGGTTCGCCGCCGAGTCTGAAGCGGCTGGGATGAGGATCAGCACCTCTAAATCAGCAGGAAACCAATGGAGTGCTTTCTTCAGGTGGGGAGTGAGTCCTTACCCCAAGTGAAGGAGTTTAAGTACCTTGGGGTCTTATTCGCGAGTGAGGGGACCATGGAGCGTGAGATTGGTTGGAGAATCGGAGCAGCCGGTGCGGTATTACATTCCGTTTATCGCACCGTTGTGACGAAGAGAGCTGAGCCAGAAGGCAAAGCTCTCCATCTACCGGGCAATTTTCGTTCCTACCCTCACCTATGGTCATGAAGGCTGGGTCATGACTGAAAGAACGAGATCCAGGGTACAGGCGGCCGAAATGGGTTTCCTCAAGAGGGTGGCTGGCGTCTCCCTTAGAGATAGGGTGAGAAGCTCAGTCATCCGAGAGGAGCTCGGAGTAGAGCCGCTGCTCCTTCGCGTCGAAAGGAGCCAGTTGAGGTGGTTCGGGCATCTGGTAAGGATGCCTCCTGGGCGCCTCCCTAGGGAGGTGTTCCAGGCGCGTCCAGCTGGGAGGAGGCCTCGGGGAAGACCCAGGACTAGGTGGAGAGATTATATCTCCAACCTGGCCTGGGAACGCCTCGGGATCCCCCAGTCGGAGCTGGTTGATGTGGCTCGGGAAAGGGAAGTTTGGGGTCCCCTACTGGAGCTGCTGCCCCCGCGACCCGATACCGGATAAGCGGATGAAGATGGATGGATAATGTTGATTCAATATATACAGTTACTCTTGAAAAGTTTGCTACTGTGGAATTCATTTCATTTGATGGCAATATTTTCAGAATACATTCAAATACAATTTTGATAATACCCTCAAGGAGGAAAAATCACCCAATAATCTGTGAACCTGTTAAAGAAAAAAAGGAAATGCCTTTTGTATGTAGGTTGATTGTCTTTCTGATTCATCCATATTCCAAAGTTTGCTTTTAACCCACAACCTTCTACCCAAACTAATAACTTAATTTCCGTGAATCCTGTTTTCGTCAGACATAGAAGAAACATTTCACGATGTTATCCAACATTTGTTTTCAACTCACTCATTCATTTCTTTTGTCCTCAGGTACGAGAGCGAGATCTGCCGATGGTCATGCACACGCTGTCTTCCCGAATTCACTTTGCTCCGGGTGGTCAACGGAGAGACTTTTGCTGCTCACGATCTGGGAGTCACCAATGGCTTTGTAAAGCCTAAACTCGGTAGGCATAAAAGAACAAAAACATATGTTTATTTTTGTATAGAAGCATCTATCGAAGAATGGTGACATGCAGGAGGTGACCACATTTAACTGCAACCCAAACCGCTTGAACATTTTCAGAATATAATCAAAGTAAAAAAAGCATTTAAAAACAGTTTTGGAAACTTTTGTTGGACTACACATATCTACAGTTTTCAACACTGGTGCAACATCTGTTTAACATCAAAATGCCTGCTAAGAGATTTTACTCTGACAAAACTATCTCAACTCTGAGTACTTTAAGTCCTTCTCGCACGTGTTGGTTCTGAAGTTTAGCTTGAAAGTTCATTATTTACGTATGATAGTTTTAAAAAATGTGATGAGATTGATTAATAAGTTGCTTGCCCTAATTTATTCAATCATCTTTGTTTTTCAGTGCCCCGTCCCATCATTCACCCCTTATTTAGTCCCAGCAACATGTTCTGTGTGACCAGCCTGGACCCAGACACACTGCCCTCTGTAGCCACCCTGCTCATGGATGTCATGTTTTACTCTGGAGGGTAAGAAAGTGAAATGATTTAGTGTATGAAAATGAACAAAATCAATTGTGGACAAAATCGGTCAGTTGTGAGTGTCAGAGTGTCAGTTGTAGGATGCTACCTACAACAGCTGTGTAAACTAATGTCTTTAAAATCATGTAAGCACAGAGGAACAAAACCAAAAAGATACTCCATCCATTCCATCTTGTATTTTGCTTGTTTTAAATCAAAAACCACTAGAGGAAGCTTGTTTTCTTCACTTGTTGTGTAGCAGTAGGTCTACCACTTTTGACGCAGGCAGACAACACAGAAATATGTCAAATGTCATGTGGAATACCATGAAACCTGTACAGATTCATGGTCCATAGAGGAAGAATCCTAATGACTTTGACGATTGACATTTTTGGTTTTCTTCTAAATGTTTCAAGGGTGGAGTGTATATTTGGTTCAGACATCAATGTTCCCCACAGGGTGATTTGAATCATTTCATTCTTCTTTTTTGGGGGGCCAAAATGCTTTGAAATGTAAATGATACATTTGGCGTATTCTGTTAAAATAGTTATTTTTATAGTTATTATTAAAGGAAAGACAATAAACATCAATATAACAACTGTCATTTAACAGGACATGACTGCAAGTGTAAGGTCACGAGGTGTAAGATTACTAGAATGCAATTCCTGCGTTACCAGTTCGAACACATTAAGTGTTGTGCCTTTCTCTTTCCAAAGTCCAAAGGAAAGCGGAGCATCCAGCGAGGACTCCAGCCACATCCGCTTCTTCTCCTTCTCCCTGATCGAGGGCTACATCTCTCTGGTCATGGACGAACAGACAACTCAAAGGTTGAGTAGCAACAAACACCTGTGACACAACAATGTATTTAAATTTCTGCTGCTGCTGCCTGCTTAACAACACATTCTTTTGAGATGTTTTCTTCTAGTCAGACTGGGACATTATGTTTAGGAACAAATTTATGATTGTTGCTCAGCAATAGCAGAGCAGTTGGGTTTATACAATATACTTAAGTCACAGTGTGTTTCAGTCTGACTCATTCCTTCTTACAGAATACTCTCTAATTAAGTAGAAAGGGCTCCAAGAAACCTGAGCAGCTACAGATCCCATGGAGTTGCTCCTCTATTAGCAACACATTAGCATTGATCATAGTTCATTCATAAATAATATATCACTTATATGGGTCAGTAATGTCTTAAAGCCATTTGGAGGTAAAATAATAACTGGACCAATCTTTCATTGTGTATGTATGCATGTAGGTCAGCCTTGTCCCCACATTTGTACTATCTCTTGTGTTGCCTTAAGGGAATAGGTCACCCATTTTTGCTCAACTTTACAATGGCTCTCTTATTGAGCGTGACAGGTTGAACAGCAGTAACAGAATTCACCTGCTGATGTTCATCTTAGTGGTTAATAGTTAGCTTCTTCAGCTGCTGCAGCTCCACGCAGTATCTGTTAGCTGTGCCAGGTGTCCGCCACCTGTTAACTAGAGCAAAACAAAGACATCCTTTAAAGTAGAGAGAGTGAGGCTAAACATTTGAATGTAATAAATCTCAAAAATCTTTGTCAAGTATCAGATCATCAGATTATAATTTTTTTAAATTTAGGAATTAAAAGTGAAATTGCTCTGTTAATTACATTTCCTGTGGTCTCCTTTTAAAAGAAAGAAAAACAAAAGAGAGAATTTTATATTTTTGTTTCATTCTGTGCTTTATAGGGGGTCCTCAGAGTCAATGCAGGGGGGCCACCAAAAACTAAAATGTTTTAGCATGAATCCAACATATATAGCCCTATATGTAATTTAGCAGTGTCATATTTTAAAAATTGATTATATGATTTGTTTGTAATAATCTGTAAAGTTACTCCAACTGTCCAATGGCCAGGGCTGTCAATCACACATGTACATGCCCCCTCAGAGGAGCATTTCTGACTGTAACAATATTCAAAAATCACTGTGACATGATTTTTGTCTGGAAAAACTGAAAGTGCTTGTTAATTCAGTTTTACTCAGATATTATATTCTGCCCCATAAACGTATAAAATATATACAGTATGTATATATATATATATATATATATATATATATATATATATATATATATATATAATCTGTAATCTGTTAATTTCTTTGTACTTTGTTCTCTTCAAGGTTTCCAAACAACGTTCTCTTCACCAGTGCTTCTGGTGAGCTTTGGAAAATGGTTCGCATCGGGGGACAACCTTTAGGATTTGGTGAGTTTTATTTGCCAATAGGCTAGTTAGGCATGGCTACTAACAGGCCATATGTTGGTAAAGATGAACAGTAACAGGATCAGAGATGAGCCCATCTCCGAACACAATGTATGCTGAAGCATCAGTATAATAATTATACTCAAATTATTTATGAGCACTACAGATGTCACAAACCAACCTACTTTTAGAGAATTTCACAGCAGACGATGATTTCATCTCTCAGCAGCAGTTAACAACAAATTTAACAACTTTTTTTCAGCTTTCAGGATCAGAGTTGATGTGTTGAATCTTAAAGCATCAGGCGACTAATCTGTTCGGCTGGTGTCGATTGGTGCTGCCTGCCTGTGTGATCCAAACAAGCAGCTAACACAGTAAATACATACAGAAAACTAGTTTATGATTTCATGTGGCAACTGTTGTAGCCAGTGCTTGTTTTCCCTAAAAGAAAGTTGGCAACAATGCTCTGTGCAAATACCAGTTCATGAGTAGAATGTTCTATAGAAAGTGTCTTTTTTGGCTATTGTTTCAACATGTTAAAATGACATTTGTAGTTTGTGCAAATGCCACATAGAAACTGTAATGATTGATTGTTTTAACATTAATAATGTGACATTTAATAGTGTATAATGTCAGTTTTGTTGATCCTGTGTTGGATCTTGTACTGCAGTGATTCCCAACCAGCATACCTGTAACTCAGGGGGCAGTGCAAGATAGTGGAGTTGCTCATCTAGTTTGAAAAAGCAGAAATTATGATTTGTTAAGGAGTAGGATTACAAGATGGTGTGTTTATTGTGCAATAAATACAGCATAACTTCCAGCGCAGCTCACACCAACCTGCACCTTGAGTATTTTTCTACAACATTGAATATTAATGACCAAATAAGCAACCATCAACCATGTTAAAGTTTGGGTAATACATCTTTAGGTATCATGTATTAAGAGTTTAACATTCTACATAGTCATTACTATGGACGTAACAATGGCAAATTGTTTTTTTGTGGAAAAAATACATTTTGGAAAATTGGATTGTATGAGTTTGAGAATCAACTAGTGTGGACTTCAACGGAAAACAGGAAATAAACAGAGCTTTGGATTAACACAACCTTCATGCCTTTCTGTCACATCTACAGCAGTCAGATTCGCTGTGTTTCCTTGGAAGGAATCACGGCACTAGGCACTTGTAATGGCATTTTGAACATGTTTAGAGGCTAAAAACACGTTTAAACTTGCCCTGTTTAAGCGTGTTGGGTGCTAACTCTAGCAGGAGGATAACCCGGTGTAGGCAGCACAGATTGGTTTTGTTTTTCTTGCTACTGACAGCACTCCAAATTTCCAAACAGAGCTTGTGTTGAAATCGACTGGAATTCTCCTTTAATGAAGGGGAACTCATTTAAATGAAAGGCTGGGAACAACTGCTGTACTATGTCCATACATACGTACTGTAAGTGTACACACAAGTGTACACATATATAATAACAGTCAGTAATATAGCAAGTCATTTTTATTTATTTTTTCGCAGATGAGTGCGGAATCGTGGCTCAAATATCAGAACCCCTGGCAACGGCTGACATTCCAGCTTACTACATTAGCACCTTCAAGTTCGACCACGCCCTGGTAAGACGAAACATGGCAATGCAGTTACAGTATTTTGACTCAATACTGTGTATCTGCTGGAGAGCTGCAGGAATTACTTCATTAATTGATTTGCCGAGCAAAAAATGGGCATGAAACGAGCATTAAAAATGGGGGCAAAAACAAAAGTGTTGCATTTATACATATATTATATGCAGAATGGCCCCTGACAGAATAATATATGTTTTCTAACTGGATTATATTATATTTATTGATGCATAACTTCATCACTTTAATATTGCAGCTGGTAAAGGTAGAGCTAATTTGAATTACTGAATAAACTTAATCTTAACAGCTTAATCCATAATAATACATCATCATTTATGAGTGGATTTATATTTTGTATAAATAATCTGAATCTAAAAAGTAACTAGTAATTAAAGTTATCAAATAGATATAGTGGAGTAGAAGTATAAAGAAACACAAAATGGAAATACTTGAGTAAAGTAATGTACCTCACATAAGTGCTGGCCTTAAGTAAATGTCCTTTTTTACATTCCAACACTGGATTTTAGACTTTTGGTCGGACAAGACATTTGATGACGTCACTTTGGTCTCTAGAAAATTGTAATGGAAATGGTTTTCTGATGTTTTACAGACCAAACGAACAATCGTTAGTAGCGGCCTCTACAGTAAAATGCAGCTGTCAGAAGGTTTTAAAGCCTCATTTCTTCTCCAGGTTCCCGAAGAAAACATCCAAAGTGTGATCGGAGCTCTGCGGACCAAGAGCACGGCACAGTGAAGGAAAACGAAGACTGGTTTTCAAAGTAATTTCGTTCATCATTTATCATGTCCAAAAAGTGCCAAGAGCTTAATAGCGGACTACTGTGGATCGGCTCTGAAAGGAAGGGATCTAACCACAAAGTGTGGGTGGGGAGTGTGAAGGTGTGTTAGGGACGCCTTTGTTACTCGGCCATTTTCTTTACCCCCACCCATCCTTGGCACTCGAGGCCCTCCACTGCCTGCTCTGGTAGTTGTTGCTTTAGTTTATCCAATAGCTTCTTTTCCTTTCTAAAAGCTGCTTCTTCCCACTCCCTGACCCTCATGAGCACCATACTGTATTAGTTACATAATTCCTCTCATGGAAGGATGACGAATGTACTCTCAAAAACAAAAGAAATATTATATCAAGCTCTCCATATTTTTTGTTTAGTTTTCCACAGGTAATGTCTCAGTGCCAAGATGTCTGAATGGCTTAACTGATGCCTTTGTCAAAAATACTATACATGTGTGCAATTGTAGGAGACAATTTTTGAGACAGCCAATGATGACATAGCCCCTGGTTGAATAATATGGTGTGTGTGTGTTTTTTTTGGTGCTTTTAGTAGCTGTTGAACATCTTTTATTCACAGCAATGATCTGACTGTTGGAGTCTATTGTTAAATTCAGATGCTTGGTCTGGTGGAACATGAAGTAAATCCAAGATCGTGATGAGGACATTTAAATTTTTGTGTTTTAAAAAGTAATACGAATTCACACTGTGAGCAACCTGGTGGTGATGGGTCACTTAAAATTAGATCTTATCTATAAATATGTGGGGTTTTTTTTATAGTTTCTGTGGCTAGTAACCACAATTTATGTCATTAATCATAGACATCAGAGAGCATATACATTAGAATTAATTTATTATTTCATCTAAAAAAGCTAGAGGGATAGTTTGGATCTTTTAGTTGGGGTCGTATGAGGTACTTATCTATAGTCAGTGTGTCAGCTACAGTAGATGGCGGTCAGCACGGCCGCCGTTTAGAGAAGCAGACATGAGTACTGACACAGAAGCTAAGCAATGTACTGCTGTGGACAGGGTCTGGCGAGTCCACACAACATTCCTGGATAGAAGAAAAACGTGCTCTGGTTGATCAAAGGTTGTTTAGTCATGCAACAGAAAACTCAGATTGGACAGATAGTCTAGCTAGCTGTCTGGATTTACCCTGCAGAGATCTGAGGATCAGTTAACCACAGTCCTCAGAAATCGACCAGAGATAATAAATAAATAAATAAAAATTCCAACACAAAGGAAGTGGAGGGTGAAAGACATTTTTAAAAAAAATAGGCTATATCAAATTATTCCAAGTGACATACATGAGTGGGCCCCCAGTACATTGTCTGTCTTGTAATGGGTCCTTGGCTAAAAACTAATTGAGAAACCTCTGCTCTAACTATTCCTCCAACAAGCAATTATATCTGATAGAAACTTTTTCTGTTTTCTGGTCACTGCTGATGACCTAATGATCATGTTGCTCACAGTGTGAACCAGCAAAAAGACCCAATGATACAATGCAATGACAAAAATGTTTTGCATCTACAGTAGTAATAAATTACTGAGCCACTTTGACAATGTACAAGAATAAGCTATGGTTCACACAGGGACGGAGCCCTGGTGTCCATTTCTAGGTGTTGAAGCTGCCCCTCTCCTGCCCCAGTCTGCACTTTAATGCAGGTTCCACCCTCACAGGCCTGCTGTACTGATGTGAAAACAGGGGAGGGGGTGCTATTTACTGTAGAAAGTTCCTGTCCACATGGGTGACAATGTTTTTCTTTCTTTCTTTTTATTGTACACCACCTTGCACCCAACCAGTCTTCTGGTCAGATTTGATTAGTAGAAACCCTGTATTTATCAGTGTTAAAACAGGAGGAAGGTGACATTTCTTCTGATTCCATTTCAAAGAAAAACATGTTGAAAGCTTTTCATTTGGAGCTTCTTGTGTGAAAAAAATAAATAAACAAGCTTTTCTTTTCTTTTTTGAGCCCAGTTTTCACCAATTTGTCATTTTTGCTGGCTTTACTTAACAACGGGGGGTTGTTCTCTCACTGTTATTTGCTCCCAGTGTGTACTTTAAGCCAATAAACTGGTGATGTCGCTGCCCAATGTGGTCGTCAAAGCCTCAAGATAAATCAGATTCTCAATCAAATTTTGGAGTATTTTGACATAGATATTGGACAATGATTTGCGACAGATTGACTGAATGTCATCTATGAGTTAATATAATGCAAAAACGTCATCAGTATTAGTACTATACAAGTATTTAACAGTATATTAATTGCTTCAGCTAATAAACAATGTTGGTTACATCAGAACTACAGTATTACTAATTTTAATATGTCAAAAGTGGCGTATTGTATCGATGAGCATAAAACCATTTTGAATTACATGACAATGCCAAACAGGTTTATTGCCAAGTTGTTTTTTACAAGAAAATGTATCTCTGTTTTGTGCTGCATAATGAAAAACAAGTACTGCAAAAGTCAACAATCATAAATATAACATAATGTACAATAAAAATTACATTTAAAAAGTGTAAAAGTAGAGAAGAGACTATGATAAAGCAATCCCTAAATAATGTTTGCTGTCATGAACTGTCCTTAGCTATAAGCTAATACCAGACCAAGGATGTAGCCTGAGTACATTGAACTGAGCAAGGGTGCGTTTTGTTGCTTTATTGCTATGATTTGTAAAATAATATGTGGTATTTATTCTTTTAAGTTATATGGTCTCATTTAAATGCCCATCTGGACTTTTTCTGTAATGTGCATAAAAGCAAAACCAAAATCAATCACAACCTCAGTCATATTGTAAAGTGTAAGGCAGCATGGTTGCTAAGTGGTTAGCACTTCTGCCTCACAGCAAGAAGGTTCGTTTGAATCCAGGTCGTTCCGGGCCTTTCTGGGTGGAGTTTGTATGTTCTCCCCCGTGTTTGTGTGGGTTTCCTCCTGGTTCTCCAGTTTATTCCCACCATAAAGACATGAATGCTATCTCAAGGTAGGACTACGGTTGAAAAATAGCCAATTAGCTAACACTGGCGCATTTACAAAAAATGTTGACTAATGTGCATTGTCCTAATCAAATAAATAAAAAAATAACTGAAGCCTTTAGGGGTTGTACACCTGTAGTTATATTGTAATTTGAGTCACATTTTTATGTGAAAAATACACATTTAGTGCACACACCTGCCCTTGTGTGGACTCCAGTTATACCCTTCCTCCACTCCAGCCTGCAGCACATGGACGACAGCAGGGAAGACTGCAGGTATATCAGTTGTCTGTATTATTTGACCTGAGTAAACAAAGCAGAGAACAGCCAGGTCCTTATTGCCTCCACACGCCACCTTTTTCTCTGCTTCAGCTCACTTCCGCACACAGACGGGGGTGGAGGACTGTTCCAGCTGCAGACACCCTCTGTAGAGCAGGGTTAAGGAGAGGACATGGTCTGTTAGTGTTTTCCCTTATCACGATCATCTTTCTCCTTACATAATCTGCCGCTCACTGACTTGGGAGTAAAAGCTTGTTCTTTACCTACAGGGGTAGAAAGAACTAAGTAAATTTACTTGTATTACAGTAACTATTTCAATTACAGTAAGTATTTCAATCTCCTATAGTTATGTAAAATCTGAATCTTAAAGTAGTTTTACTGTTACTTGTGTCGAATATTCTCATACTCTTTAGACTTGTTTCCACCCTCAGTCCCACTCACTGCAATTAAAGTATCTATTCAAATCTCAAGTACAGCTGCAAACACAAGAACATCTCATTACTGCTAATTAAAATGCTGACCTTGCCCTGCTTGATCGACTTACATTCTGTTGAGGTGCGAGGCCACTGGTGGGAAACCTCCACCCACAGACATGACAAATCAAAACTTTACGAGTGAGGTATAAATAGCAATGAGTCAGCACTTCACCCTGACAAAGCCGGATATCAGCAGCACATTTTCCTACCACACAGTTTACTGCTGTCACCTAACAGGATTTCCAGCCATGTTTACCTGAAATTTGAAGCTGCACTGTTTGTAACGTCCACATTCAATAACCTTGACAATAGTCCCAACTCAAGGTCCACTTACTGGCCTTTTCTGGAGCTTTGAAGCACATCTTAACGTTAAATTACAGCGGCTTTAATCAATATTTCTGTAATAATCAAATTGCTCGTAGCAATTTAACTACAGAGAATCCTCATCTAAATCTGCAGCTCCACTCTGCTTCACAGAGCTCTCATAGCAGGAGCAGGAAGTTTAGCTAATAGCTAGTGTGCACCTGCATCTGCTCAGCGGTGGACATTGTGGAGCATTTAGCAGCGAACGCCACATTTGATGTACTTGTACTACTGTAGATAAAACTGTAGATAACTGTGAAGAAAAAAAAATCAGGTTTTGTACTCAAATTGTCCGTGAATATTCACATCCTGCCTGATAGATAGATCACAGGTTGTTTTTTTTTATGCTCACTCAGTGGTTTTGTCATACATACACTCTGAGAGGTCCCCAAGTTGTCACAATGATGAATGGCCCCAGAATGCAGGAACTCAGGGGGGGGGGAAAGAGCTCAGCAACAGTCCCGGTGTGATTGTGTGATTTACTCTACTGTAAGAAAGAAACTGTCCCTCAGCATCTACAGTATTATATATGTATACTTTATTATTATTACTTTATTAAAGGTCCCATGACTTGGTGCTTTTTGGATGCTTTTATATAGACCTTAGTGGTCCCTAATACTTTAACTGAAGTCTCTTTCCCAAAATTCAGCTTTGGTGCAGAATTACAGCCACTAGAACCAGTCCCACAATGAGCTTTCCTTAGGACGTGCCATTTCTATGTCTGTAGCTATTGAGGAAACGGGGGGGGGGGGTGGGGGGGGGGGCAAGGTGGAGGCTGGGGGTGTGGCCTTGACTAACTGCCACTTTGCTCTTTTGAAAGCCATGTTGTCTTTTTCTCATGGGTGGGCCAAATTCTCTGGGCAGGCAAAGCAGAGAAAGGGGAGGTAACCTTGCCCCTTATGACCTCACAAGGAGCAAGATTCCAGATTGGCCCATCCGAGCTTTCATTTTGTCAAAGCCAGAGCGGGATACCCAGATCTCGGTTTACACCTATGGCCATTTCTAGCCACTGGGGGACCGTTGGCAGGCTGGGGGAAAGCATATCAATGTTAAAAAAACTCATGAAGGGAAATTTTTATACCATGGGACCTTTAATAGGAGGGGGACAGTTTGGGTTTAAAAGCTACATTTGAATCCAAATCTCCATATTAGAAACCGTAATTTCTAAATATTGAATTGCATGAATTGTTTGATTGCACATTTGTAAATGGTCAACAGACTTGTCATTGCACTGATTAAAAGACTAAGTTACAGCATTTATAATAATTATTAGTTACAGTATTTTGAAAATGCTTTGGTAGTTTTTTGTGCAGCAACTCTTGCATGCAAATAGCCAATTCTTATTTTTAAACACAAAATGCTGTCCTTGCATACAGAGTGCAAAACACTAAATCACAAGCGCAGTCCTCAGAATACACCAACCACATATGAGCAGCTTCGTAACGCTCGTTATGCAGCGTTTAGATCACTAAGTTACATAAGTTTTCATTAGTAAAGCTTATGTAGTGTAGTCTTCCTCATCGGCATTTGTATAAATATGGGGAAATGTACAGTATATTTGTATACAAATTATTATTGGAAGTGTACCAATTAAACAGTCTCTATTTCACTTATAATTAGTGAAATTTAGAAAACCCGTAAAATAAATCCTTATACATAGATCTTTTCCTCAAACTAATTTCTGTATTTATCAACACAGCTGCTGTGGTAAAAAAAATACATTTATTTTGATATAGCATATTAAGTCATTTTCTCCATTGCCACTCCATCTGAGGTCTGAGGGCATTTTAAGATATATCTTCTTCAATTCAACTTTTAAGGTTTTCTGCATATAACCTGATCCCCATGTGTTTCATATCAAAAACAAACTCAGATTTCTGCATTTGGCCCTAAAGCGGAAATATTTCTCAAATCTCTTGTGAAAACACACCTACACTCAATTGTTTTGGTGCTTGAAATGAGTTTTCAAAAGTCTTTGGTTCACAAAAGTAGCGTAATATATGAATAAAATAGAAAATAAATATCTAAAATGAAATTGTGTAATATGTCGTTTTGAGTAGGACTGTTGTCAAACATCACTTGGACTCGCCTGTGTGTCTTTTGTCCTCAGATAGTTAATGGCACTTAACACTGGGGGAAAAGTGGGTTCATCCTCAAATACAGACTGGGAGGACGGCATGTGACATAAAACACTATTTGCACAACATGCACACATGTACTAATGACATGTGTTTACGTTTTGAGATTGATTCCCTACCATCACCTCCATTTGCACTTAGCAGCAAGATAATCTTTTTTGTGGATTGTTTTTCCTGTCACTTGCTTTTACAACTGGTATAATGTGTAACTGTATCACTTTATCCACTGCCCACATAATCCCTATAAACATATCTGCATATGCAGGTAAATGGTTTTATTAACTTTTTATTTATTCATCTGAAGTCATATGTATCCCTTTAGCTGAAATATCGTCTGAACCTAAAACCCCTACTAAAAGTATTGACTCTGACTGTAAACAATGCCTGTTGCACGGAATAGGAAGTCTTGGCCCGAACACCCGCTGGTTACAACAGAACACCCAAAATAGTGTCTGTTGCCCCCAGAGGCTAAATCGTCATCAGACTAATAGCCAATGGGAACCGAGATCGCTGCCCATTTTTTTCTCTCAGTCATTTTCTTGTTTAGTGGCAAAAGAAAACATGACATTTTACAGTATTACCCACCTATACGGTGACTGGGATTTCTTGTAGGAAACTTACGGTTTATAAAAACCTGGGTCTTATTTTCTTAGTTCTGGCTATCATTTCAATCAGTTATGTTACATGGTACACACTAAAGTAATTCATTACTATAGAAATGATGGCCAAAACAAAGTTGTAATTAGAGCTGCAACTGCGTCTTGTTTTGTTTGATCAAACCGAAAACATTCAGTTTTTAATTAGCGGTACATAAAACACAGAAAAGCAGCAAAACCTCACATTGGAGAAGCAGCACCCAGAGATTTACTCACATTTTTTCACTGTTTTGCTTGGTGTAATCAATTAATCGTTTCAGCTCTAGTTGTAAGAAAACAAAATCTATCCTTTGATGGATTTCCCAGATGACCCGCATGCAGAGTAAAGTGAGCTGCTTCAGTGACAGTTTTCTGCAGAACCAAGCGCTCTGTACTCGGCTTGACGTCACCACCGGGCGCAGGGACACAAGGGTGCGCGTCCCCTGTGGAGAGCAGCTGGCTTCAAGACTCCAGCGCAGCCCCCAGTTGGCTTCCCGAGGCGCCCGAGGGTCAGCGGGAGGCTCGGCCAAACATCCAGCCTTTCATCTACTGCTGCAGGAACACAGAAGCTCACAGCAGGGACTTCACCAGCGCCACCATGTGGTCAACGCCACACGCTACATCCACTACTTGACCAGGCACAGTCACCTGATGAAAAGCACACACAGCTTAGAGGAGAAGATTGAGTAAAAGCATAGATTGTTCTTATCACTATTTGGGTCTGTTCAGTTTTACTAACCACGTTAATTGACATTAACAAGGTGAACTTTCTGCAACATGCATTTTCTTTCTAACTCTGAAAGTGGAAAAAAAGGAAGGATGGCACAATGTGCAACATCGATAAGCAGTGTGAGCCCAACACCTTCAAATGTCTTGAGTTGACGTGCAAACCTAAGTCTCTGAGACTTTTGTCACAGACTTTCTCTACAGGGTGACATCTTTAGACCCTTCACACACACACACATTTTACCCCAAAAATACAAAAACCTACAAATACAGCCGTTATTAAACAACATATTGTTTGGGTGACTTTATTACAAGCTTTGAAGGACTTGTTGCCTTGGGATGATAAAATAATTTTGCTGTAAAATGTTTAACTTTAACAATTTTTCCACTCACTTATGTATGAAGAAACACGGAACATGCATTACACAGTATGCACATTTTATTATGATTTAAAGAAAGATGAAGTCATATAAAAGCCCTTATTATTCCATGCCTACAAATTTGTGTGTTTCTTCCTCTATGCAGTACATCAGCTGCATAGTTGACTCTTGTTTACATGACTAATATTGAATCAGTGTTGTCTTACCCTCCACGGGAAGTACTGGTCGTCTCTCTTCCCGATGCCCAAACAACCTCTCACATTCTTCCCCCAAACGAAGAGCTCGCCTCGATCTGCAACGCAACCATCAAACATCAGCACGCTGTGAGGCTGAGCGCCTGCTGAGCCTCAACGCAGGGCAGCTGCAGTTTCAAACAAGTCAAAAGTTTAAGCTGGATGATTTTTCAAACATGTAGAATATAATTTAAAAAAAGGATAACAACAACCGGAATTCATAATATTCCAATATAAATGTGTCCAAAAATGTTGTGCTGTCTAAACAATAGCCAATGTTCAGATGCTCCTCATCCTTATTATAACGCAATTATTACAGCACACAATTATTCAATTTAAACAAAAATAATAAGTGAATAAAATCTCTTAAAAGATTCTACAAGAAAACAGGTGCACACAAAAAGACAACACAAGCAGATGTTTATGAATACAATCTCTTCACACATCAATCAAAAATCAATACTTTAAAGTGGAGATCTTCAACTTTTCAGAGTGCAGTCACTCTGAGTGCAGTCATAATTAATTATTGTTAATTTTTTTAAGTTTTCTTCAAATACTTAAAAGTCTTAGCATGAATCCAACATACTATAAGCAAATAGAAATCCCCACTGATGATAGGTTTACTGGCTTACAGGTAATGTAGCCATCCACAGATCCAGTTCTTCCTAAGGATTCACTGTGCCACATGTAAGTTCAACATTAAAAGATGATTTATAAAAATCATGCCAACAATTATTATTGTATAATAACTAGTGCTGTCAGTTAAACGCGTTAACGGCATTAACGCAAACCCATTTTAACGGCGGCGATTTGTTTATCGCAAGATTAACGTTCTTTTTTGACCAAGCAAACTTTGTAGTTTTTTCCACATGCTGCAGAAATCTTGTGGAGTTCTGGCCTTTAATCAACACTGGATGACATTCTGTGGGATAAAACTCAATAACTGTGATTTAGTGTTGACTTGCTTTTTAAAGCTGCCTCACATATTGGCAGTAATAACTGTCTAAATTCTAAAAATCAGACTTCAATCAGTGACAAAATGTGCTCATTATATTCTGACTGACGTAGCATGTAGCTACATCTCATTCTGTGTCACTTCCTAGCCAAACAATATAACAGAGCTGAAGAGTTTGGTTTGTAAAAAGAAACCTTACATTTTCAGGAAACTAAAAATGAAGTCTGAGCAGAAATTATTATTATTATAGGCCAGATTTAAGATCCAGACTAAACCATATCCAGGAGCAATAATATATCATTAGATGGTTTTTAAGGAATTAAAAAAAAAAATTTACTTAAAGTGTTTCCGCTGTCTAAAACCAATCACTGATTTTAGGAAATGGCAGTTCAAGGATACAATACTTCTGTCTTAACTTCCCGCTTTGTTTGAGTCTGACTAATAAAAAACTGGCTTAAACAGGTTTTACCTTCACTGTGCACGCCATCAAGGAGACTGCTTTAGAGATAAAAACAAGAAAAGCAGCAGACTTCTCTTTTCAATGCCATGAACAGACTAAATAACCTGAACCAACAGTAACACTTTGGACTGGATGACACAGAATGACTTTGCTGTTTATAGGTTTTATGCTTCCATCTTTTATCCTTGCTATAAACAAATAAGCCTCAGGAGAATAAAGCTGATATTTTAAAGTTTACGCAGAAATTTTGTGAAGTAGCCTCAGTAGATCTTGTATTTTACGGTGTGATGTTGATTTGATGTGAAGGAAAGCAGAGCGGACAAAATACGCAAGCATATCAGGTCAAACAGAGTCCAAGCGAAAGACAGCAAAAAAGGTTATAAAACATCTGGGGAAAAAAAAAGAATTCCCCTGCAGCAATATCCATATGTCTTGTATCCATTTGTGGGCTCATGGAAATCCAGACATCTACTTTTGCTGAACAATTGCTAAACAAAGCATTATTGGATTATAATCCAGTCGAGGAATTCGTTGTGCACACATGCGCATAGACACACAATCTTCAGGAGCATACGAATGGATACAAGACACTTGGATAATGCTGCACAGTATTGTTTTCAAACGTTTTATAACCTTGTTTGCTGTCTTTTGCTCAAACTCTGTCGAAGTTTGTTTGCACTGTTATGCTTTTATTTTTCGGGCGCTCTTCTTAATGCCAATTTGATAGAAAATGTTTTCTGGGACCATAGAGACAATAGGGAGGTGAGTACTATATACAATTTATATAGTTTTTTGGAAGAACTATGCCTTTCAAAAAAAAAAAAAAAAAAAGTAACAACACCAACTTACCTGTCACTGCAGCAAAATGGTTGAGGCCACACCTGATCTTGGTGACAGCTACCGAGGGGTTAAACTCTGAGCGTCCAAACAGCGTGGGGGAATCATCTCCGGGGTCGAGGATTCAGATAGTTTTGGGCCCTTTCCAAGAATGCCATAGCCCCACACAAACACCTCTCCTTTTTCTGAAAAGATTCAGAGACTGATATTTATACACTGATGTGGTGAAACAAAGGGACAGAGGCTGAGTTTTAGTAGTTAGTGGACCAAAATATCATACAACTTTGCAGTTCTATTGACATCTAACTGCAACTTAAAAACACTTCACAGACTCATCAAAATGTTTAACACTTTCTTTTTGTTTTCTATGATCTTAGGAGCGGTTTCACTTCCACCCACAATTTATGTGAAATTTAACCGCCATCATTTTCTTTGCATTGTGCATTGAGTCATGTCTGCTGTAAGTACACCTTGTTAAGTCACTTTTTCTGTGAATAAACTACATACTTAAAACCTGCTTAGAATTAATTAGGCTATTGAATAGGGACACGGCAGTGAGTTTCCAGCCATATGCACAATGCTGCTGTAAGCTAAATGCTATAATACCTATAACGGTGCCACATTTTGCATACATTGTAAATAGCTCATCAAATGCCTTATTTCTACACCTAAAGTAGGATAAAAATGAGTCAATTTGAGAGTTTTTTTGCCAGTTAGGAGTGATTTTCAGCCACGATATGCTTGATGGAAAAGCAAACCCTGATTTTTAACATAAACAATCCTCAAATAGTCCATTACAAGACTGCAGAGATGGAAATTAGCCTGCTGGTTGGCTCAGTTCTCATTTAAACAGCATCAATAAAGACAGTAAAAAACATTAAGTCTGGATAGGTAAAAGCTCCATCTCATATCTTAAACAGATGTTTACCACAAACAGTTGGCAGTAGTCCTATCATGGTGTCAAAGAAACCATTTTCCTAAAAGTGTGTAAACGCCAGACATTCTAAACTGTGATCTGTGATGCCACCCAGAGGCTGTGTGTGGTGTCACTCCTGTGACAACAAACTGAAGAAAGCTATCAGGTTAGAAAATGACTATTTCTAAGACAACCTTGATCCAGCCAGTCTTTTATTTGCAGCTCTGTAATTTGTGAATTTGTGTGAACTGACCGTTAAGAATGGCCACCTGCGTGCCTCCACACGCTGCCTGGACCACCTTTCCACAGCCTTTCAGAGGTAGATGTCGAGGAGAGTTGATCTGAAAGACAGGGAAAGACAAGGGCTCAGTGATGGCGAAGAACTGTTGCTTATAGATATGCAACTGCTGGTCCCTCTGTATTTCCAAATACTATTATTTATTTATTTAGTATGTGGCTTTTTCTTCTCTTTCTCTTGTTGCATCCAGTGACTGGGAATGCAAGACCTACTCAAACAGATTCATGTACAAAATGTTGCATTTGCCAATTTTCTCATACTTAGAATTCATGTCCTGTTATGTCATGACCCGTCATCATGGCATTCACATAAAAACAGCGTGCCTTTCTCCAAAGGATTTAATCTGAATTAATTTGGAGTGTAAGCGAATCAGAGTGGGTCAGACCTTCAGACAGCCAGGACAGGTGACTGACAGATGGAAACAGAACCCAACAGAGCCATCAAGCAATTCTGTGCCACATACAGAGGGAGTCATACAGAGGCCCAGTACAAATACCAAAACATTTCAGAGGGTATGAAGTAGGGGTGGTGGGAAAAAGAAAATCATATCATCGCTTTTTTGAGACGATTTTTAGAATTGATTCCGCTAACGTCGACTACATCATATCCGTTTCCAGCAAAACAGACCGAAAGCAGAAAATGCAGAAAATCCATATACTTCTTTACAAATTAAATAAATGACTGACTGACTGACTTGTGATGGATTTCATTTTAGGAAGCAATTCGTTTTAAAAAAATGTCTCATGTTATATGGTTTTTAGAACTGTATAATTAAACTTTTGTTTTTGTCCAAGAAAAAAAAAATCACAAAAGTCGATACTATCAGTTTTTGTTTTTTAATAAATATGCAAAAATTTCTAAATTTCTGTTTTTTTTCTGTCAAACACATTCTAGAATTGCAATAAATGAAAATTAAAGGGTCTGAATACAAATCAAATACGCCACAAAACATTTCAGAGGGTATGAAGTAGGGGTGGTGTATTGCTTTTTTGCAAGTATCAGACCGAAAAGCAGAAAATGCAGAAAATCGGGACAAAAGCATATCGTCTAGAATTGCAATAAATGAAAATTGCAATACAAATCAAATCGCCACTCGTGTATTGTGCAAGTATCGAATCGGGACAAAAGCATATCGTCCCAGCCCTAGTGTGAAGCCATTCTACTGTAGCTTTCCTGTGTTTGTGTAGTTGTATCAGCCACTTAGATCAACACTTCTGCCTGTCTGAAGACATGTTAGTCCTCCTCACCTGTGTGGCCTCAGTGACTGAGGCCAGCTGCAGGTATTCAGAGTTGCCCCATCCGTACAGCTGTCCATCTGTGGACACAGCCAGGCTGCAGTCTCCGTACGTGATGATTTGCTGCACCTCCACCCCGGCCAGATCTCCTCCCACCTCCACTGGACTGGAGCTGACTCTGTGGTGTCCCAGACCTGGAAGATAAATCCTCAGCTTTTAGTCCTACTCAGGAACTTAATTAAATGTCTTATGTCATATTCTTAAACTTAAGAGAGCTCCAGAGGTTTGTTAATGTAGTGTAACATAACATCTTATACAATTTCTCTGATGTACATCGTCTACCAGCAGCAGAAATTTGTCTTGCTCTAGTTTGGTTTTCTGTTTGTTTCCGTTTCAGCCAATCTCCCTAGTACTTTTATCCCTATTGATATAAGTATATAACATTTTATTAGTTTCAAATGGAAATAAATAAAATTGCATATGATGTTGAGGCGGTTTTACAATGTTTCAATATACTGTAGTTAACACTTATTTAACTGTGGCTCTATTTAACTTCACTATAGCAGAAAATAGTGCACTGACCCGTCTGTCCATCTGCACCCCATCCACATGCAAACACTTTTCCTGTCTCAGTGAGGAAAAGGCTATGATCCTGTCCACATGCAACCTGGAAAAAAATAAGAATCTTTAGTGATCAAATCCCACTTTAATGGCCTTTAAAGACCTTACATTGACATGCACAAGAAAAACAACACACATCATCTTAAAATCCAATCATCTAAACCAGAGGCTATTACGTCTAAAGGTGTACATGTTGGCTTTTCTTAAAATGGACGGGGTGTGAGTGCACCTGAATGTCTGGTACAGGAGGGGAAATGAGACATACTGTTTGAAATGAGACATACTGTCATCACAGCTTAAAGGCTGCACTCACCTGGGTGACCCTGCTGCTGAAGCCCTCCATCTTATGAATGATATGACTGCCACTGTATTGAAAATGAGACAGGAAAACAAGCGATCCATCACTCAACAACAACTCCATCTTCCATGAGAGATCATGTCATTATCTCTCTCAGACGTCCTTTACGTAATCTCCCAATTGCATTTTTGCAAGAAGATTTTTTTCAACAGGTAGAGTAAGGTGCCTTTAAAGCCACACTAGAGAACTATTCCACTTCAGCCACCTTACAGGTTGGAAGCAGAATTGTCCCATTATGTCTCAATGGAACTACAGATCCACTACCCAATCTGGTAAACTTGCATATGCGGTTATAGCCGGTAGAGAGATTTCGGAAACATTATTTTAAGTTACAAAAAGTTCTCTAGTGTTGCTTTAAAATGTAAATACAAGTTCAAACTTCAGGAGTAGCGAAGTTCCCGAGGTCAAGAATAAACCTCAACCCCTATGTTCAAGTATTTGGACATTTACACAGTGGTCTTAACTGAAAACATCAGACAGAGATTGTGGATTGAACTGGTTTCTTAAGGGGAGAAACACATTATAAACACAGTTAAAGCTATAGTAAATAAATGTAAATGGACTGTAGTTACATAGCACTTTTCTAGTCTTAACAACTACTCAAGAAACAGGAACTACTTCCCGTTCACACACATTCATACACTTATACACACATTTACACTCCAATGCACTGCATTGGGGGCAACTTAGAGTTCAATGTCTTGCTCAAGGAAACTTCGACATGGAACTGCAGGGCCAGGGATCCACATCTAGACAGTTAAACAAATGGACAAAGCGACGCTGTAGACTTGCACGGAGACCAGTGAAGTCTATTAGAACTTCCGGTGATGGCTGAGTGATGCTGCGCAGCCTCCAACTGAGCTTGAAGACGGAGATGTGACATGAGCACCCTGTCTGAAAGTTGTAAGTCTTCTGGTAGCTGTGCCAAGAGAAATCTCAATCATTCCCAATCAGCAGAGACGGAGAGCGTGAGTAGGAGTTGTCCATGAGCGTAGAAGGAGGAGCAACTTTTGGTGATTATCTGATTATTTTGTCATTTTGACTGTATGACTCCCCATCCCCCCGATTACCTGCGAGCTTCTCCTGACTATATGGTAATTTATCTATTGTGCGACAGAAAGTCACATGGTTAGATACAATCGATAGCCTATTTTTATAAAAACGGCTGCTACAGGGCCATAATGTGAGACATACAAGGTAATGGAACCTTTTATAGATTGATGTGTTTCTTTAGAAATAAACAATGGACAAATCGAGTCTTTAAATGCTTAAATGCAGAAGGTGATGCTTAATAGCCTATGAACCTCCCATTAGGAACCTCCCATTAGGAGGTACGCTTTTCGGATGCTTGCTTACCCCCTTGCATCCACATGAAGCAAAGCTTCCATGACTGCGCTGGGTCCAATATAGCTTACTTAGTGCTAACGTATAATAAGGTGTCTAAAAAAGCAAGTACTTTTAAGACAGTACTTTTTAAGACTTCCATGACTCTGCAAACTGTCTTCAGTTGTCCGATGTTAATGTTTGCATATTGTAAACATGGGAATCTTTCACATCCCTAAACATTATGGGATATAAGATGTGAACATGGCATCGCAGTTTGCACGCCTGTGCAATGAGATACCTGTATTTTGAATTTTGAATGTGCTCACTTTTAGTTTTATCTCCAAATAAGGTGGCTCAGATAACATAATCCAGAGAAACAATGGCCAAAACTAAAAAGGTACCTAAAGACCCACAATTTTGTAAATCTGAATTTTTCTCTAAAGATGGAGTTTTCCACACAAGCAACAAACTGACTGAAAATGTTTCCCACATGTGTGCAAAGTGTTTCAGGACAAACCTGTAAACTTCATCTTCAACTATCCGTCTTCCACACTGGCCATATGCATTGTTGCCCATACTGAAAACTTTAAAAGAAAGAGAAAACAGAGAGACTTTGATGCAACATCTTTAAAAAGCCTTGAGTGATTTATAGCTAAGTCTAGTCTGATGTTGAAAAATGTGTACGGCAGTTAACTGTGGGTTTTGGCTTCATGCTGGCGCAGGAGGTGCGAGTCTCTTACCTCCCTCCTGGTCTGTGAGAATCAGAGAGTGAGCGCGGCCACATGCAACCTGAACCACTTTGGTCTGCAGAGGCTCAACGAGAGGCAGAGCAACCGGGGAGGGCTCCAACACATAGTCATAGCTCTGATCTACAGAGACAGGGCATCGGAAAAGATAGCAATGCAAAACAGATTGCATACTGCACTGATATTATTCATGGTGGTAATTCTCTAAGATCTTGCCCTTTATATAAGGTACCTGCAGGAAAACAGATTAAAGTATCTAAAAAACACCTTTATTAGATTTTCTGCAGGGCAGCCAAAGTTAAAAGACACTCAAAACTTCATATAGTGGCCATGCTGTGTTGAAGCAGATAGAGCCGATCTATCAGCATTGGCATTAATAATGGCCAATAAAAAAAATATTTATATTCATTCATCAGAATCATTTATAATGACAAATAAATGATTCTGATAAATTAATATTTTAAAAATTAAATAAAAACAGACTTTCGGGTTTTGTCTTACGGCGGCTGTGTTGCGTGCGTTGGAAGCCCAGCTGAGAGTCCTTGTTCAGGCCCATGCCCCACAACTTGATTACATCTTTGGTTGGCGAGGCGATGAGAGTGAAACCGTAGCCACAAGCAGCAGAAGAGATCTACAACAGAAAAAGCACAGTTCGTGAGTTCAGTTTTAAAATACTTTACATGTCCCACAGCTTGTCATACTAACGGTCTTCTGTGCCAAAATGGAAGATGAAAACCTTGGGCTCCTGTTTCAACCAAAAATCCAATAAGCATCAAACATTTAACACTATTTACTGACATGCATTGTTTATTATCATGAGCCAAGACTGTGGGGCTCCATATGAAACTCAATAAAGTTGACTTCACCTGCTCTGCAGTCTCCAGTCGGTAAGGAGTGAGTTGATATTTTCGGGGCGTCTTCCTGCCGCTGTCCGGCACCACAAAGCTGGGGATACCTAGAGCACCGGTGAAGCTGAAGCCCCAAACAAAAACTTTGTGGTTGGGCTTTTTGTGCTGGCCGACATACTGAAAAACTGGACCACTGCTGCTTTTGTCCTGGGGTCTGGATGCTTTACTGAGTGTTGCATAACCACAGACTTGAAGGACTGTGCTCATGTGTCGAGTGCATAGTCTCACACATGGAAAAGCCATCCTGCAGAAAGAGACAAGACAGGGCTACGTAACTAATGAACAGCAGTTCAAAGTTAAACAGTGTTTGGGTCTTGGTTTGGTAGTATAATGACATGAGAAGCCCATTTTAAACATTTCATTTTATGGAGGAGGTTACTTTCATGATTTGAGATTTAAATAGATCAGAACAAATTATAGCACTACTTACTAATAATTTGCATTATATACTATTACAGTTGTTTTATATTGGATATAATTTTATCAGTGTGACACGAATTGTAAAATAAAAATACATAAAAAGACAAATGTTTGCAAACATATTGCATTACATTTGCAGAAATAACACATTATATAGTATAACGCACAAAGTGTGTCAATTTCGTTTACATATTCTGATAAATAATTCACCATAGTCTGGTTGAAAATGAACCAAATTATACAGGGAGACTTTTAAAAAAAAATGACCATGTTGTTAAATTAAGAAGCTTCATGTTTTAATTAAATGCTACCTTAAAATTAACCTGACCCCCATCGAGCCCCATAGAAACACAAGCAAGATAAGTGTTATTGTAAGAAGTTAACGTTATTCTTAGCTAGTTAGCTAACGCAGGTCGACACTGACGAACTCGTAAAACAATCAATATAGGTCCCATTTACCCTGAAATAAGTGATGTTTGGTGTATCTGATTAATGCCGAACAAGAATGCGGCTCACAATCATTCGTTTAACATAATACGCCACGTTTTCATAAAAAAGAAGCTCGACAATATTCACTAAAGAATTAAATTAGAAGTAATATGAATGGAGTTTCACCTCGTGCTCTCTACGCTTTTCCTCATGCAGCCACGGAGCTCGAGTGAATGTACTGTTAAGAGCGGGGTTGTACACAGTGTTTCACTGGCTGACGAACTAACGTGTGCTGCACAGAAAGTGATGTGAACCTAATGAAATTATATTATATATTTCTATGTCATAATCTCGTTTGTTTACCTTTTGTTAACCCGGGAAAGGGAAAATGCTATTCTTCTTCTACAGTGTGTTACACTCTGTGAACATTAGTCAAATTAGAGAAGCATTGCGCCACCTACTGAACCGGAGTGTGTAACACAGTAACTATAAAAGCACAAAACTGTAAAAATACTCTGCAAAGTCCTGCATTGAAAATGTTACTTGGGTAAAAGTAGGCTAAGTAAAATCAGGTATAAAATGTCCTTAAAAGTACTTTTTTTCCTCTACCTCTCGTATTTTCTGTTGTTTTATGTTTATGTAAACCACTTTGATCTGCCTTTGTGTCTGAAATGTGCTAAATAAATAAATCGCCATGACTTGCCTAACTTAGAAGTTAGGAAGAAAGTACAAGTAGGTTACTCAATGCAAATAATTGTCCCCTGTGACTGTTAAACTAACCAAGAGCTTGAGGTAGAGCAGAGTTGTTTTACCAATAAACTACTCTGGTGTCAGATTAGAGCAACTCTGGAAGTGGGTTAATGCTACTGGACTGTCAGGTGAGCATCTCTAACCTGTACATACACTGTGCTCCCATTTACCTTGGTCACATATTTATTCATTTGGCCCCAATATTTCTACAGTAGGCTATAATGATTATTTTCCACAATGCAGTTTTATTTGCCTTGAAACAAAAAACACAGAACCTAATCCTAGTTTTAAAATCATACGCATTTAAGGTTCATTTAATTCAAACTCACAATTACGTGAAAATTAGCTCATTTACATGAGAAAATAAAGTTAAAAAAGGTAACATCCGACCATTGGTAATAGCCTGCAGACAAGAATGCGGTGTGTGCTAAGTGTGATTGCAAAGCCTAATCTTAAAGCATTTTAAAACATCAATGGGTAAAAGTACTCATTATTCACAATGGCCCATTTCAGAGTATATTGTATTATTGGATAATAATTATTGATGCATTCATGTTTTCATCCCTTTCATGTTGCAGCTGGTCAAGTTGGAGCTAAGATAAGATAAATATGTATTGTCTGCTATGGGAAAAATTTTGTCTTGGACATTCAAGAGAACAAAAAATGGAGACGCACGCATCGCACAAAAACACAATAAATATACATTAAACATGCATACACTAGCTCATCCAAATGAGTTCAATAAACATCCAATAAACATCCAATAAACACACAATACCCCCCTCACCCCTCCCCACACTCACAGAAGAAAGAGAACCCATAGCATATCCTCCTGCTCATATTGCACTTATGTCTACCCAAATTGCACATTTCCCATTATATCATGCTGTGATCGATAACTTGTGTATTGCACAAAGCCCAAATGCAAAATACCATATCCATAAGTAAATTAACTTAGTTACGTTCCATCATGGGGTAAGTGTTTATAGCTAATTCAAAATGATCACGTCCATGGTATTTCACATTTTTCCATAATAAAAAGTCAAAAAGTTGTAATAATTGTTGAGATCAAATCATAGGGAGTTTGTTACAAAAGAAGGGGAGCTCAATGATCAAAGTTTCTACCCTCGAAATATTTTATGTTAAATCTAGAAACAGTAAAAGAAACAGCATCAAGAGAACATAAAGGACCGGATGGAGTTATACAACTGGAGATGCAGGTATCTGCAGAGGAGTACAGACTGTAATCCTTTAAGAGGATCAAGTCCGAGATCCAGGGGGAAGGGATAAAGGACCCACTAACTGTCTATAGTAACCTGCACATGGCATTTTCTGTCATCTTGACAGAGTGTTTTTATGGATCAACATTGATGGATGCTGAAGCTGTGTACAAGTGATGGAGTCATTTCCTAAATGCATTCTAAATTTAAGGACAACTGAGGGAAGGAGTTAAGGTAACGGCAGTTACAGTAATTATTAAGTGGGTCAAAACTGGCCTAATTTGGGTCAATAAGGCACTAATACAACACAGGGTTAACATTAACCAGTACCCAAAACTACTAAAGACACAGGTTTGTTTTAATCCGGTGTTATTTTTTATATTACTGTTGGGTTATTTACTCAAAATAACATATGGTTTGGTTGCAAATCGTTTTAACTATAATTCATACAGACTGGATATAACTTTAAACCTGGGGGAGGCAGTTTTTCTTTGGCGTCAGTGGACAAAGATTCCTTAATAAACTTTCAGCATATTGTTATTCAAGGGGACTGATAGAAAACCAGACTTCTGCACCTCCACTTGGTTCTGTTTTCAGGCTTTAGAAAGTCAAGCCTGCAGAGAATGTGAGCGGTGCAGAGTGTTAGCGAGTGGGGTGGGACGATTTTGGATTTTGAAATTGGAGTTCAGCGTGGAGCGATATTGAACGGGGCAGCCTGGAGCTACTTTGAGCAAAGGGAAAGAACAGCTCCTTGAGCAAGGAGCGGAAATTCACACTGCTCCACTCCACTCACATGCTCTGCTAGCCCGTGATGGGAAACTTTGGCCAATCTACAACCTCCTTATGAAAATGGTATTTCCTTTTTCCCATTTTAAAACATGTTAAAATTAAACATATGTGACATTTAAAGTGACACAATGAGGACATGAGTCTGTATCTATGATGGTGAAATCAATCCACTCGTCCCATATAGAGACATCCATGATACAGACAGCCATGCCAGTCCTGGAGGTGACCTGCAGCCTGATTGGCTGGTTCTGTCTGTACCTGCTGTTCTGCTGTATCTTCAATCAGCGGGGGCCCGAGTGGAACTGCCGGTTGGTCACTTTGTCCCATGGGGTTATGATAGTACTGCTGACAGCATACGTCCTCTTCATAGACGGACCCTTGCCTTTCACGCATGCAGGTCAGTGATAAAAAGTACACAAAGTGAGACAAAAACTGTTTAAATGCCACAGTAACCTGGAATGTTACTACTACTACTACTATAGTAGCAATGTAGACATTAGTCAGACTGTAAGATTATATTTGTCTCCTTTAATTGTAAGTTATTATGTAAGGACTATAAATAAAGATTAGTTTAATTATTAGTAGCCTGCTGTCCTTACTGATGGTTAATGACTTGTGTGTTCAGCAAGGACAGCAACTTGTACATTTAAAATGTCTGTTTTGGTTGAGTACTAAGTGGCATGACACTGTGTTTAGAACACTAAATGGATTGCACTGAGTTAGCCTGTAAGAAACCAACATTTAATTCAGTTAATAAGCTCAAACGCAGGTGTGTGTGACGGGCGTGACTGTTCATCTAATGGTGTACGTGACATACAGATGGTTCATCCAATCACCTGCCAGGTATTTCTTTGAAAATGCCTGGTTCTGTGTAACAAATACATCCATGAACAAACCATCTGGCTCGTCAGGTTGAAAAAACATACAGACGACTAAGAATAGATGCAAAACTGCCACAGAAAGACACAAAATTACAAACAAATAGATGCAAAACAATCACAGAGATTCGAAACAATTACAAAATGACCACAAGGAAGTGCAAAATGACTCATAAAACGCCCACAACATACGAAAATAGATGCAAAACAACTACAAGGAGACCCAAAATTACCACATACGCAAAACGACAAAAAAAGATGCAAACAATCACAGAGATGCAAAATGATAACAAAGACACTAAAACAACCACAAAATGACAACGCAAAATTAGCCTTACTAAAAATTACTTTGGGTGTTCCTGTCGACAGGGTGTGGGGGGCCCGACCTTCCATATTTTACAACACAAAATTGCTGTATGGCACAAATTATTCTAACATTAGTCTTGACATTACATATTACCCTCCTGTCTGACGCTGTTCCTGTGCACCCCCAGGTACAGAAAACACTGAGCTCCAGACCTCGTGCCTGGCTGTCTGCCTCGGCTACTTCCTCTTTGACATGGGCTGGTGTGTGCGCTACCACTCCGAGGGCCCCGTCATGCTGGCCCACCACACTGGGAGCATTGTGGGCATCCTGCTCGCTCTGCTCATGGGAGTTTCCGGCTGCGAGACCTGCGGAGTCATTTTCGGCAGCGAGATCACCAACCCCCTGCTGCAGACCCGCTGGTTCCTCCGCCAACTGGGCCTGTACGACAGCCTGCTGGGCGACGCCGTGGACCTGCTTTTTATTTTATTGTTCGCTACAGTGCGTGTGGGAGTCGGCACGGTCATGTTTTACTGCGAACTCACCTCTCCCAGGACCACGCTGATAATGAAGCTTGGTGGCGTGGCCATGTACGGACTAGCCTGGGTGTTCATGGTGGACATTGCCAGATTTGGCTACAAGAAAAGTAGTGTGAAGTATAAAAGGTGGCGCGAGAACCACATCCTGAAAGGAGTCAACGCACAAAAACTGGATGGACAAGAGTAACTGAAGGAATTCAACTTTATCTGCCTACTTGCATCAATACATCACATATGTGCAGGCACAAAACAAAACCACGACAAGAGATTCTACTTCAGTGGCAGAATGTAGAATGAAGTAGCTTACATTTAAGCATAGACAGTTCAAGAAATGGACCGACAGATCCTGTTGCTCTGGACGGAGACCAGTGAAGGATATTAGCACTTTTCCGGTGAAAGCTGAGCGTTACTGCGCAGCCTCCAACTGAGCTTGACGACGTAGATGTGACGTGAGCTACCTGTCTGAAAGTTGTAAGTCTTCTGGTAGCTGTGCCAAGAGAAATCTTAATCATTTCAAATCTTGCAGAGACAGAGAGCGTAGGTTTAAGGAGATAACATAGGCTCAGGCTAATTACTGCTAACTAAAATGCTAGTTAACAATAGTAATTAAACCTAAACATCGTGATCTCGGGTTTGACTCCGACCTGCGGCCCTTTGCTGCATCATTCCCTTCTCTCTCCCCTTTCACGTCTTCATCTGTCCTGTCAAATAAAGGCCTAAAATGCCCCAAAAAAAATCAAAAAAGAAATAAACAATGGACAAATGGTCTTTAAACGCTTCAGATGTCAAGTTATTTGCTGTCAAAAGGAATGGTGGTCAATGGAATGCTAAGGGCGGGCAAGTGCTTCGTAGCATTAAAATAGCCATAGGAGCTACGCTTAGAGAGAAGAGGTTTACCCCCTTAGATTTAAGGCCTCTTTACAGTCGCCATTCCCGAAAGGTCGCGCAACAATGTGATGTCAAAATGACATAGATCTAGATGGCGCGCCAGGATTATTTTCAGCAGGAAGCATGGACGAGTTCGAGGGCAATCGGATGCCAGGACTCTCAGAGTGAATGCAACTCTTTCTTGTAAACTTACTGGGTTAGGAGGAGTTCTTCTATGGTGAATGAAAGGCTTGACCTGACAAAGGAGGAATCAAAGTAACAAGTCGTTGTGCAGACATTCTGAAGTATTCAAAGTGCTTTTCTTCGTCTATCATCCTTATTTGTTTCATGAGGATATTAAACTCACCATATTTATGTCTGGCTTTATTCAAAGGACGAACATTCCACCTTCTTTTTCTTCGTTTTTTTTGCAAGCAGGCTAAAAGCAGCAGTTCTTCCACATCCATTGACTCCAATATCATCTTGCCACTCTTGACATTGATGTCAATGCTGCTGCCAATTCTGCCATTAAATAGCAATGTTGGTAGCCTTTCCACAGTTGCAACACCTCTGTTCAGGAGAAGACTGCAACTAGCAACCACGTGCGAATATAAATAGATACCACGCTTCCATGACGTCATACTGTTGCACGACAGGTCAGGAATGGTGAGTATACTGAACGTTTAGAACTTTGTCAGGAATACCTTGCTCGTACCTGCCGGCCCCCCTTTTGCCTTCAGAACTGCCTTATTCTTGGTGTCATAGATTCAACAAGGTGCTGGAAACATTCCTCAGATATTTTGGTCCGTGTTGACATGATAGCATCGCTTCAGATTTATCGTTTGCACATTCATGATGCAAATATATAGTTCCACCGAATCCCAAAGGTGCTCTATGTAGTGACTGTTTGAGTACAGTATACTCATAGTTATGTTCAAAAATACTGTTTGAGATTATTTGAATTTCTTGACATAGTACTGCTAATGCTACATACTGCTGGAAGTAGCCATTAGGAGATGGGTATACTGTGGTCATACAGGGATGGGCATGGTCAGCAGCAGTTCTCTGGTATTATGTCTTCCCTATTCCGATGCTTTGTTTGATCTTCAGCAGATCGTCTTCACCATGTCTACATGCCTAAATGCGTTGAGTTGTTGTCTCGTGATTGACTGATTAAATATTTGCGTTGACAAGCAGTTGAACAGGTGTACCTTATAACGTGGCCATTGAGTGTATATAAATATGTGTTTTTTTTTTTTTGTGTCCTTGTCAATTATCTTACAACCCTTCAGGTTAATCTTAAAAACACTTGATTGGTCATGACTACCAGGTTGGGAACAACTGCCTTGGCGCACCAAATTTGCATTAATCCGCGACCGAATATAGTTAGCGACAAAAAACACAATTTACACCCTTTTAGTTATGTTTGCTAAAAGCTACACTGCATATCTGTTTTAATATAATCTAATAATCTATTTTAAGATAAAACTATATATTTGTTAACTGTTTTTGAAGATTTATATCTTCAGTAGGAAACAACGGTCTTGGGGTTGGAAGATGGAAAATAAGAAAATGTTTTTTGTATGTAGAAAAATATAGAATAACACCTTATTCTTTTAAATTCAGCACACCACAAACTATATTAACTGAATGTTGGTGGCAGGTTAAATTTAACAATTTTTAATACCACATAGAATTACATTTATAACGTGTTTTCGTGATCATACTGGCCGAAGTATTAAAGTATGATGGAGAGCCAGTGGGCCTGGAATTATATATTATGACTTTTTTAAGTAATTTCCAGCACTATATTCTACATAATGGCAGAAAAGAACCAATTTTGATCAATTAATTTGCAAAAACCAAAACTTGCCCATTATGAGACAATGAGCTTACTAGCTGCTGTAGCTAACATTACTGCCAGTGTTTGCTACAGGTCTTTCCACTGTCGAAACAATCCCCTTTTTAGTAAATATATATGTAACGTCGCCTGACAGCTAACAATGGGATACGAAACATCTTTTAATGTCTATGGAAAGCTTACATTTGTCAAATGAATTTTATACTTTTTATAGTTTTTAGTATGGGCTGTATTCCAATTTTTTAAAGACTTTTCAAAACCTGCAGATACCTTGTTTATGGTTAAATTCAGAGTGGATTGTTCCTTTAATGCTGCCCATGTCCCAGCTACAGATGGAGTCCAGAAACTTGTTTTAGATAATGCCACCATCAAACTCCACTCCGCACAAAAGACCAACTAAATACAAAATGACCCTTTTTCTTTCCCTTCACTTTAACCACATATCAGCTTTAAACCTCCTTGATCAAAAGTTGTGTTGTGTTGTTGTGTACTCAACAAACATGTTATAACAGGTTTAATAGCAATGTAATAAAACTAGAACATTTTGAATAGAACATTTATAAAACACAATGTGTTACCCTCTTTTTAAGTAGTTTGTGTTAAATCATGATTATATGGTGTACAAAAAAAAACATTGATATACAGTCAAAATTGTACAGCATATTCCTTTACATTTAAAACAATCCATAACAATCTCTTTTTGTCTATATATATTCCTTTTTTTTCTTTTCGTATATTAGACTAAAGATCATAGCCATAATTTCATCTGTGCAGTCTTGTGGCCAGAGAATATTTGAGTCTTTTCAGTCCAACCATTAAAAATAAGTGCAGACGTGTGATGAATGAATCGTTGTGCCTAAAAGAGGATAACAGGCTTTTATGAGTAGCCTGATGCAGAAATGATCCTGGAGAACAAAACTCACCAGAATACTACAGGGGGAAAAGATTGAAGTAGTTTAAAGTGTTTGGTGACGCACAACAAAAAAGATCTGGAATACAAAATGAATCCTACAATAAAGTTCAATTCAATAAATTTACATGTGCACACACTCTGAAAGCTTGTACTATCTATTATATTGTGCTACAGGAAAAACACCAGTAGTTACACACAAGAATTCTTTTAAAGCTACATTTCTACCAGCCCAGGATTTAAAGATTACATTGTATTTCTATGTGCAATCATTAGTAAGCACCCCTGATAAAACAAATAGGACATAAAGAAGTATTTACCAAATCTGATCCCTTACTGCATGGTGCTAAACTTCATTTGAACAACATTCTTTAAAACACAAAGGTTAGAGGTTCTGTTTCTACCTCCATCTGTCTGTTCATCCTTGTTTGATATATTACGCTACATTCAAGTGCTATAAGACATTTCAAATCTGGGATTTAAAAGTCAGTCGCTGCACAACATTTCAGGTGTATACTATTCAGTCAAACCAAAAGTCAACCAGTAAACAAACAGTATTGGAAATTTGAAAGGCTTTGCAAATGTTTAAAATTTTCAGTTGAAATTTGCAGCCAGTCCCCAAATAAAGTTCAGTTTATCACCCTCGACAAGAAATTAGATTTTACATGTACAAGCCTCTTATAACCATTTTAAAATGGTATAATTCAAATGCTTGAAGGAATACTTATTAGGAATAATTAATTTCTTTTAATTTTTTTTTCCGAGAACAAGATGGGAAGATGATATCGCAATCAAGTCTTTGTGTCAAGTACAGAGCTGGAAGTAGAGGGAAACGGTTAGCCTTTGTTCAAAGTTAAACAAAATACACCTACAAACATCTCTAAAGCTCACGAATTTACAGTAATACATACAGAAACGTAAATGTAAAAGCATTTTTTTTGTGGGAGTAACAGCTTGGAAGTAGAGCATGGGTTGCCATTTGAGGATTCATCAAAGATATTCAAAGTGAATACCCTTAAAACCTTAATCTGTCATTTTTTACATTTCTGTTTGTGTATCAATGAAACAAACAAGATTCAACATGTTAATTAGTAAATGAGTCAGGCTAGCTGTTTCACAACAAGTCCAGTATTATGCTCTGTTCACACCAACCGCAAAAGCACATTTTTGCAGACCGTGGGATTATATAGGGATCATTTGTGTTTATTTCCAACACTTGCATCAACGTTTCCATCGGTCATCAACTGTGGCTGAAATAAATAATATTGCAGATTTGTACCCATTGTGGAAGTCCAAGATACTTCAGAAAACCAAACCCCATCTTGTCTGGGTTCATAACATCATCCAGCGGCGCAGACAGCTTGGTGAATTTCACTGTCTTTTCCAGGAACTGCTGCTTCCAGAGCTACTTGAGGTATAGATTTTTGCTATGATTTTATTGCAATAAATGGATCAAAAGGATGCCAAAATAACTATCTCGTGATGCAGTTGTGTAAAAATAAATGGCATAAAATGCATGTTTTCTAAATGGAGTATGGATGGATCAGGGCTATGCTATGCAGCAGAATCTCAATGCTTATAGGCTTTTGCAAAACAGCGTCACTAATGACAATAATTTTGTGTCTTTGACTTAATTTTCATGTAATGGTGCTGCACAAAAAGTTAGCTTCATGATGTTAATTTTAACAGTTTCTCAGCCAAACTAAGGAAGTCCATCTTTAAGCATGTTCAACTGTTGTGGTGTGCTGGACTGAAAATGTACCTTAGTGGTTGTCTCTTGTTTCTTATTGCAGGATGTTATATCAAGCTTACAGTAGTGAGTCCTGAACAAGACAATCTACCTTCTTGGTCCTCAGAGAATTATTCTGGTCTTCATTGTGTCTTTTTGTTCCCTAATGTCTCTGTTTTTAAATCTCTGCTGTACATGTGTGTGTGACATCACACACTTGATGCTGACCCTTTTTCCATTTTTATATCTCCAGTGTTTGAAATCATTTATTGTTGATTATTATTATTATTATAGTTATAGAAAAAAAGCAACTAAACTGTCCTCAGGTAATTCCACAGAGTCTCTTCTCAGAAGGATTTTGAGTTTGTAGTGGAACATTCCTAATAATGTGGATAATGTCTTCCACTGATACATGCCTGAAGTGGGAGATCAGTCATTAAGCCTCCATTATTTTTGGAGACACCAGTGTAAAATTATCAAAGATTATTCCGGAAGAAAGTAATCAAGGAGTGGCATGAAACTCGTACGACCAAGAGAGAAGGAAGTCTTTCATTCCTGAATCCCATCTGAAAAATATCAAACAAAAAAGTGTTTGAGATTCACTGTAAATGTGCAAAATTTGATTATTTTTTTTATAATATGTTTTATGGATCTAGGATGAATCCAAATGTCCATCCTTGATTGTTTTAAAAGACTGAGAGAAGTGAAACACACCATTGTTGTCATCGGAGTCAGTAGCTGTGTCACTGTGCGTTTGTCGCAGCTCGTTGTACTTCATCTCCACCTCCTGGAAACAGATCATCACATCAAAACAAAAACAAATGTTGTAAAACGTTGAAAAAATTAAAGTTTTTATGTAATTCTGACTCCCTTCACACATTGCCAAGAGTCATTGGACAGTTTCCCTAAGTGTATTGCTTTAGATAATTCACTTTATACTAATAGTGGCCTTTTTTAAAGTCATATCAACCCTGTACATTTGTCTGCCTTTAACACTAGATTTTCACTGTTCTAATAAAAGTAAACTAAGTTGATGTATTACTTCCAGAGTAACTCTTTTCCCAAGTTTCCTGGGATTCTCACCATAAATAAAGTTTGATTTTAGAAACCCAGTTACTGATAATTAATCTCTCATTTTCTGATGTTAATCTTTTATTTGTTAGATTGTGTGTGGTTAAATCCCTCTTAAAAAGTACACTATCTTCACAATGGATCTGAACTCCAAACTACAGTTCACAGTAGTTGCACAGGAGTAGTACACATCAGTAACATTAATAACATAACATATAACATATAATAAAAGGTATTTTCCCACAGAAAACCAGACCGGATTTTCTAAATTTCCCAGCATTCAACATCTGGTAAACAAGCAAAAACCAGTAAACCCAAAATAAAAACTAACCATTTTGTGTCTTTATTGTTCATATACTCATGATGCTGATCTTGTCTCGTCTATAAGCATCACTGATCTCATGCACCATCAGATCATCAGTGTCTACTACAAAAAAATACTTTCAGCAAGGATTTCCCACCTCTTGATGGGTTTGTGACTCTCCACAACACTGTGAGTGTGTAAAAGCAGTTAAAACAGGCAGTCAGTTGCGTGTGCAGTACCTTCAGATACTGCAGGTCGGCCTGAAGAAGTCGCAGGTGGGTCATAAGCTGCCTGCTGAGGTTGGGTCCGCAGCCGCCGCCCCCTGCCTGCGAGGAGGAGGACAGCAGTTTCCTCATGTCGATCCCCACGTCACCCCCCACTCCCCCATCATCATCAGTGCTGCTCTCTTCGGAGCCCCCACCGAAATCAAGAATCACAAAACCCCCTGAGTGGAGAAGAAGAGAAAAAGAGGTGGAACAATATTTTTTGTTTATTACATAAATAATAGTAATACTTTTGGTAATACACTTTTTGGCTGTGATTTACATTGATACCGCTCTCTCTTAGTTTAGCTTAGCATAAAGACTGGAAACGGGGAAACAGTTAGGTTGGGCATATTCCAAGCTAGCTGTTTCCCCCCATTCGCAACAAAAATGTAAAAAACTGGAGACACAATGAGTTATCTTCCGTGGCTGAGGGCCAAAGCCAAAATTGTCAGACAAAAAATGCCAAGAGGCGTTGTAATCCACGTCATGTCCTGCTACCTGCACGCAAGAGAGGTCTACAGTCTCTAAATTAAGGTTTAGAGACTGGACATTATTTTATTTGTTTCTTTTGTAATGTGTAGATATTTTAAAATACATGTTTATTTTGAAATAAATATACCTAAACAAGTAGCTATATCTCCAGGTGTATTGGATTGCCTTCTTGTGTACATAATGCGCAAAAATAGATATCTGATTATAATAGAAAGAATGTGTTTTTTTTAGAAGCAATATACAAACTTCAATTTTGGCAGCCCTAGTCTCCTACCAGCACGTTAAATCTCGTTTAATACAATAGAAAAACTGCTGTGTAAAAACGCCACGTTGTCGCTAGCTGTTTCCTTCTGCTTCAGGGTCTTCATGCTAACCTAAGCAGCTGCCGGCTGCAGCCTTATGTTTAACATACAGATATGAGTGCTGTATCAATATTCTCATCTAATGCGCAGCCAGAAAGTGAATAAGTGTAATTCCCAAAATATCAAACAATTGTTGAACTATGCTCTCACCATTGCGTTCAGTCGTCTCAGACAGCTCAGTGTGTCCTGAAGGGAGCTGAGAGTTTTCTTTCTGCGAGCTTGCAGTTGCTTGGCTCTCAGAGGGGCCCTCTGGGCTCCCAGGCAAAGAGGCACTCAGCTGACACCCAAGGGCCCCACTCTGCTTGCTCTCCCCTGTCTCCTCTTTCTCATTCTCTGCCTCTTTGCTTATCATGTGGTTGAAAAGAGCCTGCTTCAGCATCGCCACTAGGACACAGGGATGTACATGTCATCTCAATCTTTTACACTCAAAGCCTAGGAAGATAAAACCCAAACTATCTGTGTGAGAAAAAAAATGCAATTTGGGTAAACTGACCCTTTAATATGTAACTTACATGTCCTGAGAGCATCTTCGCCTTTGGAGCACGGTAGGCTGAACGTGTTCTGCTCTTGGTTATTAACGGCGATGCCCTGATGTGACCCATCCTCCAGGAAGGGCAGTCCATCTGCCAGTTGCCCGTCCAGGAAAGCCTCAAGTTCTGCTTCATCCACCTCTTCATCATCCTCCACTCCCTCCTGTCTGTCTGCCACGACCATCTCCTCTTCCTCGTCTTCTGATTTCATGCCATCAAACGGGTTCATACTCGGTGGAGCTTGAATGTCTGGAGAAGAGGCGCCATCTTTATCTGGAGTGCATTGCGATTTAGATTCAGATGGTGACAGTGTACATCAGGTTAAACACTGAAAATAAACTGTAGCTTTTAATCTAATGTAAAATATGAAATACTTCATGTAAAACAATTCAAGCTATGCCAAGGTAACTGATCAAGTTCATTTGTGTTGATGGTGAACCTCTTTGAGATTTAGATCAACTTTGTTATCCCACACAGAAAAATGTGTTTTGGTCCAAACAAACACGGTAAGACCACAACATAATCAACACAGTTGATCGTATTTAGATAGAAAAACAATAAAGTCAAATAAAAACCACAGTCAATCAACAACTGTAAAATCAAATTTGGTATAAAAGTGACCAGCTAAGTTACCCATTGATTAAGTGGCATGTTATACATAGTTTAATTAAAGAATAAATAAGAGAGACTTTGTATCTACTTGTTTTGATATTCTTTTTAGATGTCTCTTTAATCTTTTAAATATTAAACATTTGTAAAAATCTTACAGTTTACATTAAAATGGTTAAATGTAAAATGGTTGTTTGTGTAAAAAATACATTCTCTGCTACGATTTCTTGATTTTTGATGTGACACAGTTCCTGAAGTTAAGAAGTCTCCATTTCAATTCCGAGGTATTGTACTTGATGGAAAATAATAATATTCATTATTTTTTCATTATACTTTTCAATTAATGGATTATTTAGTGCAGGGATCTTCAATAGGGGGTCCGGGACCCTTAGGGGGTCCTCAGAGCCAAGGCAGGGGGGCCTCCAAATTATTGTCCATTTTTAAACATTTTTTCCAAAATTAAAAAGTCTTAGTATGAATCCAACATATTATTAGCAAATATAAATCCCCACTGCTTACTGGCCTATAGGTACGGTAGTCACTAAAGCCATCCACAGAAACAGTATAGCCTAAAGATTCACTGTGCTACATGTATGTTTATTATTAAAACATGATTTATAAAACCATGCAAACAATTATTATTATTTTAATAGCTTAGCATTCTATGCAAAAAAATGTATAAAGGCTTTAGGCTGCCCTACACATTATTGTATGCAACTTCATTTTATACAATACGTAGTAGGAGGTCCGTGTTCCGTCTCTCTTTCAGTTATTGTTTATTTTTTTATAAAAAATATTTTTGGTGGGGCTTTTCCCTTTATTAGTGACAGTGGATAGACAGGAAAGGAGGAGAGAGATGGGGGATGACACGCAGCGAAGGGCCGCAGGTCGGATTCAAACCCGGGCCGCTGCAGGACACAGCCAACATGGGGCGCATGCTCTTACTGGGTGAGCTAGAGGCCGCCCCAAAGGGGTCCTTGGTTTAAAAAACGTTGAAGACCCCTAATTTAGTGTATAAACAGACAAAGCTTGTTTGTGTTTGTCAGAAAATAGTCAAACAAATGCTTGTTTTGTCTGACCAACAGTCCAAAAAGATGAATAATTTAAAAAAGATATTCAGTTTAAAATAATATAAAACAAACAAGCATAAAATCAAACGTTGAACAAATTGTCAACCACTGCCACTGTACCTGAAGAATGGATGCTTCCACTTGATGTGTTGTTAGGATCTTTGCTCGTCTTGGGCATCCCATGTTTGATGATCTCAATAGCGTCCCGCTCAGAACTGAAAGACACTCGCATTAGAAACAATGAAAAGAATAAAAATCAAACACCAGTATTAGTGAGTTAAGTGGCTGCGTTAGTGAACTCACTCAGACTGAGTCGGAGGTGCGTTGTCTCTGCTGTGAGGTTTGGCCTTCATGGTGTCGGCACATTGTGTGATGAGACACTGCCACCTGGATGAACAAAGGTGATACAGCAGGATGAGATACGGGAAACAGATAACATGTTTGTTTGTGGTGCGGGACTTACGTTCTCTGATCAGACACCGTCTGAGCCATCAGCTCGTAGATCTGAGCCCCGTTTTCAGACATGGATAGGACGAAGAAAGACTTGTTGTCTGATGAGGACAAAATGCAACAATGATTATGTGACAGTGTTGCTTTAAGTATTATCCATGTAAATGTAACTATGTAATTTTTCCCCGCTTTGGTGCCCCTACAGGTTGGAAGCAGAATTGTCCCATTATGTCTCACTAGAACTACTGATCCGCTACCTGATCTGGCAAACTTGCATAGTGCGGTTATAGCTGGAAGAGAGACGCAAAGCAAATGCAGAAGTGTCGATCAACTTGTTACGAGTTGATGAACCACTGAAACGGTTTTGGAAACATAATTTTAAGGTACAAAAAGTTACATAGTGTTGCTTTAATATGCACTATATACAAAGGAACACAAACTAAGAAAAGCAGTAAGAAAGCAGAAGACTTGTCCACACATACATGGGTATTGTGAATACTGGGTTTTCCCCTCCTTCATTCTTGAAAAAAATCTCATACAAATGAAAACTTAAAAACGCAACTGAAGCGCTGTCAAGAAGCGGCAATACAACCCTAACCCGAAAGACATGTTGGCCAATCACGCAAAGAAGAAGAAGATGAAAATGATGGCCAATTAATAGGCTGAAATTGTTTTACTAAAAAGCTACTTGGCTCCAATGGGGCATCAACGAAGTGGGGAATCATATGTGTGGACTGATAGGGAAGTGTAGCTATTCCTCAATATCAAAGTTGAATATAAAAAGTTAACAAAACTGATCTGATCTTTAAGCGCTGGACAAACTCCCATTGCCATCCCCAGAGCTTGTTTCCCAAAACACCAAGGACTGATTCCATAAACCATTAAAGATACTAGGAGTACTTTGGAGTCAGTGTAGTTCTTACCAGTTGCCACTGGACGAACCAAGACAGTGTTGAGCTTGATGATGGGGCTGAAGATATGTTTGGTGTCAGCAACGCTGGCCGGATTCTTGCCGTGGAATTTGAGGACCAGACGCTCGTCCTGTTTCTGCAGTAAAACCAGGATGTCCTCGAGGAGGATTGTGTACAGCTCTGAAAGGAAGATATAAAAATGTATGTGCGTGTGTGTATAAATACATGGAGGGTTTGTAAATGTTTTAGGTGAACTGGAACCTAGCTACCAATACACAGTCCATACTTGGTCCATACGGGGACTTGGTCCGGCAACCCTCCGGTTCCCAAGCCCCTTTGGACTGAGCTACTGCCGCCATATTTCAACCCATATTTTTATTCATTGTGATACAAACTTCATAAGAGTGGGTAAATTAATCTGCACATCCTCCTCTTTATTGATATACTGGTGGAAAGTTTACAGTGTATTTCTTTAATGTAATTATCATATACTGGTGTGTGTATGTACCAATTGCCTTGTCTTTATTAACTTTCCAGGAGAGAGGTCCTTCATGCACCATCTTCCTCTTGGTCAGGTCCAGATTCTGCAGGACAAGAATCAATTTTCAACAAAAAAATACAACAAATAGCTTCTTTTACAACCCCAACATCTCCCACGACAAGATGTTCAGACATACACTGACAACTTTTGTTTAATTTGACGAACCAGGGGAGACTTTATGTTGATCTCATAACCTTATAGGCTCAGGGAGGATAACTAGTTGCTTACCCTCAGCTCCAGGATCATGGGGTTTTCATTCTGTTTGAGTGATGAGAGGTCTAACCTTCTCTGATACTCCTCAAGCCTCTGTTGAGAAAGAAACACAACATGTTAGGTGCTTTTCAAACCCCGGAAATTAGAGGGGAGGAAAAACTTTTTTTAGCTGGTATAGAGTTGGTTTAAATCTTTGAAACATCCCTAAACCTTGAGTGTAAACTTAAATATAGCATAAAACCCTAACTGATATATATTTTAAAATGATTCTAATGTGTGTACCTGTTTGTTCTCAGCCTCTTTGACAGCCTGGTTGACGTGGTTGAGGATCTTTTTGCAACATTCGGCAGCTTTCTTCACCTTCTCCCTCTCTTCCCCATCTCCTGTGGGGAGATAAACAAACATAAGCCAATAGTTGCTTGATGTACAACCTTTGTAAATGATCCAACTTATTAACAATATCATGAGCTAAAAAGGTCTGCAATCATATTGACACATGTGGAGTTTACCTGTGTTCTTGGCAATATTGTCCAGTAGGAGTGGGTACTTGGTGACTCTCTGCATTTCTACAGGAATGATGTCTTTGAGCTGCAGCCTGCGACACAGACGGTTGCTCTCAGCTTCCTGAAATAAAGACAAGAAAGAGAAATAAACCTCTATAACAGATAATATATGATAAAATAAACAGGACTTGTTATCTTCAGTTTAAATGCTGTATTTCTGTATAATTGCAGATAAAGATTAGGCTAATATTATTAGTACTATAGTATTTATAGAAATAGATTCCAGTGGTGGCTGGGTACGATTGTTTTTCAAGTTGTGTCAACCAAACAATAACTCCAGAGAGTTGTAAAGTCCAATTCAAATGAGAAAAAAAAAAGATTTAATCATGTTTTTATTTAACAAAATATTCTTTAGCATCTGGTCCTTTGTCCTAGGTAATGGTGCCTTGTAAGCCCGTGTGGGCTGGGCATATTTTGTTTTAAATTATATAATTTTTTTTTTTAATTCATTCAATCATTCATATTCTTCTTTAATCCATATTTGTTGGTGTTTAGCCTTTGAAAAACAATATTTTCACTGCAGTTAAAAAAAACTGCTTGCACTCCCGCATGTCACACACAAAGGGTGGCCCGCACCTGTATTTACAGGGCAGTCTATGACGTTGTAAAATATGAAAACAGACGTTCAAAGCTTTATTCGTAAATCTCATTAGAAGCTACGATTGTAAAAAAAGAAAAGAATAAAAAAATTAATAAAAATCCTTACTGACCTGCATGAATAAAGTGAAACGCTGGTCTTTTTTCTGCCTGCTCTTGATGAGCTCCAGTGCAGACGGCTGGTTGCTACAGAACGTTCCCACTGCTCGTTTGATTTTCTCCTCCTCGTCGCCACTGAACTACAATCAATACACAAACACAGTACATTTACATTTGGATTTACCATTGCTGATGTTTTTAACCAGAGCAACTTAAATGCATGTGACAGTATACTGTAAACATCAATTGTTACATACACACACACAGTATACATACTGCATATATCTTTAATAAATTCCTATTATTGCTGCATTGTTTCTTGTCACATAACCAAATAAAATAAAGATACAAGCCATTTTTATTTGCTGTTGATGCCGTTTGCTGTTAATGCATACTAAAACTGCCTCCATGTTTACTTGTTGTCTTGATAAATTCAGGATAATGTACATTTCCTCTAGACCACTCTTTCAGCTGCCTTTGGATCATACATTTTAAAGCTTTTAATCTGCCTCTTGCATGAACTGAAACTGATCTTACCCACGCAAGGAGATCATCTGCAATCTGACCGATCACCGACGTCTCACTCCTCTTCCTAATTGCTGTCATCTGCTCTGTTACAGAAACTGTGGAGCAATGTGAAAAGAAGTTCTGAAATACAAACATTCAGCATCTTGTTGTTGCTACTCACAACAGCTGCAAACCAAGTTGCTGCTGACGTTTGCTCAGCTTAATTCTCTGATAACTTAAGATACAGACATGCAATGACTAAATTCCTTCATCCGGTTAAATTATATAGTCTAAGGACCAACATCTGAAAACTGTATTATAAAACATGGCTTGAAACTGGATAAAAAGTAAATTTGCAAAAGATTCTGGTAGACAACCACAATGCTAACACATGGACAAAGGGGATGTGACGTCATCAACAGGCGATCAAATGACACACGCCATGTGCTTGAATAAAATTACAAATTGCTCTAGGTTTAAACATTGTTGGAAACAAATCGCACAAACATTACGAACACAATTTAACAAAATACTATTACATAAGTCTAGTCATTTTAATGTGGAAAAGATAGATATATTTTTAAAATGATATGCTTTAACAACTATTAGAAAACAATTTAATCATTGCCACAACAAAACGTTTTGTAACGTAAATCCTATAAATCAGTATTAGAACATCATACACTGTAAAAAGACAGAAAGGAGAAATAGCATTCAACAACATGTCAAAGGATTTTATATATGTCATTTATAAGGTTAAAAATAAACATTTTGCAGATCAGTTCTATGATTTGTGCTCTTTCCTCTGTAGCATACAGGGTATTATTAGTGTGGTAATGACGTTACCATGCAGCTGAATGATTTCCTCCAGGTTAATGAAGATGTGTTTGATGTCCTCTGGGGGGAGGATACTGTCTCTGTTCAACCTCTGCTGGAAAACACAGTCCAACACTTTCAGCATCCGCAAGTGTGCACGTTCAGTGTAGAACAGCTCTGAGGGTGGACAGACATACAAGACAAGATATAATTTATACTTTTTTATTTTCACGTCACACAGTGAAATTTGTGAAATTTCAGTGACTCACCGTTGATGACTTCCTGCCGTTTGATCTCCTGTGGGGTTAGGCTCGCCAGGACGTCTTGACTGACCAGACTCTGCCAGTTCAGAGGGTTTTCTTCACACCCCATCTCACCTCCCTGGTCGTCTTCACTCTGGATGTCGGCTGAGCTTACCGGACACTGCACCTCCATCCTACTGCCAGCCGGAGACAGAGGGAGAGAGGCTATTCAAAATAGTACGGTGGTGGAAAGATGTCATGCTAAACTTTATTTATTGCACTTGGAAAGAAACAAATATAATTTTGGTTATATTTATTAATTTATTAGCAAAAGATGCATTAGTCTACTATTATTTCCTCAAGCAAAGTGTCTGTTGTTAACGAGTTTTCTATTACAAATACAAAATTCTGGAATTGTTTCAGAGGAGTTTTAAAGAGTTTTACAGCAGTTGGACTATTAAGAGAAAATTCAAACCCTGTAAATACCTGAAAGTTTCCTGGTCTTCCTCCTGTAACTGCTCCAGGTTGGAGGGGCTGAAGTCAAACTGAGTACTGGTTGGACTGGAGACGCCATCGTGGTGGTCGCCAGGCTGCAGACCTTCGCCCAGTCTTGGCGGGATGCAGAATGGAGACACATCTGGAGAGTAGAGAGGAGAGCAGTACAACACAAAGAGGACATAAAGAAAGTCAGGTCTGTATAACTTATGCTATTCCAGAATCAATGCAAATCTTTATGCATTTCCATTTTCATCTTTGGTTCACTCTTAAAAAGAACATGCAAACTTTTAATTTATAGTAACTCCAAACAATTTGTTTGTGTCTAAGTGACTAATTGGTCCAGTATTGAGTGGGAGCCCTGCAGCCAGCACCTACGTTCTGGGCTGCAATGTGTTTGCACAAAAGAAAATGATGTCAATGTACGCCCACTAAAAGTGCTTGTTTATGCCACTGACAGGCTCAGATTGTTATTATAAATGTCTGACAATACTACGGAACGATGGTGAAGACTTGTTGAAAATTGAAATCTTGGGAGAGGTAACTTGTTGCTGGAAGAAAATGGTGAGAGTTGCTGTGCTGATGATCAGAAAGCATAGGTTTGTTTTGATCTAAAGGACATTTCCAAATTGTGAAAACAAAATTTCAAGGGTCAAAATGGGTTCACGAAATGTTCTGTCACACAAAAGTCTTGGCTTCTTTCTTATGAAATACTCCACCGTTTTTTCTCTTTCTAAAAATATTCAAATGAAACAATCTTCAATGAGAAAATCTAACCTTTTTAACCTGTGATGAGGGGTCATAAGCAACAACAATAAAAAGTGGGAGCTACTGACCAAAGATATTGTCATAGTCCCAATAATAATCAAACACTTCGTTGTTTGATTTAGCTCTTAATTAGCATCTTTTTTTGTCTGGGAACATTCAGAAAAAAATATTGTCCCCAGAAACCCTAAATGAGGTGAGGAAGAGAAACAGGTACATCTTACTGGAGTCTGAGTCATGTCCACTAGTATCTGAGGCCTGACCGGTGGGTGAGCTGTGTATAGGGGAGGTGGTGCTGGAGGACAAAGATTGTGTGCTGGCATCCGATCCCTCACTGAGCTGATTTCCACGGATCCGTCCAGAATTCGAGTCAGACTGCTCAGGGATGCCGAGGGCTGGCTGAGAGAGTAGCTTTGGTGACCGCTGCTTGTTCAGCTCCACGGCCTTACCGACTGCACACAAACACACATGTATACACGCACGGATATACACAAATACACCGCTTTCCTGCCTTTGGTAAAGAAAATTTAGAATTAATGTTATAGCATTTGTTGCAAAAAAAAAGGGATATTGATGGTTTTTATTGTAGTAAGAAGTTTTAAAACAATAAACTCAATGGTTGAATTGTAGGTTTCTCACCTGAAGTAGAGTCCACTCTGCTCAGACGCCGAGGCGGGCCAAGGATGTTGGGAAACCGAGGCTTTTTCACCTTCTCCTCAATCTCCTTCTCAGGCTTGATACTCTTCTGCTTGTTGAAAAAGGCACACATTTGCTTATGAAATATTTACTCGTATGGCTGCATTTTAAACAGATTATGAGAACATCAAAAACTGTGATAATCCAAAATGTTATCATATTTCCATACATATAGACAGACAGATAGATAGTTTCCACGTGTATGAAAACAATAAAGCATATTTCTGAGTGTTTCTGAACAAGAGATCGGACCTTAATCTTGGGCAGGAAATTGATGCGTGCTCGTTTATGCTCGAGGCCTCGAGGTTCCTTCACTTTCACCCCAAGGTGCTTCATATAGGTAAGAATCACATACTGCATTGTTTGGCTGCAACAAAAAAGGACAAAAAGCTGATTGCTATTTACTGTAAGGTACTGTAATTCTACCACAGCTAATATTACATAATATTTTACCAATATGAGACTGAAACTACTGTCACCTTTTGAGGTCATTTTGTGTAATTAAGTGCAAGTTAGATACAACAAGAAAGCACTGAGAAGATGCTTTTATCCAAAATGATTCACAGATATAATTAGTTCAACAGTGAAATGCCAGAACAGAAACTAAAACACTTTTTCAAAAACAGATACGATATTGACTGTGCTGCAGCTGGTTGATGATAACATATCCAAAACTCCCTCCTTACCACTTCTCCTCTTCTGTGGGCTGTGACGTCAACCTGCAACAGACAACTTGGGGTTGGTAAACAGACACATACACAATCATACAAGGAAAATATGAGTTGAATATACTGTCTGTGTGTGTGTGTGTGTGTGTGTGTGTGTGTGTGTGTGTGTGTGTGTGTGCATGCTCACAGGATATCATCTATCTTTGAGAGGATGTGTTCCGCACAGGAGCATTCCTTCTCCAACGCCTGTTGGTCTTTTCCTCCCTCTGAGTCCAGCTTGGACAGCTCGTCTTCAGCCAGAGTCAGACCCATGCTGCGCTTCTGTCTGCAAACACATCCACACATACACACAAATAACATTATTCACAGGGCCAACATATAGAGCTATTAGCTTCTTACAACTAAGCCATAATAGATTTGTTATAGGAAAAGTAAAATCATTATTGTCAGAATGGTTCAGTGGTGGAAGGAAAAGTACATTTACTTTAAGTACTGTACTTAAGTACAAATTTGAGATACTTGTATTTCACTTTTTTTCCATGCCACTTTCTACTCCTTCTCCACTATATTTCAAAAGGAAAATATTGAACTTTGGGCTTCACTATGATTATCTGACAGCGTTAGTTACTTTACAAATTAATATTTTTGCTAACAAAACATATTAAGATTATTTTAATAAATAATCATTGTGCTAAACATTTCCATCTTCACAAATGTAAGGATTTGCTGTTTTGCAAAACAAACCTTGTGAAGATGTCACTTTAAAAATGTTTATTATTAAAACTATAACAGTCACAGGCAAGATTGTATTAAGTACTTTTTTCCTTTTAGCACCTTCAGTGCTACTTTCTGATTGTACTTTATGCTTTTACTTAAATAATTTTTCAATGCTGGACTTTTACCTGTATTTTTACAGTGGGGTATTAGTAGCTTTACTCAAGTAAATTATCTGAATACTTCTTCCACCCCTGGAATGGTTATACAGTTGTGTGACCCGTACCTGAAGTCCTCCAGGTTCTTGTGCAGGTCTGGTAGGAGTGTGTCCTGTAACCCCTGGGTGTACTGTTTGCAGAGCTCCTCAGGGATCAACTCCAGCCTTCGCTTCTCTGTACAGAGACACACACACCAAGAAATATCATCCTATTGCAACTTTTAACTCTAACTAAGTAAACATATATGAATCTTTCTGAAAAGACAGTTCATCCATCTATTTGTGTGTCCAACACTTTGAACTACATGCCTGAATCCTACTCTGTGGTATAATATTCTAAACTGAATGTAGAGATACCCCAATCTGAAACAAAGGAACTGTATCTTGACATTATTTTTGTCAACGTTATTATAAAATTCAGTATTTCCACTATCCGATCAGTTAAAGCGGGTCACAAACTTAGTTTCTAGCTCTTTTGCAATTCCTGTTTTTTTGCAAAATGATTTAAGTGAGCTCCACGCAGTGAGGTATACAGATATTTACATTTATTTATAAGAAAAGAGCACTGGTGTCACATTGATACTTAGTATTGCCAAATAATCTGAGTTGAAGTATCTGAGAGAAAAGGTTGGATGGTGCGTTCCTAACTTTAATTGTCTTTTTTATCCCTTACCCACTTCAGCTGCAACTGCCTCTGGCACTGGTACTTTAAGATTCTGAGAAAGACAACAGGAAAAAGAAAGAGCTTTACATCAACAAATATATACAAAATATTCAATAAGTCTGAAATGTGATCTAAGAGAAAAGAAATTGACTAAAGAAAAAGCAAGAGAATGACGTACTGCTGTTCGATCCATGAAGAGTGCGTGGAACTCAATGAAGAAGCGTCGGCTTTCTTTGGAGGTGGTTTGCTTGTGCATATCAGCGTAGAGATAGCAGAGCTAACGGTGGGAAGACAAAAACAGCTCTATAAAACTGTCAATGTGGAGTTTCTCATCTCATTTTTAATATTAATTTAATATTATGTTGTCTTCACTGTCTCAAAACATGAACAATGCATATTATCTCATCAGAAACCTTTTTCAGACGAGTGAAGGCATTCCACAAGGATCGATCCTCGGCACACTTTCATTTATATTCAAATTGTATTAACTCATATTTTTTTGCAACACAGCTTTTTATGTCTTTTGTATGTGCCCAGGTTTTTGTGGAAATGAGGAAGTGATTATATGTTTGCAACTTTATATTTGTGACTTGTTTTTTTAAATAATTTATTTCAATAGAAAAGAATGGATTTGAGGGTTGAATGTCACAGACAGGGTGGGGAAGTACAGTAGGACGTATTGAGAGACGATTTGTTGTATGCCTGTTTAAGTAAAATAGAATACAGTATAGTAGAAGTAAGAAGTATGTGATATTTGGCTTCTTCATAATGGTATAATCCCACACTGCTGTCGGATTGATAACATGTGTATTATTATACCTTTGTCTTTATTGTGTGTGTTGTGTGTGTTTGCATATATACCAAAGGTGCCGGGTCAAACTGCGAGACAACATGGTGGAGGAAGACTGCGAGGTGAGCCGGCCGAGACTTCAGTGAGTCTATACTCTGGAAACAGCTACACAGTCCATTAATCTGACAAAGAGAAAGAGAGGAGGGTCAATACAACAATTTGCTCCTGAAACTCCACATCAGAAGTCTGAATTTAATGAAAACAAGGAGCCCTCGGACTCCTGATGTGACAGCATTATTCATTCAGGTTAAGAGGTTTATTGTTTCACATTTAACTGTTCATTTCATCCATTAGTTGATTAGAAACATCTATTTAGATACCTGCTCTTGCTGAGAGTCAAAGTAGTCATCTTCTGCTCCGATGATCTGGGGGTTGAGGAGGTAGGGAGAGCTACCCACAATGCACTGAGCACTGGAGTCCTGAGTGATACATTAGCATGGGTAAATGCACCAATAGACATTCTAACACATTATTTAAAAAAAGGAGTTTCACATTAGAAGGCAGGATATATTCAGCCTTGTATGTAGGCATGACTAGTCAGAATGTATTCTTACAACTAAATTTGTAACAATTTACGATTGACTGATAAACCCCTCCCCTGGACAGTGACGGTCTAATCACAGGTTTGTAACCTAACTAGGCTTTTCAAGCCGAGCTGCTGCTAACATTTGCTCAGCTTGTTTCTCTGATAACTTAAGATTCAGACGCCCAAGGACTAAGTAACATATTATACCTTCTATTGGCTAAATAACTAAAATCAGCTCATTGTGTGTGTGCGTGTGTGCATGAGTATATTACTGTGTCAGGGGTGTCCTCAGTGTCAGGCGATTTGCAGAAGTTGAGGCCACCTTGGCGGCTGATGTCCGGGCTCTGACAGGGCGTCTCTTTTTTGCTAGGACCCTCTGTGAGGGGGCTGCTGTGCGTCTAACACACACACACACACACACACACACACACACACACAGACACACACACTAATAACAACACAACACTTTGCCAAATTGATTGTTTAGACTGGTGCGGAATACTGGAAAATCCCAGGGATCGGAAAGTAGGACCATTTCATCCCTATTTATAGAAGTTGTGATAAAAAAAGGGGGGAAGTTATTACAAAGGAGTCTGTGTAAGCAGTATTTTCAGAGAGGCTTCCTGTTGTAAGATTAGATCATGGGTACTCTTACAGTATACTTTCATTAACGTTCCTCTTTCAACAGCAGCACCTGATTGATGGTAAATAAGTTATTGTCATTAAAAAAAAAACAACATAAAGCATCCACAAACATGTTTAAATTGTCACTAAAATCACAAAAAGAACATTGACATTGAAGCTAAGCGCTCTTTAGGAAATTGAGCATCTACCTAAAAGGCTTCTACCAAGAAATTGTTGTCTGACATTGTCATTATTTTTTTTGATTAATTAATAATTTGGTGTTCTTTAATGTCTTAACGTATTGTCTAATCTTTCTTACTATTTTATTCTACCTACCTGCAAAGGGATTACAGGTGGAAAATAGCAATGTGCTTAAACCTTTTACATTACATTGGTCCTAGTTTATATAAGGTTAGTGTTCTTTGTGCATTGTCAAATAAAGTCAAATAACATAACATCATAAAATAGTTTCTAGAGCCCAAGGACCCATTTTCCAATAGCTTGTTTTGTCTGGTGTCTGACAGTCCAAAACCCAAAAATATTACATTTACAATATAGAATAGAGAAAATAAGCTGGAACTAATAAATGTTTTGCATTTTTACTTGATAAATGGCGTAAACCACAATGCCATTCACCACAACCATTGATTTTTATACCCACAGAGTTATTGTTGGTCGAGGGCCCGTCGTTAGGGCTGTAACCCGGTAAGGACTGGGTCTGTTCCCTCAGGGGAGGCCCACAGTCCCCTTCCTTAGCCTCACTATTCCTGGACCCTGTGACTCCATCCTGAAAAACACACACAAAATTTGCTCACCCACTTATCAGTTACAAAGATCCTGTAGACTAAAGAGCCTGCAGTGACCTGTGGACGTGATGGTGAAGTTGAAGCTTAATTTAGACATTAGAGGATAAATGCCGCCCAAATTGTCAAAAAGTCTCATGGCTCCCAGCTATGCGGAACCGTCGTAACTCGCAACTCTGCCGTCCTTATGTGAAGCCCGCCCACCATCTCTATACACCATGTGATTGCTGTTAGGGTGCGTCTAGATTTCTTGGCTACACAAAGACGAGAGTTTTGACACATATTGAGTGGTGATTAAGGGTCGGTGAATGGATAAATGAGGTTTAGCAGAATCATTTACATCAATTTCTCTCAGGTGCCTGACAAGACATGTGTCTACCTTTAAAGCAAAATTTGGGTATTTTTCCACCTGGGTGTAATTCTCCTAATTGTGGATCATGCTATCTTTGCACTCGTCACGTCTGTTGTAGAGATTCAGGAAATGTAACTTCAACAAGAATTGTTGAATTATTGAATTGTATTGGTTACTTGTGTTTTATGTAAAGATAGTTGTATAGCTGAAACATACAATAAATACAAAACAAATACAATACATATTTATTGGAAAAGGGCATCTTGAAGCTTTCCAAATAAACTCCCATTTTACATAAATACATTTAAATGCTTGTCTCTGAGTCTGACTGAAAGTCAACACAGATACTGTATTAGACCACTTAATTAGCTTTTGTAGCTGACTGCGTGCACTCTTAAGTTATTAGAATTTTTCAGTTTAAAAGAAAGCAACAGTGTGATGACAATTCCTCAAAAGGGATCAGAGCCTTTTAGGACGTTTTTTGTAATATCTGTAGATCATTAGTATATAAATACCATCATGCCACAGTATATAAAACACAGTTGAAGAAATTGAAATCTTCTGCCACTAAAGCTTGATTGGGTCCAGTCAGATGGATAAGAGGATTATTCTATTATTCTGGAAATAAAAAAAGGAAAGTCCTCTCTACAAATAGATGTTGTTTTGTACATGAAGAACTAATTAGAAAGGGAAGAAGAAGACAAAAATTCTTTTCTTTTCAGCAAAAGTTGAATAAGTACAGAATTTTGGGGCCAAAACTATTTAAAACATAAATAATGCATTTGGTGTCTAAATTATACTGGTTTTATCTCTGTTAAATAGTTAATAGGAAAGAAGCATTGATAAACAGCTAATTTATAAGATTTAAACAGTAGTGTTATAATAACAATGTAATTTCTGTCCTTACTTTTGGTCAAACAAATTTATTTATTTATTTATATTTATGTAAAATTACAGTTTAAGTTTAGTTTTCTACCTGTAATGCTGCTGCTGCTGCTTTGCTGAGCCGCTCCTGCAGCAGTGAAATGTGCTTCTTGGCTTCCTGGACCTCCTTCAGTAGTTTAGGCCAAGGGTTTCTGCTGTACTCCTCCTCTTTTGCCTTAACACAAATAAATCCCACAGAAGCCAAGTGTAGGAGACATAAGTCACGCATGAAAAAAGATGGTTCAAGTTATTTGATGATCTCTTGATTAATGAGTCAAATGTGTATAAGTTACTGATGGAAACATGATACAAGGAAAGACAAACCATGCTCAACATATTCAGGAAATGGTAATATAATGTATATCATTCCCTGTATAAGGAAATACACACAATCTCATTGCATCATACACACACCTGTAGGTCCTGTTGCTCCTTGGTTAGCATCTTCTGCAAGATGTCGGCCTTTTGGCTGTGCATGGCTTTGTTCTCATCCTAAGAGAGGAAATAAAGAGGAAACATTGAGCCAAAATAGTCAGAAAAACATCATTATTACTGTAACACACACATGTGAGTGAAAGAAGCTTGAAAACACACAGGAAAAGTGAAGTGAAGAGAAGTGATACTAATTTGACGGAAAGTGAAAGAGAAAAAAAGGGGAAACATGAACGTTCATAAATAAATACAGTGTATGATTTAGTACATTCTGCATGTCTTCAAATTCAAGAATTAGAACTGAATGAGAAAGAAAACAGAGATAAGAGGTAAGCAGATGAAACACATTGTTTACAGTTATTTCAGATTTTATGAAAATTAAGTCTCTAATTTGACACATCCAGTGTTACAAAGAGGACAAATTATTGACACAGTGCAGCAGTCCAAGCTGGCAGAAATGAACGGATACGATAGGGCTAATTAAAAATAATGACCTGTGTGGGTTGTATCAGCCAGATAAGCTGCTGATTTCATGAACCTTATCAGGGTTAAAAATAAGCATTGAAGTTACAATTTGTGTGTGTGTGTGTGTGTGTGTGTGTGTGTGTGTGTGTGTGTGTGTTAAATTTGTGATTAAACAGGCCTACAGTATTCAAATGATGTCATCTTTAACTCATGATATCTATCTATTCCTCAGTATTTTATTTATACATATACATATTTATTTATACATATTTTATCTTATTTGGTTGCACATGCATATGATTATGGGATTGTAACATATTTCTGAAGAATTGTCTGGGTTTGAGAAAGTTTAGAAATCAGACGTTGAGGATTTGGCATTTCTCTGCACGCTCCCTTGACCTTTAGTGAGAGCTAAATGCTATATAATGAAGTGTCCCCGTCCTTTATTGAAACGATAGAGCTCTGACAAGTAGATATCACATATGGAACGTTCATTCTTCTTTCTTACCCCATCAGGCAGAGAGGAGGTGACGTGCTCCCCACCTGGCAGTGCAGGTGAGTGGGGCGCTGAGAGAGAAGAGGGTGGGTTGACCTCTGCCCCTTCCTCCTTCTTTTCCCCCTCGTCCTCCTCCAGGGGGATGTTGGGAAGCCCTGGAGGCCTCCCCAACACTGTCAGGGCTACATAGGAACCCGCTGCCAGAGAGGAGTCATGGGAAAGGAATGATGGGAGGGTGAAGAGCAAGAAAAATGCTGATACATGTATAAAAAGCATCCAAGCCACCGTGAAGATGTGATCAGCAAAACCAGCTGAGAGAAAGAGAAAAATTTGACCACATAAAAAGGAATATAAAGAACATAATAATAATGCTGATATACTGTATTAAATCATGAATTCTATGTCTTGTCCAAGCCAGCTGTCCACACAACTGAATAGGAGAACCGCAAACCTCTCTCTCAAAATTAAATCTTGTATATTTATTTCCACAAGAAATGAAGGTCTTAGTAGCTAAGACTCAGAAAGTTGTTTGTTTGGGGGCATGTTTGTCTAAGCACATCCCAGTCAGCCCAAATGTGGATTTAATGACTCCAGTAACTAAAAACAAATCTCTACGGCCGATAACTCCAACACTGGGCAACTCATACTAAAACAATCTAGATTAATAAATAGCACTAGAGGTAAGAGGGAAAATATGTATTTCTGATTCTGGGATGAACTGTCCCTTTAATGTGCCAAATCACTGAAATGATACTGAGTGAGAATCCAGCATATATAAAATGTATTTAAAAGTGCATACTTACATTTTATCAGCTTTACAACCTCTATGTGGTTTGAATGTGTAACTAAGGTCCCATTAACCTGTAAGAAAACAAAAGCATTGGGAAATCAGCTCATGTGTTGCACTGAGTAAAAACAACTGCTGATGCTCCCGGCGTGCATTTTAACTTGAAGGTCTTTACTTTAAAGCCACAGTAGTAGGCAATTGCAGTCATCTAACCGTTGGTTTGAAAGGATTTACTCCTCACAATGACACTTTCCTAATGCACTGTGTGGACGACCTATTACACACTCCCAATCATTTCTATTTGCTAATTAAGATTCCTAGTTAATTGATTGTGAAGACAGCGGGAGGCAGCTCTGCAGCAGTTAATGTTTACTTCAACAAAGAAGAAACCTGGATTTAATCATTTAATCAAGACATTCATTCCTGTGAGGAATCTGTGTGGTTGCAATGTTTTTTTGTCGTTGCAGAAATGATGACTGTAACATTCACGCTGTTACTTAAATTACACAGAGAGACAGATGAGGATAAGCTATGATGTGAAACGGTGCCTTCCAGTTGAACTGGGAAGTTGGAATTTAGGAGTAACACATAGTACTGTCCACCTTCCATCTGTGGACATGTTACTACAGTGTATTTAAGTACATAGTAGTAACAGATAGGTTTCATCCTTTAACTCACTTTCAGACCAAAATATGTTTCTGTTTCAGTTTCTGATCCTGGAAGTAAGAAGGAAATAAATAATTCCCACCTTAATGATCCGGTCTCCTGTCTGAACACCAGCTCGCATTGCAGCTCCATCTATCACAAAAGACAGAACACAGCCAAGTGGGTTGTGGTCAAGTGTGTGTATGTTTCGCAATCTTTGTGAGGATGAATTTCTGTTTTAAAAGGACATTTCTGTATTGCAAGGTGGGAACTCACTTTTTCAAAGAGTTGCTTGAAGGTTAAGACTCAATTTTAAGTTTAACATTAGAATAACTGTAAAGTATAGAAAGATAAACATGCGTGTGTGTGTGTGTGTGTGTGTGTGTGTGTGTGTGTGTGTGTGTGTGTGTGTGTGTGTGTGTGTCCTACCTTCTTTTACCAGCTGCACAAACACAGGGTTGTCTCCACTTACAGTCAGCCCAAAGCCATTTTCATCTCTCTGGATTATCACACACCGCTGGACAAGACCTATCATTTGCACCCAAACACACACAAACCTATTGGATTAGATCACATGCTGCTGATGGTGTCGTGAAATAAGCTAAAACTAATTTTGGATGCAAAAAAGATGATCCAACTTCATGGTATGATGTTTATGGTCTGGTGCAATCTTCGTCTTGTGGGAAACATTCTCCACACAGGAAGTGACAAATCAAGAGTCAGAAGCAGAAAAGGTTTTTAAATAGAAGCCTGCTCTCTTTCTAACAAAAGCTGGACTCCCCATCAAGGGATGTTTTTCCCTCTCTTGTCTCTTTGATATACTTTGTATTATAATATCAATACTTTTTGTATATGCTCAAAGTACAAAAAAATTAAGAGGCCATTCAAATAATTTTTTTTATATAAAACATCTGCATAAAGGGTGCCTGGGTGGCTCACCTGGTAGAGTGTGAGTACATATACAGAGGCTCAGTCCTCAATACAGCGGCCGCAGGTTTAGTTCCGACCTGCCCTTTGCTGCATGTTATTCCCCCGCTCTCTCCCCTTTCATGTCTAAGCTGTTCTGTCAAAATAAAGGCCTAAAAATGCCACACACAAAAAGGAAGAAAAAAGAAAAAGAAAAGAAATGCATAAAACCAAGCGACAACATCCAGGCTTGAAAAAGTAAAGCCAATGCGGAAGTGTCTTGAACCTGTATTCTTTCTAGCCATTAGAAGGTTACTCTACTGCTTGCAAAAATAACTCAGACTGTAAATGAATTGGTGTATTACCTCAGTAAACATTTTTCCTAATGAGTTTATTGTCTCAATCGCTAGTTTCAAGTCTTCTTCGATACAGTGATGCGCTAGCAAAGGTTTTTAGGAAATTTACTTCTCAGTTCCTCCTCATTCTGTAAAAGTTAAAAAGTGTGTCTAATAAACAATGCTATGGAATAGATGGAGAGTATGGATGGATGGAGTAGGTTTAAAAACTTCCCTGTGGAGATTTACATTCATTTTTACCTCACCAAAATGCATTGTGTGTATCCTTAGGGCCTAACAAATATTAGAAGGAAATGATTTCTTCCTCATGAAAAAGTTCTAAAAGCAGATTTTTTTTTTGTTATTACATTTTTTTAATTGTGCTTAACATGTACATTTATATTTGCTAGCTTTTAGTCTTCTTTTTTTACTGACTTTGTGGGCACATTTTTACTGGCAAAACAACCATGAAACAATGCGTAATACTAAGAATTCTTCTAGTTGTCAAAAACTCCACAAGTGGCATTTAACCTCCTCATATCTATTAACCCACCCTTTTTCTGTTGTACTGACTATTTGGTATGTCCCATGACCACATGCACGGCCAATAGTACCTATTTAAATCTGCCATGACCCAGAACAACCAGTCCTTCCATTTATGAATTTATATTCTGATACTCTAACTTCCCCAACACCCTGAAATCTGCACAGACAATCTGCCAGTTTAAGAGACCTCCATTAGGGATGTTTTCCTGTAGCCACTGAGTGAATATAGTGACTTAAAATCTGCCTCAGCCTTTTCCTTCTCCCACTTCAAACAACTATCTGGGATAGCGGAGTGGATAATTGGTTGTCTTCTGGCCTCCATGAAGGATCGTCCAGGGTGGGGAAAAGGGCAGGAAGGATTCATGTGAATCCAGCAACCCAGGCAACCACCTTTACAACTTATTTCTGCAGACACCCCACACCATCTCTGTTCACCCCTGCACCAGCTCCTGTGGTAAACTCTGGAACAATTCAAATCTTTAAAGTGCAAATCAAATGTACGGCAAAGAGACAGAAAACTTTATTCAAGAGTAAGGAGGAACTCAAAAAAACTCATGGTTCTTACATAACTTAATCAGGTCTGCAACTAAAAAAAATTATTTGTTGGTTAATCTGCCAAAGTTCTTAATAATCTATTTGATCATTCTGTTTGTAAAATGTTTTAATAATAAAAATCGCCAATCATAATTTCATAAAACCTATGGTGACATATTTAAATTGCATGTTTTGCAAATTAAAGAAAACTAAACTAAACTAAGTATAAAACACAAGCATCAAAATCAGAGGACAGGAATACATACATGTGTCTCTTTACCTGTTGGGTCAAACTCATGTTTGAGGGAGACGGAGGATTTCTCATTCTTGGGTTTCTTGTCAGTGGGGTCCTTGTTGAGAATGCTTGGGGTCCTAGAGAGACATAGAGCAAAGTAAAAGAACGCACATATGAAATAAATAAATAAATACATAGTTTGTTTAATCCATACAAAAACTGTGGTTTAAAAAGGCAAATTGTGTTTTTACCGGGGGTATTGTGCTGGACCATTTCTGAGTTGGCACAGTGACTTCTTAAAGTCTCCGGTGACAACAAAAATTTACATTTTTACATTCCGGAATAAACAAAATGTTTTTTGATTGTTTTGTTTTTTATACCTCTGGACAAAGCCGACTAGAGGTTTCCCTGTTTCCAGTATACGCTAAGCTAAGCTAACCGGCTGCCATCTGTAGCTTCATATTGAACAGACAGATATGAGTGATATAGATCTTGTCATCTAACACTCGGCATGAAAGTGAATAACCATATTTCCCAAAATATCTACATTTAACATGTACACATAACTATTTACAAGCAGTTGGAACATGTTTTGGGATGTCGAAGATATGCCTAAACAGGCGATCAGAAACCTGAGTAACAATATAAACCTGCTTTATATGTTAATTAATGTGTGATTTTGTCTATGCTGTATTTCTGTTTAAATTGTAACTGGTGTGCCGTCTTGGCCAGGTCTCCCTTGAAAAAGAGATTTCGATCTCAAGGGACTTCCTGGTTAAATAAAGGTTAAATAAAAATAAAATAAAAAATGACATGACTCAGACAGAAGTGGAGTAAAATGGATTCACCTTCCTGCCAATGAATTCAAAAATAAACGAGAGGTGCGGGTGTAAAATACAGTTCATTTACTTTTAATACCGTGTTCCCCACATAGTTGGACATGTATTCAGATCTTTCCTCCTATGGACAACAGCCTTCTTTGCCACTCATACAGTGTACCATGAAAACTCACACCCTACCTCAGACAACCAGTGTCATATATTCTCCAATCATGTGTATACTACTGTATATCAAAGTGGAAAGATAAAGTTAATGTCTAATTTGGAATTAAATGACAATAAGAAAGACCCCAACAGGCACTCCCTCTCTTTTGGTATTTGTTTAATATGCAAACCCCTCGTGGGACCACTTTATATTAATAGCAGAGGTTCCCCTGTTCTCGCCCCCCCTACACACACCTCCTCCTACTCGTTCTGCAAGAGGGGGTTTTGTTTGTGCTGCTGTTCCTCCCATGGACAATGGGGGCCCTGGGCTTTTAACAATGGCTCCCACGTCAGAGCCAACTTACTATACTGTGGCTTTGTGGGACAGATTCCCGGAAACGGAGACTAGGGTTCTTGGCTTGGCTCCAGTTTCCTGAATGTGTGAGAAGACTGGGAAAGAAAAGGAGGAGGGAGACGAGAAGGAGGAGGCGCACATGTGTCTTTGAGGAAAGACAGAAGACTAGGGCTGAGGAAATTTTATCTTACATGTAGCTCCCAGAGTGTGTGAACAACCATGTCTAAACTAGCCTTATGGGGCAGAGAAAAGATGAGATAAATGGAATCCTAGGACATCGTAATTCAGACAAATAGAGGACACAAAAACCAAGTATATGTGATAAATGAACCAGACTAAGAAGAAACTGAGCCTACTCTCCTAGACACAACACAATTGCCACGGGTACAAACTAATAAGGAGTACATTATGTTGAATAGGAGAGAGTGTTATGATGGTAACCTTATTTTCTGTGAATGGAAGGCCCACTTAGGGGAGCCTCCTTGCTGTGGTTGGAGATTAGCAGTTGATAAGACATGGTGAGACAAGGACAGATTGCATCCTGCTCAGTGGGTGGCAAGCAGCTAAGTACATACTGGTGGATAAGAAGAAGGAATTCAGCTTTCAGCTTCAGATATTTAAAAGCACATTCATGAAGTGGTTTATTCAAATGTACTGTACAGAGACACCCGAAAGCATGGTTTACGGGTGCAAGGAGAGAGATGTTTATAATTGACTGGTTCCTAAATCCCTTCCCTGTGCACAAATAGTCAAATCATATTTTAGTAACCTCAACTGTAGGCACAGCAGGCCTGGTAAGCTTTGGATTTCTTCACATGTCGTAAGAGAGAGCCTCAATATTTACAAAGCAATGCCACCTAAAACCCAAGGGAAAATGGCAAGTAAGGCTGGGCAATATATACTGATATTATATCTACATTGATGTATGAAGCTAGATATTGTCTCAAATTTTGGATTTCGTAATATCCTCATTCGGCATCAGTGTTGTCTTTTCTTGGTTTTAAAGGATGCATTACAGTAAAGTGATGTCATTTTCTGAACTTAGCTGACTGTTTAGTTGTTTTATGATTTGCCTTTACCCACTTAGACATTGTGTCCACTTTATTGGTAATTATTTATCAAAATTATTAACATTTTGTGAAAGCAACAATAATCAACCCTACAATATCGCCACATCATCGACATCGATATATGTGGTCAAAGATATTGTGATATTTGATTTTTTTTTCATATCGCCCAGCTCTATTGGAAGGAATAGGTTAAAGTAGTAAAGCCATAGTCAGCGTGCACTTTAGTTTATAATAGTTTAGTTAATAATACTGACAGGTCAGTAAGTTTTATATATATATATCTTTCACTAATAATAATAATAATAATAATACAGAAGTAAGAACATAAGGAACTTTAAAAAGAATTGCATACTAAATAATATAAAGGAATTGCAATTTTCCCATATCATTCAGCCCTAGCTCTGACATATGCTGCCCAGCTAACTAGCTTCCCTGCAGTCATAACACAAGAAGCGCATATGTCAATGTCAATGTCAATGTCAATTTTATTTCTATAGCACATTTAAAAACAACAGTTGACCAATATAATATAATATAATAAATAACTAAAATTATTGTGGTAACAGGTTACATTGAAAAAAGATGAATTTACAACTAGCTAATTCACATCCACAGTGTAGTATTTCCCTTAGCTGGTTTTGGATGCTGTTAACAGTATAAACAAGGCAGATGGAAAACGTTAACTGCAGCCAGACACAGCGTTTTCAACCAACGTTGACCCCAATGCGACCCCTTTTACATCACATACTGTATGTTACATCACATTGCATACGTTGTTCAATTGAAAAATATTGATAATAGCAGCTCTAAAGAATCATGACCAAAATATGTACTGAGCGGGACATTTAACAGTTGACAAATAAACTTGTGTTTTAAAATGACAGCGAACATGTTTGTAGCACTTCTGCACTGCAATTTCTTGTTACCTTTTTTTTGCCGGCATTTATGGCAATACCAATACGTAATAGTCTAATTTTGGCAAAAAATGTTTGATAAATCTTCCAGGCTATATACCGAAACACTGACACTTACCAACAGCAGTATGGCCTGCCTCTGTAGCGGTAAGCATTTTTCTGGTGTTCTGCACAGTACTTTAGAAGCACCAAAGGTTCAATAGTTCACCAATTAACAATTACAAAAGAAAACGTTTCACATGTCCCTGTGAAACATTTACTGGCACCACAGGAAAAGGGGAATCGCTAATTTAGTAATTGTTTAGCGTCACCCAGCTGGGATACATGGGTCTGCTGGCTAATTTGTTCAGACTTTCTTTAGTTTCTCACTGCAGTTTCCAAAGAAGTAACAAAAACAAACAAAAAAAAAACATGCAGCAATCAACTTGTGCCTCAAATGCCAAAAATACCAGACAATTCCTCTGGGATGATAACGGCAAAGCACTCAGCTCCAGAGGGTTGGAGACAAAAGCCCACTGAGGAACAAACTAAAAGTACACTGAACCTCGATGTGTATTATGAATGCAGTGAGATATTGTGATATACCACATGATTTATGTCTCAGTAATAGTTAATTGATGATTCGGCTACATGCTAAATTAATGTAACACTATTAAAAGGTAAGAAATAATTGCAACAACAAGGTGATGCTTCAGTTGTTTTGATAAAGACCTTAAAGTTTAGGTGTTACACTCATGGAGCTTGTGTAATCAATAAAATAAATTGGACAAATAACTTAAAAGACTCAAGGACTCCTTTGTCCCTCATGCCATCAGACTATACAACTCCTCACTTGGGGGGAGGAGGAAATAGGGCAGAGAGGACAATACATACTGTACATACATACATACACACCTGAACTTACATTAAGAAACATGGCAGAGGAAAGTAAAAGTGTGTAAATGTTTATGGTAAGAAACGTTTTAATAATTCACTGGTGCAGCAAGCAACAAAATCACTAACTTCCCAACTCGGGAAATGGAATCATCCGAGGAGCATGTGAATGCATCATTCATTTCCAAAATGTTCCCAGACCAGATGAAGTGTTCATAAGCTCCTCTGGCTCATAAATCATGATTATGTTGATAACTTGACAACACATAGTTTAAATCTTGATGGCTTTTTCCACTTTTTGTGGGCTGACTTATCCAAGAATGATGTAATGTAAATACTGTACATTTATTATCTGTCAGTGTACACAGAATATAAGATAAGAACTGTATAAATCCAAAGGGAAATTGCTGGAGAAAGCATCACAACAAACCCTTAAAACACAGTTCAAAGTGCCCATATTATGAAAAATAAAATCACTTTTTCTGGGATTTGGGGTGTTATTTTGTGTCTCTGGTGCTTCCACACGCATACAAACTCAGGAAAAAAAACTATCCATGCTGTTTTGAGTGAGATGTGTTTTCTGGATGTCCTCTGCCTTCAGTCTCCGGGTGAGCTGTTCAAAATCCACGGCTTTCTACGTCACTAGCCGAGACAAGGTGGCTAACAGTAGCACATGCTAGCACTAGCATGCTAGCTTGTTCTCAATGGCAAACACTGCAACAACACACACTAGTTCATCATAATCTACAAAAGAACTACTTCCATGTCTCTCTTCTGCAGGTATTCCACAAGTGCCCCTCGTTTAGAAGAAGTCTCCCAGCTAATCCTGCCTCTAGCTGATGTTATTACTACTGAGCTACTGCACATGTTTTGACATTTTAAAACATGTAAACCTATTCTGGTACAACCTTAAAATACAATTATGAACCTGAAAATGAGCAAAATACGGGTGCTTTAAAGTCTGTAATTATTACAGACTTCTTACTGCATAGCATGTTATTTGACCTGCCTGCTCTTTAGTTATCTGTCATGATAAAGCTTTGTTTGTATTTTGTAATAAATATACAATATCTAAATCAATATTGAAGAGAAAAACAATTACAGCCAGAGACGCATTTTTTTGTTCATGCACAAATGTCACTCAAGATCCCATTCAGTGGTTAGTATGTTAAGACACTTGAATTGTGTTTTAACACTATTTCAAGGTTGGGCATTATCAACTTTTGCAGCTTTTATGTTATCGTTTTCCCTCTCATACATTATCGATATGATATTTAATGAGCTGCATACTGCTGTTGATTTATTAAAGATCAACTTACATATGTTAGTATCAATTGACTGATGGGCCATAGAAGACACCAGACAGCAACAACAGCCTGTGCAACGCCACCCCAATCATAAAAACAGAAATCAATTTACAGTGTTGAGTTATATTTGATTCTTCTTGGTATTATATACCAAGTCTGATGGTCAACGAGAATTTATAGAACGGTAGTTACATAAATAACTCTCCCTTGGGATAATAATTTGATGAGATCAAGAGCTAGAGACCGACAGCATGTTTAGTTGGTGAGATGTCATGCAGTAGGCTTACAAGTGGTTTGATTACTGTGCTGCATTGATAAAACAATCTATTGTTTTTATAATTATTTGACTGGTAACTTACTTTGTAATGAGGGTGCATACTGTTCTTTGAGTGAAGAAGCAAAACAAACATCCAACTTATTAACAATACAGTTGGTAGGATGTTCACTCTCCATGGGCATTAACAATAAAACAATATTGAAATTAGAACAAAAATAACACAATTATTCTTCAAAGTAAACTTATAGATGATGAATAGATGATGTGAGAGTTATATTGTACTGTACATGCTGTCTGGTTGGTAGCCATCCTGCAATGATGTGTCTCCAGCAGCAGTATCAGTCAGGAAGGGCCAGTAGTCTGGTGGGCCTGACAGACATTGTTTAACAGTGATGTCACCACTTCCCGTCACAGCCCGGGTAGGGTGGAGAGTGGAGAGGGTGAAGGGGGTGAAAGGGGTGGAGGGGGTGGAGGAGGAGAGGTCGGCAGGCGGGAAAACACACAGATCAGCAAAACTGTGTGACAAAGAGCAAAAGAGCTGGTCCACAGCCTGCTGGCATTCAGATTGATCACACACCCTTGATTTAAACATTGCCCTTACACTTGGCTGAACTCTGTGTCATAAAACAAACAAATGAAAAACGTGAGTCTGGCAGTTTTAGTCATATTAAACTGAAGAGGAGGTCTTTGGCCGAAAATAGGAAGAACAGGCATTACTTAGAACGTGTACAACTTGAAGGTGTTCAGTTTACACGAATCATACGTACCGTCTCGTTTAACCACATCGACGGGGGAAAGAGTTAATACCTGTTCTGAGTGGCCACACTCTTAAAAGCCTCATCGTGGATGCATCCCACCTCCTTCCTGATTTCACTACAAGACCTCTGTGTGCCAAATTTACATGTATTTGCATCCGTATGTATTTAGCTCCTAATTTACTACAGCAGCAGCTCATTTTGCAAGGGAAAGAGAGACTAGTGGGTGAAGTTCAGCAGTGGAATGTGTCTATAGTCACCACCAGGTGCTCGTTTTACCAAATATTCTCTCTCTCTCTCTCTCTCTCTCTCTCTCTCTCTCTCACACACACAGCAAAGCTTTTTATGTTATCAAACAAAGAGAAATGTTCTGCCCTTGTCCTTAATTGGTCATAAAGCGTAATGAGAGTACTTCCTTGTTTTATGAATGAAGCAGTTGGAAGTTGAAGCCGCCGTGCTGTGTGTGTTTGACCAATCAGCAACAGACATCCCTGCAAACCCCACCCCGAAGGTTCCTGTACATTCCGTAAAGTACCACCCTACAATCAGGGACTTTTCGGGTGAGGAACTAAATTTAAACCCTTGTCTGTGCGGTCGAAACACAATGAAGGTTCCTCGTTCCGGGGGAAGGTTCCTGTAAAAATTGTGAAAGTAAATCGCTAAGATCTTAGAAATATGTCCACAAGGAAACACGATCAGAAAGGTCATGCTACTTATTCCTATAGCTGCACGGAAAACCATGCAATTACACAACTGCAGCATTAGAGCATGTATAGAAACTATGATAGATAGACGGTTTATTTAATAATTTTACCGTTTTACTGGACCTATTTATTATCAATGTTGCTGTGTTCACAGATCTCAGCAGTTACTTTTGAGAGTAAGAAATGATAAAAGCATTGGCCAGAGCTATGAAAATAAAACCCAAGTTCAATAAACTGTAGTTTTCCTTTAAGGGCCTAAAAGGCCAATTGCTTCTACCCAACCTCCAGGAAACTCTGTGCTGTGCCTTAAGTCACTTCTACTAGTAAAATGACAGTGAGCCCAACAAGCCCTACGCAGTGATCTACAGTGGTTTTAGTCAATCCTCGAAGCTAGGCAGACAGGAGAACATGTCCCATGCTGTGGGGGTTTCACATCCAGACAGTAAAATATCACAAATGTTAGGAGAAACCTTGCAGGCTGCTCAAACTGAATTCTTCTCACTGAGAAACCCTTGAACAACGTCCAAGAAGTGACATAACCACTGCTGGAGTTGGTACAAATGTTGCCAGGCAACTGAACCCTTTTTTTTTTTAAAGTAGTACAGGAGTCCGCAACGGTATAAAGTACCAAGTAGGTACTGTTCTTATGTACAATTTTTCAGTACTTTTATTTTAGTTAAGTATTTAAATTAGCTATTTCAGAGAGAAATGTCATTTTTAATTCCACTAAATGCATTTTACGTTTTTATGCGTTTTGTTTGATTTTACAAACAAAACGTGTGATCAATTTAGAAAATATAATACTGTATGTGTGATTAAACTATCCAACCAGATGTAACATTGAAATGCTACTTACGTGTTAAAGCATTAGAAGTGATTCAGTACTTTAAAAAAGGTCCCATGGCACGAAAATTTCACTTTTTAACATTAATATGCATTCCCCCAACCTGCCTTTAGTCCCCCAGTGGCTAGAAATGGCGAAAGGTGTAAACCGAGCCTTGGGTATCCTGGTGTGCCTTTGAGAAAATGAAAGCTCAGATGGGCCGATCTGGAATCTTGCCCCTTATGAAGATTCATGACCAACGGGCATAGTTCAAATGACTATGTACGCAATTGGAAAGTCCTTCAACCAATCAGACCAACAATCCAGGTGGCGTAGAAGCGACAGCGGCATCAACGGATTGCTGCGCTTGGTCGCTTCTTGTTAAACCCACCAATAGCGCAGGTAGATAAGCCAGTTTGTGATTGGTTCCCGCAAAATTGTGAACTGAAGCAGGAGAATTAGACGTGCAGGTTTCCAGACCGAGATGCTGGGCGATATCAAATCACCGGCAGAGTGGGGGGCGAGCGGGGTTTACCCGGTCTAAGTACAAGGTACAACTCCAGTGAAATGTAATCAACTCCTTCAACTTGTTCATGATTCATCATAAAGCAGAATGTGGCTGTCTGTCGGCACACTGAAATAGAGTCACTCGGTTGAATGGCACCGGCACTCTAGGATCCAGCCAAATATCAGCGTCAGGACACCACAGCTTTGACATCCCGCTGGAAACCAACACAGGCACGGAGGTCACCCAGCTCACCGTTCGACGCCGGCACACTGGCTAGCGGGATGCCCAGCAGAGAAGACGCAGTCAGTGTTTAATTCATCTACGCTTGCCTTGTGCCCCTCTGTGGTCTTGCTTGTCCATGTAGTCGAGATCTTAGCTATAGGTTCGTAACTGATAGCCATCTTCACCTTTTCCTCTGTGTTTCCTCTTATGTCGACATTTGAAAATCTTACCGGCCAGATTAGCAGAGTCAGCAGGAGACCAGTGAGGCCATTTCCCTATTCTGATGAGCGACTTGTAGTCATCAGATGGCCGCAGAGATGGCCTTGCTGGCTTGAGATCATCTTTTCCACCTTTTCGACAAATGTGGCTTAAACTGGATGCATTTGCATTACAGCTTCCGGCAGACAACCACAATGCTTGACGATGTGCAAAGAGGATATAATGCCACCAACAGTGACAGGGACCAAATACAACAGACCATGCCCTTGAATCAAATGACAGATTTCTCTGGGTCTGTACATGTTGGAAACATTTGGGATAATGTAAGTACAAAACGCAATGAAATATGTAACATGGGTCTAGTCGTTTTTAGAAATTTTAATGCAGAGAAGTTACATACTATACCTTTAAATGCTAAAAATGCAATAGTCATTTTAGCATATCATCTTATCATGTCATAATAAATCTAGCAAATCTAACCTGAGCTGCAGATATATCTGTGAAATCCATTTCAGGGTAGACTTTCCCTTTAAGTCTGTCCTTTGGTGTGTGTCATGCTTTCCACTTCCACAGTCTGTTTTAACTGTATATGGTCTTTATGTGGAATTTGTGATGGAAACATAACAGAGAATCAAAACTACACAAAATGAGGCCCAGTCTTGTTACAAACGCAGAAAAGCAGATGAACAGCTCAGTCTTCTCTGCAGGCTTGAGTTCAAGAAATCAAATTACTTTGTTTGACTTTCTGAGGCAGTCATGTGTGCCTTTGTTTTGGCATTTCCTCAGAGGAAACTCCTGATTACTGAGTGTAAAAAAAACACAAGTGGCTTATGTGGGGTGGAATCTAAAAAGCTCAAAGTCAACCATTAATGGTTTTGAAAACAATTCACCTCATATGGTTCTTACCGACACGTTTCAAGTTGGTACCAATAAACTCCGGAGCTGCAGGACTTTAACAGGGACTTATTTCTCTGCCAAAAACTACACGGAAAATGGCACAAAATAAATGTTCCTTACATCAGCCTGTTTTTAATGTGATCAATAAAAAGCAAGTCATAGGATCATACAATCGATTTGTATTGACATATACAGGTTAATGTGCGTTTTTAACTGTACAATGCTGCAGCCTGTTGCAAAGACTTGCTGTCAATGAGACTCGTGGATTAACCCTGTTGATAATCACAGATAACTAATGTGACTGTGAAACATATAAGAGTCTGCTGAACCCCCATTGGACCTTCCATGACATTTTACACAGAGATGTTCCAATACCTTCAGTCAAGGCAGACAATAAAGAAATTGTCTCAGACTGGGGTGCTCTTGTCCTGGAGGTTATAAACAGAACAATAATGCAGGAACCTCTATTACAAGGTAACCTTTTAGGGGCCACAGTAAAGAATGAATCGCTCCAGGAAAATGACCCCTGTTGGCTGAGAAGGGGAGCTTGACAACAAGTAGGGAAAGGGGGAAATACCAGACCACAGCCTCCGTTAAGTAATCTGTGTATTTTAACTTCTCTTGAGTTTTCTCAGATTAGACATGGAAGTTAAAAGATACCTTAAAAGCTCACGTGTTATCAAAGGCTTGAATGCTGTTCGGCGTGCATCGTGTAGATCAAGCCCCTTTAGATAGACTGAACTCAACTTTTAAATGATATTCCCTACCGATCCCATTGGACATCCTCTACTACCACAATTGGATGTGAAGAGGGCAAGCTTTTTTGTTTATTCATTTTATTGCCGATTTTACCAAAATACCACTAAATGGTAAAATTTTAACTTAAGTAAAATTTAGTTTTTTTAAAATGGAGTTTGGCGTGATGCATCCTGTGTTGCCATTCTTAAACCATTTTAGAAAACCATTCCAACTTGATGCTGTTTTTAAATAGCAACAACGAAAAGAAATAAATCAAGTGAAAAAAAGCATTAGCCTACCTGTCAGTGAGTGTTGACTGTGTGCCACTCATTGGGGCTTCCCTTAGGAGTTTCCGACGACTTCACCCAAATAACATGTTTGTGATAAAGTCTTAATCGTATTTATTAGATTGGCTCTTTTAATTTGTCTCCTTGGTGTCCGTCCATATCCAGAAACGTCGAAGAGTCGTTATTCCCAGAATACAGTTTAAAAATCACGTTATTCTAATGGTTGTGTTGGTTGAAAAATCCCAGCGGGGAACGACGAATGAAGTTATAGTCATGTATATATCCCAAAACTCCACAGAGTTGCAAGAAATAAAGAAAAATGCTACTTTTTTTCTTTGGGGTGTGAATGTGTTTCATTGGACATCCGCTGTCGGCATCAGCAGAGACATCTGAAAAACCGTCACCTACTGCCCACAACTTGCTTTATATGTTTGCCTGACTTTCTCAGATTACCTCCAAGTCCAAGTTGAGGATATCTCTATTTTTCCTTAGGAAATACTTCCACGATGACACTAGCCTATTCTTGATTATCCTGGGAAGAATTACGTCAAACTTTGGCTGCTAAATCCAAAATGAACGTCCAGAGTCCATCGCGGTGAGTTTCTGTAGCATCCTCCTCGGTTCACTTAAATCCTCACTCAATGTGTACGATAGTCTGGCTTTTTGCTCGACATTTGATGCAAAATGGGTACAAAAGGAAATGCTTTGTCCCCCCTCCCCAAAAGACTCAAAAAGAGGAGAAAAACCCACCTTCCATCCTGTTGCGTTCAAGAGCTCCTCGTACTTCGCTAAACTGTCAGATATAATAGCGATGATGTGGTTTTATTTGAGTTTTACTCACTAATAAAAAGTGGTGATGAGTAATAATTACATTCACTGGTACAATTTTGAGGTAATTTTACTTAACTTAAGTGTTTTCATCTTATCTTACTTTATACTTCTACTCCACTTAAACTTAGAGTAGGCTCTAAGTTTAAGTTTATTATTTAGGAAATAAAGTAGGCTAGCCTACTTTTTACTCTGCTTCATCTATTTTGACAGTTAATTTGCAGAGAAAAATGTATGAGGAAAATGTAATGTAAATGTATTTTAAAGGTTACATTAAGCTTTTTGGCTGCAACTCTTCCATTAAGACCACTTCTGGCCAGACTTCTCCGGACAGTGGATGGGTGTACCTGGGTCCCACTGGTTTCTGCCAGTTCTGAGCTCATGTCACTGCTGGACATTGAACTTTGAAAGGAAATTAGCTTGATGTGTTTTTCATCTGCTGCACTAAGTCTCCTTGGCCGACCACTGCGTCTACGATCCTCAACGTTGCCCAACTTTTAGCAAGTGTAGGCCTACCTATAAGAATTAATGCTGGTTTGAAGGCAAGGGGTAGTAACCACCAAATATTGATGTGATGTAGATTTTTCTTTTGTTCGCTCACTTTGCATTTTGTAAGTTGATAAAAGTAAACAATCATTATTTTTGAAAGCATTCCTAGTTTACATCACAGTAGGCCTACTGCATATGTAGTGAAAGTCTAATTTAAAAAAGAAAAATACATTTTTAAATATAGTGTTAGGTGAACATTGAATCAGCAGAAATCCCCTACAACTATAGCGAAGACCAGTAGTTTCTAAACTTTGCTATAACCAGTTGAAATTGTCTCAGAAAAAGCTCTAGGACCCCAACAACTTAAACAACTTAATAGGCAACTCCACTGTATAGCCTACTACTGACGCACGGTGCAGGCTAATTGTACAACAGAGGAAGACATTTACCTATCAGAGAATCTGCAGATTCAGAATGTAATCACAAAATAACACAATGACAATGGGGAGTAATCAGACATTAGCGTCATGGACTGGCATTGCGCTACCCACCCGGCAACCACCAGAACCGTGTGTGTGAGCGCAAAGAGAGAGACGGTGGTGTCTCGTGTGGAATCGTTAACTAATTTAACATTTAAACAGAGGTGTTCATTCCCATAAATGTTTAGTGGTTTGACAGTTAACGGTGAAGTAGGAGATTTGTTTTGCGGGGAGTATTTTGGCGACTTAATTAACCCAACCCAGGGTGAGTCTGATGAAAACTGATGTATCTGCCCGGTTCAACTCTGAGATTTTCTGGCATTGCACAGCAATCTGAAAGAATAATGTCCAACATTTGGCTACTTTATGTTCTGCCAGCTCACAGCAATTTAATACAATAGCAGGAAAAGAGTCCCCCCGCTGTTCTAAAGTGTTCAGCATAGCGGTCTGCTGATATGGATTTGACTGCATTAAAAACGCAGTCCATCTGTCTAATTACCTGTAGGTGGCAGCACAGCGCCGGCCGAAGAGACGAGGTATCCGTACGTCTCACACGAAGAAGAAACCCATCCGGGCCAGTCGCAGCTAGCTAGCAGGCAACGTAAACACTAGAAAATCTTTGGGTAGATTAGGCAATTTCAGCAGTATAGCTTTTGTTTTCCTTGCCGCAGTTTTTTGCAGAATAACTATGCGATGCGGTCGTTTAGCCTTAAAGTCTTATGGTGAGCCATGTTTGTTTGGATCTCGGAATAACCAAAGCCTTGAAGTTGCCCTGCTAACGGATGGTAAGACATTGATATGGCCCTGCCAAGATTTTACGCCTCGCTCTGGATACTTTACGAATGTATTATACCGTTATTGCATATTTTTGCATGATGCAATTTGATAAACACGCACGTATCGTCTTCCGTTGTGTTGACAGATTTTGACCCAGAAAATAAACCAGCCAAATGTTTCTTTGTGTGTCCATTAATATCGGAACGTGGTAGAACAAACCTGCAGGTTTGCAAGGCTTTTCTCTTATTTTCGACATATACATCTTCTCTAAGCAGCAATTGAGTTAAACTACATCTCAAACTAAATGTTTGAGTTTGGCCTTGTACGTCCACTGTAGTTACTGAGATGCGCACTGGGGGGCGGTACTGGTCAGTGTAAACGGTAAAGTTAAGACTGTTGCAATATAGGAGTTTAATTGATTTGTGCCATTAAACAAGTTTAAATTAAACTGCTGGATTTGTAAATGGAGTTTGGCATCATATCTTTAAAGTCTGGTGACATTCTGTGTATTATTGTCATCAAATTCTATGTTTCAAAACCAACACTGAATTGATCCTAACAAGTATTGTCTGTCCCTTGTTATCCAACAACTATTAAAAACACCAGCCTTATCGGTAACCACATCAACATCGTTTACATTCCCAAGACATCTTTAAGGCGCCCTATGTGTCATTTATCTCATTATTTCTTATCCAAAATAGCATTTGAAATAAACCTTTATAATTACAATGAATGTAAATATAAACAATTTTCAATGTTTGAAGAGCTAAATTCAATTCAAATGTATTTGTGTAGCACCATATCATACAAAAGCAGTTCAGAGTGCTAACTAATAGAAACAAAACAGCAAAATGTTCAAATAACCAGAGATATCCATGCATACAAAAAATACAAACAAACATACTATACAACTATTGTGTGTTCATTTAAATAAAAAAAATAAAAAAGTTTGGTTTTAAAAGATCACAGTGCCCGGAGCAATTCTAAGATCAGCAGACATCGATAGAACAACGGTTTCATTCTGTAGGTGCATAAACGCTGAATGCTATCTCTCCAGATTTTGAAAGTGCTTAAGGCACATGGAGGAAATTTCCACCTTGTGACCGAAGAAATCTACTAGGGTTATAAACTGCATGTCTGAGATGGACTGTAGAGCCAGACCAGCAAGTGCTTTGTAAATATGACTTTTGGTTTATCAAAATGCTTTTTGATTCAAAAAGGTTAGATTGTAGCAACTGTCATTCAATTTAAAGGCAGTGTAGAGCATAACTGTATGTAAATGATGGAACTTGTAATTGAATCATTTAGCTGATTTGTTCAGCAGTAACAGTTTACCAAAGTCAACTAAACTCTGTTAAGATGAAAACAATGGAGTAATCAAGTAATGGCATGCCATGTGAAAAATAAAATAACATCAGCAGCACTAAGACTGTTTGCTTAATTGCTTAATAATTGCCCATTGCTTAATAAAAATGTAATGGTTTGCAGTGCAGTCTTCTTCTGCTCTTCATAACGTCTAAACATGGCACCTTTTGTCCTTTTATGCATGTTTTGCATCAAAGCTGCATGATTGTAAATCAGCAGAGTGATTACTCCCAGCAGTTCCTTTGAGAGAAAATGTCGTCTTTATAGGGAATGTTTCATTTAATTAAACTTAAGGACACTTAATTAAAATGTGTCAAGAAGCCCTCTTAAGACAACAAAATCTCGCTTCCACTCATCAACACAAGTAATTCGATATGAAAGATGATTATTTATCAGTCATACTGTTCTGGTAAAGTTGATTGCACAAAAGTGACTATGTCGATCTGTTTTTTTTTTTTACAGATGATCAGATCATTTACATGATCAGAATGAATGTCTTTCTGCTGTTGTTAAGAGCTGTCAGTGTCTCTAATCCTTGGTTATAAGGTACGGTTAATGCTTAAAGGTTGTCAAATCTTGCATTGATTTGTTTCCTCTCTACTTAGCCCATGATTCAGCTGGAGAAACCGGTGCTGACTGGTACCATGCCTGTGGTATGGCCCACCATCCTTGACCTGGGCAGGGATGAATGCAAAAGAATTCTCCGTAAACTTGGTAAGGTCATGCAATACAAAATAAATACTGGAGGACCATCGCTGTTAACAGCATTTACACACAATCAGGCCAAGAAATTCATATGTTAGTTTATCTGACCGGACTTGCATCCTTTTTGGTTTCATTGATTTGTGTTTCCCAGAGCTGGAGGCTTATGCTGGGGTTATCAGTGCCCTGCGAGCCCAAGGAGACCTGACAAAAGACAAGAAGGATCTGCTCGGAGAACTCACTAAAATCCTTGGGTAGTTGTTTCCTACATATTCTAAAATCTGATAATTGAGAGAAACAGTTTGTCCAACTTTTGCACAAACACTTTGATTTACTTAACGTGTGCTGTACCATTTTGTCCACTCATCCTTCCTCTCATCCTCCCAGTATCTCAACAGAGCGCCATCGTGCAGAAGTCCGCAGGGCTGTCAATGATGAACGCCTCACCACCATCGCATATCAGTAAGTGTATAACCGGCCATGTAGGAGTGTCATTCGTCATGTGCAGTACCTTACAGTATGTGGAGTAATATAGCAAATAAGCAGATGAATGTCAGTTTAACGATCTACTTTCCAGCATGCTGATTACAGCAACAATGAGCAAATAAAATGGCGTCTTTGTGAGTTAAAAACTCACAGAATTTCAAAGACAGACTGTCATGGCGGCTCCTTTGGAATATGATCTCATATTTTACAAAAATAGTTCACCAAAACGTGTTTCTGAAAACATTTTAAGCAAGAAATAGGCCATGCAGTTGCTGTCTTCATTTGTCTTCATTTCAGATGACAAAGGTCAGTTTAAAAGATTAGTCAGATTTTGAGAGGCGTTTGTCACACATCATTTCTGGGTTAGCACTCAACCAATCAGATTGGTCATTGAGTCCGACTGCCCGCCTTCCGATTCAACATGTCAAATCAGTCAAAATGAAGGCCGACAGTTCCTCCTCTGACGACGGCACGGAAAACACCGAACAGACTCGAGTTACTGACCTTCAACGGCTGATTATCGGGTCGGTGTGTCAGGGCCTTTACTAAGCCATGTCTGCTTTATAATGTGAGGTTATTTCCCATATGCTCCCCACTGGACTGGGAATTGTAGTTTGTAATGTAAAATTACTGAACGGTGCATGACATCTTTTTCAGTATGTCAGGTCCTAACAGCTCGTCCGAATGGTCCATTGAAGGACGGCGGCTTGTTCCCTTGATGCCGAGGCTGGTCCCTCAGACGGCATTTACTGTGACTGCTAATGCTGTGGCCAGTGCTACAGCCAATCAGAATGCCTCCCTTCTGTTGCCAGCTGAAACGGGAAACAAAGAAGGTGGGCCAGCATCATTTTGTATAAGACTAAGGGTGCTGTAAAGCAGATTAGATGTTGAATGACATGTTTAATTTCCCCCCTGCAGTGGTTGTATGTTACTCCTACACAAGCACCACTGGCACCTCAACCAGCGCTACAGCAACCAGCGGCACCATAGGAGCAACTGTAAAATCCCCACGACCACCCAGTCCTTCATCCAACGTTGTGGTGTTGCCCAGCGGGAGCACTGTCTATGTAAAAAGTGAGTGTCAGCCTTATAAAATCAATTTAAATTTTTGCTCTGCTCAGGCCCTGTGTACTGATCAGCCTGAAGGGTGTGCTACAAGGCTTGTTTACGGATTACAAACATCATTCTTGTATCACTGAACTGGCAGGGATTGAACATTCCTAACGTCTCGTAGAATCTGTTGGATTAAATTCCACAGGCATCTGCTGCCAACGATTAATCAATTGCCAGAAATTAAATAGGCAGTTATTAATAGCTTTAATAGTTTTCAATTTTCAAACAAAAATGGCAAACATATAGTGCTTAATTATAGTGAATTTAATATATTTTAGTTGTTGGACTATTGGTTAAACCATCATCTTGGGTTCCACTATTTTCTTTCACTATTTACTGATGTTTTTTTAGACTTAACAATTAATCAAGTATATTATCAGCGGATTAATTGATAAGCCATAGACAGAACTTCTGTCACCCCTACAATAACCTGAGTTTCCCTCGCAGGTGTGAGCTGTTCCGACGAGGATGAAAAGCCTCGCAAGCGAAGGCGGACAAACTCGTCCAGCTCGTCGCCGGTGATGCTGAAGGAGGTTTCCAAGGTGTCTCCGCCGATATCCAAGAACATCACGGTACCAGTGAGCGGCAGCCCCAAGATGAGCAACATCATGCAGAGCATCGCCAACTCGCTGCCGCCCCACCTGTCCCCCGTCAAGATCACCTTCACTAAGCCCACCATCCAGACCACCAACACCACCACGCAGAAGGTGAGTGAAGCTTGTTCCCACACTCCTAACACATCTCTCCATGCAAAACGTGAGTTTTAAATGTCTCATCTTTTCTTCAGGTGATAATCGTGACAACATCTCCCAGCTCCAACTTTGTGCCCAACATCCTGTCCAAGTCTCACGCTCACAACAACGCCGCTCTGTCCAAGCTGATCTCCACCTCCATGCTGACCGCTTCCACCCAGAAACAGACGGTGGTCTTCCCAGCCAGCGTCAGCCCTTCCTCCAACACCGTCGCAGTGACCACAATGGTCTCTTCTACTCCTTCAGTGGTCATGTCAACAACATGTAGGTCCTTCCTCAGCACCTGTATAATTAATGTGAGCCATATATGGAGTGTTTTCAAAGTCATCATAGTTTCCCAGAGCCCACATTTATGTCTTCAAATTGCTTTTTTACATCTGTCCAACAGTCCAAAATCCACATATTCTGTTTACAATAATGTAAGATGATAAAACGCAGCAAATTCTCACGTTTGGAAGGCTTAAACCATCACATTTCTGGCATTTTAATACTTTCAGCTCTATAGCAGAGTACTTGGTACTTGGTTTATCATAAACCAACCGAAAGAAATTTTATCCAAACAACATGTAAAAATTGTCTTAATGACACTGCTTTGGAAGAAAATGTACTTAACAGCCCATATACTTAAACACATTTGCTCTTGTTGTCACTGCAGATTTCTGTTGCAAACTGTTTGAGCTCCTAGCTGTGTTAGCCTTACAGTAGGATGTTCACTGTCGTAGGTGCCTCTTCAGCTGGGGTGAAGGTGGCTTCAGCCAGACTTCCTTCACCTAAGACCCTGGTGGGGTCGCCGGCCCAGATCCTGGCCCAGTTCCCCAAACAGCAGTCACCCAAACAGCTGCAGCAGAGCTCATCTATGGGAGTTTGTAGTGTCAGCCAGACCCAGACCACCAGCACATCACCGGGCTCCAAGCCCACCATTCAGATCAAACAAGAGTCGGGTAAGAATACAGATCTATCAATCTATCTTTCCCTTTCTTTCTTTATCTTTTTCTGTTTCTATTTATTTATTTCACTATCATTTTTCTTCAGCTCCACCTGTATCATTCTCTTTCTTTGTCTCTTCCTATTTTCTTTATCTCCTTTATATTTCTCTCTTTTTCTTCATCTATATATTTTTATCTTTCTTTATTACTTTTGTGATGTATGTATTTTGTGGCAAAATAAGTTTATTTTTTGTTCAAATACAAAAACTCTTTAACATTAAGACCAACAGGGACCCTCAATACACCAGCCTTTTAAAACCTCTTTCTTACTTAGAGTTTTTGCAGAAAAATAACTTCATGTGATTATGTTGCACTAGATATCATTCTTTGTACTAAGTCAATACATTGTCTGTGTGGTGCTTTCACAGGGGTCAAGATAATCACTCAGCAGGTTCAGCCCAGCAAAATCCTACCCAAGCCGTCATCAGTGGCTTTGTCCAGCAGCAGCTCATCCCCCATCATGGTCGTCAGTAGCAACGGAGCCATCATGACCACCAAACTAGTCACTCAGGCCACAGGTGAGTGATGCAAAACTCACCAGTACTCAACAAAGTCTGATGGGGTTTGATATGCAGGTCTAGTTATTAAATGGCAACAATGTATTTCTGTATGCAGCCACCCAGGCCACCTATACGAGACCGACTGTTAGCCCCAGCATCGGCGCCAGAATATCGGCATCCAGCGGGGGGACCACCTACGTCAAGACCACCAGCGGCAGCATCATCACAGTGGTGCCCAAGTCTCTGGCCACTCTGGGCGGGAAGATCATCAGCAGTAACATTGTCTCTGGTAAGTCAATGAGGAGAGATTGATATTGCTGTGAATTGACATAATCTGTGCAGTTTTTATAAAATAATGTCTTCCCTCTGCAACAGGCACAACAACTAAGATCACCACCATCCCAATGACCTCCAAGCCAAATGTCATCGTGGTTCAAAAAACCACTGGAAAAGGAGCAACCATCCAAGGACTACCTGGCAAAAATGTGGTCACCACACTTTTAAACGCTGGGGTGAGTGAAACAACACAATAATTGGCAACTATTGCAAAAATTATTCAATTGTTCCATCTTCTCAAATGTAATTATATGACTGGTCCGATTGGTTGGACAAAACAAGACACCACCACCATGGGCTCTTGGAACGTTCCAGACCACACAATTAATCAATTAATTGAGAAAATAATCAGTGGATGTATAGTGAAAATGGTTGTAAATAAACTAAATAATCTTTATAATTATTCTGATAGCATAAATGTTTATTTGTAGATTTTATTTTTGTAAAAACAAAGTTGGTGCAGTTTGTATGTTGATTTTATCCCTTTAATTTCACTGTTGTGACACTGTCTTTTTTGATACAACCACTAGGTGTCGCCAAAGTTAGAAAACTTCATATCCTACATAAAGGTCCTCTCAACATTTTATTATATTACATTTCCTGAATTCTGGGTTTTAAAATGTGTTAAATACAGTAATATGTTGCATTTGTGTTTTTAAAGGCATAGTTCAACATTTGTGAAAATATTCTTATTTGTTTACTGGTGCAGAGTTATATGTTCAGATTGATATTACTCATATGTCTGTTAAATATGATGCTACAGCCAGCGTCTCATTAGCTTAGCTTAGCACAAAGACTGGAGACGGGAGTAAAACAGCTAGCCTGGCTCTGTGAAAATGTATAACTTCTGCTTTAAATAAAAAAATATATATAAATGATATAGCTATTTTTAGGGGAATTTTCTTTGCAAAGACGTACATTTAAACTTTAATTTAAGATGAATTGTAAAGGTTCATATAGATGTGTAGACCTGGAGTAACTTTGTTACACAGGAGTATTTTAAGTTGACAGTATCTAGTGTACATTACTGTTTTTTCCCTTGCTACTGCTGTTTGTAGTCGGATTATGATAAGATATATTTGAATGTCCCCAAGGGGAAATTTTGCGTGGGCAATACTGTTACACACAGCTGCATTCAACTTAAAACAATACGTAGCCACAAGACAGAACAGTGACACAGTCAATAACAAGGATATTGCAAATGCCCTGTGAGATTTAAAAAAAAAACACGTTCTTTGTTGTAATAAACTGTGTGCTTTAGGGTGAGAAGGGCCTGCAGGCTGTTCAGGGGACCAAACCAGCAATCATTACTGCCTCGAGACCCATTACCAAGATGATTGTCACCCAGCCCAAAGGCATGAGCTCTGGATCCCAGTCTACCGCCACCAAGATCATCCCAACCAAGATAGTCTACGGCCAGCAGGGCAAGACACAGGTGAGGCACCACCAGCTTATCAAATGTTTCTCTTTGCTTTTCCCTTTTCTTCTTTCTTTTAATCTATTTATTTACATATATAAAACAGACCCTGCTGAACCTTTTTAATAATTTGTATTTTCCAACAATCAACAGCTCTGAAATATTCCATTTACCACTTAGGGGGAATTTCCCACTCACAGTCTTAAATTAAAATGTTGTCATTAGATCCTGGTTAACCACATGCCAATGGGGTAATCATGTGAATAATCAAGGGGATATTCATATGACCTAATGACTGACATCAGGTAACCACAAATGTAATGTCTGCGGTACAGTTTTAATTGTAGGAAGAAAAAAAACGTTTCTTCCTCATCGGCACTTGATATTTTCTGGAGAAGTTACATCTAGTAATTGAAGCATACATGCATCAATTTAAACAGAAGAGAAACATCCCCAATTCTTTAGACTGACAAATTTCCACTGGGACATTAACACTGACCTTTTTTTCTTCCTTCATTTACTTCCCCCCGTTCAAGGGGAGAAATGAATGTTGAACTAAATGTTATCAATGAGCCTGGCAGACTGACAGCAACCTAGTCTGCTGCTCTTTCAGGTCAAACAGCTGCAGACCAGTGTTTGTCTCATGTATCAGGATCAAGTTTCTTACCCATTATATTAAACCTGTATTGATTGATTTTCTTTGACCACTTGAGGGCAGTGGAGCAAGCTGTGAACACAACGTTGACGTAATATTTCCATATAAATACAACTTACAAAGAAATATCTGGCTATTTAGCTGCTAAATGCTTCACTCTGTTCCCCAGCTAGTCGCTAACTATGTCTGTCCGCATGTTTGGCGATGAACAGGTAGTGTACAGTGGGTTTATCAGAGATGTTTGGCTTAAAACAACACCTTTGATAGCGGTGAGACTGAACCAAACCAATCAAACTAAACCAATGGTAAAGCTGATGGGAACTACCGAGTGGGGTGTGTCTCCGTGTCCAGTTGTAATAACTCTAATGGCTTTACTACTTTATTAAGACATAGCAAAGTGAGAATGGATTATTTGGACATGGTTACGTGAGAGAGATGCTCCAAAAAGCTGGTGTATTTAGTTTAATTTTATGTTTCAGTTTTCTATAGTCAATGCACAGATCATGCCCCTGTCAGAAGCTACCGTATAATTGGCCTGTACAATGAAACCAGCAACCACTGTAGGTGTTGTCTTTCAGTTCCTGGGGATTTTTTATGTCTGTTTTAAAAAATGTAACAAGACAGGATGGTTCTGTTGAAATTTTTATATTTCTGACAAGTACCAAGAATGGCTAAGGAGGGATTTGAAAGTATATGTAGTGATTTAAAAATAAACACTTACTGAGAAGTGATTACTTTTCAAATTCCATTATGGATTCCAGGTGTTTTTTCCCCCCCGCTTTAGTGCCGTCAAAAGCAGTGAAGTATGAAGTATAATAGTATCTATAAAAATGATCTGTTTAAAAATATTTTTAATTACTGCAACAAGATTCATCAGATTTCTTCATGTGTATTAAGAGTACAGTATTTTTTACTTTTCATATCAAACTTATCACTTCAGTCTAAGTATAGCCTAAATTCACTTTCTATTTTAGGTCATCAAGGGGAAATTGAGGTCAGTGAGTCAGCCAGCTATGCAGTACAGTGTGTGTATATATATATGCAGTACGTATTGTATTCAACACACACAGTGATCTACTGTGCAGTCTCAGTAAAATCAAACTAGATCAGCCTAAAGGGCAACAACAACATCTGAAATCACGTCACATTTTTAAATTTGTTTACGTATATGACCTGCTTGCTGAACATACAACAAAGCAGGAAAATATGACATTCACTGATAGAAAACCTGTATTAGGGCTGTGCAATTATTGAACTTTTAATCGCGATTTTGATTTTGGTTTCTAATGATCACAAAAACATTATTATCGAGAAATAATTATTTAGCACATTACGTTTTTCAAATAAACTCTTATTTTGTCTTGTGTTTTGAAGGGGAATTCAGAGGGTTCCACGAGAAAAGTAGTATGGGAAATTTCACAGTTGGTGTTTTCGCTGTTGATTTGTTTAACGTTTCATGTACAATAAATGCAACATCTTTCCAAAAGTCAATAAGTACTCATGTTAAATAAGTGTGATTTCAATATTGACCTAAATAATTGTGATTATGATTTTCTCCATAATTGAGAAGTCCTAACCTGTATAAATATCATCATGCAAACTCTGCCATTTATTTTATTTTAAAGCAGTGATTTCAGGGGTATTCATACAACAGGAGTACTTCTGTAGTTGCCAGAGGGTATGTGGAAATATTGTGATATGCTTTCTTAAAAACACATATTTGTGCTTTAAGAAGATTACAAATTGGTGAGAAGCTGATTTTTATATTTTTCACAATAATGAATAATTACCAGCTATGACAAGCCCATCGTTCAAGAAACGCCCCCACCAAACTGGGTCAGCTGTAATACCGCCTGCTGTGATTTGAGTGTGTGAAAACTAGTTAGCAACAAGTGGTGGCAGTATGAATGCAAACCAAACATCGACAATTCCAGGATTGTGTATGAAAAAATTAATTTACATATATCATCATATATCACATAATTGACACATTTGGATTTTGAGAACTTCTGCTTTACAGAACACTGTATGTTCCTCTGGTTTCCTTCCAGGTTCTCATTAAGCCTAAGCCAGTCTTCCAGACTGCGGTTGTGAGCGAACACACCAGACAGCTGGTCACTGAGGCGCTGCAGCAGGTGACCCGCTCAGCAGAAATCGGGCAGGTTCAGACATCAGGCCAGGACGGGTCCACAAAGGACGATGCCGGTAGCTTAGCCGCCGAGTCCTCCCATGGCAGCAGCGCTCAAGGTATACTTTCCTTATGGCAAAGAGACGATTAGGTTGGATGAATCAGCATCTACTGCTTAACTCTTCTGGGTGTGTTTTTGTGAAAAGAAGCCTAATCCAATGCGTAGCTCCTTTTAAAAATTTACATGTATCCTACATTGTTTCCGTTGGTGCTCAGAGTCTCAGCCTGTAGTGCACGTGGTGTCCTCCAGAGAGCAGGATTGGACAGAACAGGAAGTATCTGTGGAGTCCAGCCCCACTATTATCTACCAGGAGGTGTCTGGTGGGGAATCCCAGTCCGCCACTTCCACCATCAAAGCCCTGCTGGAGCTTCAGCAGACAACAGGTGAGCCTTTATGTCACGGAAAGGCTGCAGACATAAGACGGGAAGGGGGGCCTGTATCATCTGTACATATGCTGACTACAAGCAAAAGAATCACCAATCCTTTGCTTGGATAGTTTAAGCAAAGTAAAGTAGATTTAAACTTTTATTGGAAGTCTACTAACAAACAAATGTTAATGACCTTTTAGGAGCTACTGATAATAAAAGACAGAAATGCCAGCAGCCCACAGTAATTAGTAGTGTTTTGCCTGAGGCTTTGCTTTCATAATAAGCTCATTGGTCTTACAAACCTGTGGAACTGGATTGATGATGGGGAGTGATACAGATTCCAGTGAATATTTGAACAGAGTTGTACACAAGAACTGCATTACAGAACTTCCAATGAGATTCCCCTTCTCCTGATTGCATATTTCCAAAAGCAATCACTGTGATTTAGTGCATGAAGCCAGAGCAGTTCAACAGATCAACTCATTAACGGATGTATTTCCCAGTCAGGTTTTTCCCTGGCATTATGGCCTAAGCGTTTTTTAGTTGTTTTTTTTAAAGGTCCTATGACATGCTGTATTTGGATGCTTTTATATAGGCCTTAGTGGTCCCCTAATACTGTACCTGAAGTCTCTTTCCCAAAATTCAGCCTTGGTATAGGATTACAGCCACTAGAACCAGTCCCACAATGAGCTTTATTTAGAACATGCCATTTCTGTGTCTATAGCTTTAAACGCTAATGAGAAGGACAGAAGCGGGGCAAGGTGGGGGGTGGGGGTGCGGCCTTGACTAGCTTGCCATGGGCAAAGCAGAGAAAGCGGAAATAACCTTTCCCCTTATGACAACATATAGGGAAGATTCCAGAGTTCGTTTTACACCTATCACCATTTCTAGCCACTGGGTGACCATCGGCAGGCTGGGGGAACTCATATTAATGTTAAAAATAAAGTGAAATGTTCATGCAATGGAACCTTAAAAACAATATGGAGAGCACTTGGACAACAAACCGACCCACAGGCCGGGCGTCCGCTCGCTGTCTTCTTCACACATCTGCTGCACGATGGTTCGCGTACACAGTGTGTGTCAGTGAGTATGAAGTTAGCAGATATATAATGCTGTAGCTGTGAACATAGCAGTCCAGACTGTGTACAGATTATCTGTTGGTGAATAAATGGTACAACTCCTCAAGACCCAAGCTCCCGTGTCTTGCTTGCTACTTGCTGGTCAAAGTGAAGGGGTCAGCCACAGAGCTATTGACAACTTCAGCACAGGCTTGTTAACTGAAGACCATCTATTGTCATTCTACTGACCAGCTGCTCCTCTAAGTTTTGCTTTAGTTATATCTCTCTTTCTGCAACCAGCAACCACCAAGCTTTATGCAGATATGTAATATGTACCAATATGCAAATAAGTGTGCCATCATTTGCACCTAAATGCTTACGTGTGAAATTGAACACTACAGTAGGCTATATACCAATTTTGTTTTCAATATAAAAAAAACATTTGCACAAAGTAAGCCGATCCATTTTTCCATGTTGATAAGAGCATTAAAACGAGAAAAAAATAATGGGACAAAAAGAAATCAAGGGACATTTAGAATAGATATAAATGTGGGATTAAGGCGAGTTAACTATGACATTAATGCGATTAAACATTTTAATTGTTTGACAGAACTAATAATCATATAGTGGCCTTTATTTAGCTTAACTGCACAGAGAACCAGAGAGATTATTTGAAGAAAAAAAAGATTTATTTTAGAATAGTATTTTAGTATATTTGATCATATTTTAGTAAATAAAAGCATTACTGTTTCAGGATCTGCTCTCATGGGCTGTTGACGCAAATGTAACATCTCCACCATGTTTACCTCCATTGTCTTAAAAGAATTCAGTATAGTGTACGTTTTCCACATCACTAATTTCATTAGTAAAACAGTAAGTAATTTCAGTGCTCTGCTGCTCTGAGTTTCCCAATTTAACAGTAATATTGTTGTCACTCACTTATTGACCTTTTGCTAATCCCGTCCCAGCAGTGAAGGAGAAGGGAGAGCCCAAACCCAGGCAGCACACTATTGACCTGAGCCAGATGGCCGTGCCCATTCAGCTGGCCCAGGAGAAGAAGCCCAGCCCGGAGTCCCCCAAGCCTTCCACCTCAGAGGCTGAGCCCAGTACTGAGTACGTCACAGCAGGTATGCCTCTCCAGCCTGCTTCATGACGTACTATATGAAATCTATCCATGGTGGAAAAAGTCCTAGTCTGTCTTGTTAAGCCTGTCCTACATTTTAATAATGCTCATCTGACAGCACGACTGTGATTCCTCCGCCAGGTAAAGTCAGTAGCAGAGTGGTAGTGCCTTCGGAGGATGATAACGTGGTCATGTCCTCCAGCCAGCAGCTTGGGAAGCCTCACAAAATCAGCAGCCAGGCTACCGTGGTAACCAAACCAGCAGCTACCGTATTCTCTGCAGCTTCCCACGTCAGCCACATGGTGAGGACACTAGTTCTGTGAGCACCACAAACCACTCTTGGTAACCCTCAGTACACTGTAAACAGTTTTCTTAGGATCTATTTCTTGAGTAGAAAGTACTGTAGTTTCAACGTAAATTTGTCACAGAGTCTATGGACTACCACTAAACAAAGCTAAATATAAATGAATCAGGCTAGCAAATCATGGACAGGTTTGTGAAGACTGTCAGGGAAAGTAAAGCAGATAATGAAGCTACACCAAACGCCACAACTACCAAAACAAAGACAGTAAAATATGTATTTGTGACCACATTTGATCATAGGAGCCTGATTGACTGCCAAGCTCCCAGTCAAATCAGCTCGTTAGCTTCATGGTAATGGGTAAAGTGTTAAAGTCATCGTACTCTTGATGAAATGCCTCAGTATTCTTCTTTATGTGTTTCAGCCCTCTGACAGCCATGGTAAAACAGAAACAGTGTTAGAGGTAGGTGAGCTGGAAGGTGACACCTTGGACCCCCAAACAGGCTTGTTTTACCGCTCCACCCAACCAACTACAGATCCCATAAAGCAAACCACCCACTCCACAGCCGCTCAGCCACCTCCCTCAAGCCAGACAGAGGCCGAGCAGAGCCACCACACCTCCACCTACACTCAGCCGCCAATGCCTCCGCCACAACTGCATAGCAAACCTCAAATCAGCCAGCCTTCCTCTTCCTCCACTATCTTCCCCTCTATTCTTCCTCCGACTAAGAAACTCCCAAAACTACAAGAACAGAGTCTGCCCAAACCCCAAGCCTTAACCCAGAGCCCCAAAGACAGACCTGTGACTGCACCAGCCCAAGCAGGGGCAAAGATCACAGCCTCAGCCACACCAACCAAGCCCCTGTTGACACCGCAACTTCCGAAGCTCCAGCAAGCACCCACATCCCACCACAGACCCCTGCACACACCCATGTCCCACCCTCCTCCACTGCAAGCGCATCACCCTGTCAGCACTGAAAAGACTGCCTCCAGCCAGGTGAGTTGTTTTACACCAAACACTGTGCAGCACTGCCAGGAGTTATAAAAAAATAAAAAAACACCTTGGGATATTTGTTTGTTTGATTTTAGCACAAATACATATTAAGTCACACATTTCAAGTGCCTCATTGGATTTGAAAATAAACCTGAGGTAGAAATTCCTGGCCTATCTTCTCGAGGTATTGGACTGACGTAATCAGTAAGCGTGAAGGTGCCGTGTTTTGTTTACCTTCTTTGTCAACTGCTTTAAAACCTTTGTCATGTTTACCTTCAACAGGCCGCAGACTGATTTGAAGTTGATTTCTAGCTGTATTATTGCTGGCTGCAGCTCGTCTCGGTTTGTGTCACTGTGACTGAATTCTGACAGTTACCAAATATGAAGGCCTTTTGTATTTGACTCAACTTTGTTAAAAATAACTGAATTATAGCTGTGATAAAATAATATTTTATAATTGTAAGTTAATTGTTACAGAGCAGTAGTTAACCATAGTCCTCAAAAATCTACCAGTTTAAAATTCCAACACAAAGAAAACTGAAGGTAACGGACATCTGGCCAAAAAGAGTGACATTTGGCGGAATTTCCTGCAGCAATGGAGCAATCCCAGAAGTGGAAGTTGTGGATATAGACAAACACCACATTGTCAGCCCATGGCTTGTAAGCTACAGAGCAAGTTTGCTAACTTTTGCCTGCTGGTGTTCATTAACTCAGCCAGCCAGCTGCTGTCAATCAAACAAAAACATGTCCTGAAGCCGCTGATATTTCTTCTTTTCTTTCTTTAACAGTAAATGATTAAAAAAACAAAACACTGACACTATTTATGACAACAAAATGGATGACCGTCAACTTATGTGTTTTTTCCTCCTTCAAATATCTTCACCACAGCAGCCAATCATCACACAGAGTGCCACCGTCACCAAAATCACCTTTGGCAGCTCCCACCATTCATCGCCAGTCTTTAGCAGCGGTGAGGCCACTGCCAAACTGATTCCCGAGTCCAGCTCCAGGCCCTCGGGAGACAAACCCTCGGTGTCAGACATCCTGAAGATTTCCATGATGGAGGCGGAGATCGATCCAAGCACAGAGCCCATGGTGGTGGATTCCTCCAGTGACTGTGGCCCTCTGGGGAAAGCCATGGACGTCCAGGCCGTGTCAGGCACACTGGACTCTGGCCAGTTCATCAGCAGCTCTGGGGCTTCCATGCATCACCCCCTCACAAAACCCCAGCAGTTTAGCTGCATGCAAGGTCTCACAGCACAGAGGAGGAAAGAAGACCTGGAGATCATTGAGGTGAGATATTTATTACAAAATAATGTATGTGGTAAATCACGTTTGATGTACAGACAGGTTCGTCAGTATGTCTGTCACATTAACTCTAACATATTCATCATATTGCGAGTCTGTCATCATTGTGCACTTTGAATATGATGGTAGCTTGCAGATATATCAGACTGCAATGGTCGTATAGAGGGCAAACGGTTATGTTTACAATAAAAATTTATTATTTTTAATGGGACAGGATACATTTTGTTATTTTACTGGAAGTTGACTGAAACCCAAATGTGACTAACGCATGCAGGTGATTCCTCAGTACTCCATCCTGCCAGATTCCAGCCAATCCAACGTGGTGGTGGAGCCCAGCGGCTTCCTGGAGATCACCAATTACACTAGCCAGCAGCTGGAGGAGGATAGCCCCATGGAGCAGGAGGTGGACAGCAGCAACGACGAGGCCACAGCAGCCAGTCCCCCTAACCAACCATAGCCACGGACGGTTTATGGCCTCAGACTAGGGGACAAAGACTTTGTGGCTGTTGTCTTATGTGCAAAAGCATAAATGCTTTCTCTTTTTTGTAAAATATTAGTTTGTTCATAATAGGTATTTTTTCCCTTCCCACAACTAATGGCACATATGGTTTTTATTGCCAGTGGAGTGCTGGATGTGAAATGTGGGAGCGAGGTGAAAGGATTAGTTTTAGTGCAGCCCCAGACAGTTGGAAAGCAGCCTCTCCAAACAAACTTTCTAGGACAGTTTCATTCATGAAATTGATTATTTGGAGGTTTTGGCAGCGCCTTGTGCCACTGTGCATACAGCCAGATCAAACCACTGCAGGCCTGCATTTATGTTAAATGTCCAGAATATTTAAAATATATGTTCCCCAGTTTTTTGTACAAAGTGACTTTTCTGTTATTGGACATCTTTTTTGATGATCTGAAGGTTTTACCACCAGATGACCAGTATTTTCTCTTGACTGAGGTGCAGCTTTGTAACTGTAAAATCTCTTAAGCGCTTATGGGATTTAAGTTTTCAGAAGAGAGAACAAAGCTGGAGCAGATTGAAATTGCTGTGAGGAACATAAACCAGAAGAGCCCTGGAGGAAGGATAACAAATGTGTTACTGTTTATTGTGACTGATATTATGCTTTAAAAAACTATGTAGTGTTTTTGATTTATTCTGGAGCTCAAAAAGTTGCTGTGAGACATTCACTAAGTATACATTTGCTTCTCTATAGTGTGATTAAGTTCCGCATTTATTTTATACCTTTTCAAACTAGATGACTAGTTGAGAAAAAGCATTTAATCTGCACAATAAATCTGCTGAGTAGAACATGTCAGTTTATAAAGTTTTTATTTTAAGACAAAATGAGGGAGTTAAGTTTCAAGTGAGTTTATATATTGGACCATGATTAACTTCTAATGTAGTTGTGATTTCACCAAATTGTGTTAGTTACATACACGTCTTAAAGTCAGATTTAAGGTGAGCACAGAGAAACTTTTCCTATTCTAGTTTCAAACTCTGCACATACAAAATTCTGCACAGAGGAGGTCAAACATCCACGTATAGAGACGATATGCAAACACCTTTGTGTGGAAGAGGACTTAACAGTTTATTTTTGCTTTGATTTATTTATTTTTAAAAAAAGGTGCACGTGTTGGGGGGCTCCTCGAGAGAAAAAAAATCTTCTGAAATTCCTTTCAAGAGGGATTTTCTAAAATACAAAGAAGTACTTTGACATGGCACACCGGTAATGCTTGGAAGTGTAACGTTACGAATTGCCGCTGTTGTGACTCGGGTGCCTGGGTCTGTTTCCCCGACAGTTCAGTAAACTGCGGTCAGCTTCCTTAGCACCGGAGTTAAGTGCTGACCGGGCTGAATGCTAGCTGGCTGGAGGCTGACTGTGGATGTGTCCCCGAGCCGGGGCAGTTCTCATTCCGACTGAAGTCTTGCAGCACAAGGAGAGTGAGGCATACAGACAGGGGTGTGCTAGCACGCTGGCTGGCTAAATTACCATTAGATCAGTTGTCTATCTATACAGTTAAGTTACTGATGAAGTAGTTTGGAGTAGCCCAGAGTTGTGAACCATGGTCAAAACAATCATACTAAAAATCAGAGGTGGAAAAAGTACTAAAATATTGTACTCAATCTCCCGCTCCATTGTCCCCTCACTTCAGTTAGCTTTCCAGTGGAGGCTACCGGCACACTGCTACTGTGGAACAAATTGTGCAGTGTCGTAAATCCTTGTACACCATGATTAGCATCTGCACATGCAAACATCGGATCGTGCAGGCAGAACGGATTGTGTACCCACATTACCCACCAAGAATGAGCTAACGTTAAAGACCAGGCATTAGCATTAGCTACTTGTCGACCAGCACCTTTACAGTAGGCACCAAAGTGCTTTTCCTCTTCGGTCCCCCTACAGGTTGGAAGCGGAATTGTCCATTACTGTTACCATTATTCTTAGGTCTCATTCAAACGGTGGTTAATGAACCACTGAAACGAGTTTGGAAACATTTTAATGCACAAAAGAATCTTTGGTGTTAGATTCCAGGTCTTACAAAGTGCTATGAGACATTTTTGGCATGTACAACCATAATATATCAGGCTCAGGCAGCCAAAAAACATTTCTGGAATTTATAGTGGCTCCTACTGGCAAATATAAAAAATATTGTATTTTAACTATTGGAGCCAAGTTTCATGTTTATTGGACACTGTGTGCTTTTCTGTTGGCTCTGCACACTTGTAAAAGCCTTAATGCACACTCCCTGGTAAGAACTAGAGTCCAGCTCCACACTGGTGCATTTACTCCTCATGTTGAAAGTGATCCATTGGACTCCTGGGGGCTCATATCCAGAGTCCAGAGTCTGATTGGTTGGCTTCAACCTGAAGACATGTGGCTCTGTTTAGGAGCATGCTGAGTTACCATCATTCCACCCTGCAACCCTACTTGGATAATGTTGCCAAAGTCCCACAGGATAACACAGTTTACTCTGCTGAATCACCTGACTGAGAAACAACTACAAAGAACAAGTACCACCACTGTATTTTAGGAAGAAAAACTAGATTCAATTCAGTATTCAGTCAGTAGAAATATCTCAAATAGTCCCTGGGTTGCAAATGTAGAATCCTAATACCCTCTGATGTTTTATGTAGTGCCACCAAAGGGGTCAAAATTGTCACTTTTGCCCGCCCTTAGTTAATGGCAAGTTAACCATATCTATATGTGGAGATTCATGCTAAGATAAAGGTGTCAATATGCTTCAGATGAAGTCAAATAAAACAGCATAAACAACCCCCCAGATGTCTTAATTGGAGGGACTAAGTCCAACAATGTTTGTAACTTACCAAAAACTATGAGCGTGCAGAGAGGATCTGCTCAACGCAAGTATTCTCTGATACACCGTACAAACAAAACATCCTGTGAAGAAGCAGGAAGCTAACGAGTGTTACCGGAACAACAGCATAGACCAATCATAGCTGTAGCTCTGCTATACAGCTCCTCGATGCCGAGGAAGAGTTGCGTTTATGGCTAACAAACACAAAACAAGGGATTAAAGCCGTTTGACTGTCCTTGTGGTCTCTCAGTGACGGGACCCGTCATTACAGATGTTTGTACAGGTGTACCTATTCAGCCAGTTTATCTTTGAACATGTCCATCATTTAATGAAAAGTGGGGGGCGCTTGTCAGATAACGTCCATAATAATAGGACTTTGGAGTGGTTTTGAGGAGCAATATGAATGAGAAATCTGGTAATCATTGTTTAGGTACATTAAAGCACGTTAAGCTTTTTCCTTACAATAGGACTTAATGAAGCAGAAACACTTAATATCAGATAATGTCCATAATAATTGGACTTTGGGTTTGATTTCTTTTTAAAGTTTTAGAAAGGAAAAAAAATGAATGCATCATTTTACCCAGCACTTGTGTAAATTCACTTCCGAATGCATCTCTGTCCCCAGCACATTTCAAACCAAACGGATGCCCATGTACACTTACTATTACCACATACTCTAGAATGATGCTTCCCAGGGTTTTTAAGAGAGTTCTTAAGAAACCTGAGACTTCTGTGAGTCATTGTGGTTTAGTGTAGACACACAACCTTAAACTTTTTTGGGGGCATTTTTTAGGCTTTTATTTTTGACAGGATAGCTTGGACTTAAAAGGGGGGCGAGAGGGGTAATGAAATCCAGCAAATGGCGTTTTTCCACTGCATGGTACCTCCTTGACTCGCCTTTTTTGTTTTTCATTACGAAAAAAAGTTTCTGGTACCTGCTAACAGGTACTTTTTTTTTTAGTACCACCTCAGTCAAGGTTCCAAGCTAGCTGAGACGATACCAAAAGGTGACGTGAAAATCTTGAGATTACTGATTGGTCGGAGAGAACCGTCCCAATTCACTGCGTCATCATTGCTAGCGTCAGACGGGGGGTCCTGAACAAACCCGCCTAGTTTAAATAGTTTAGCCAGCGGGTTTTTTTTTGCTGCCTCCAGCTTCTTTTGAAACTAAATTTGTCTTAAAAAAATTTTGGGGAAAAAAAAACAAACCCTTTTTGCCTAAGATAAGCGGTCTCATCACTGTTCAAATGTACTTGAAATGCACCGATTCTGACTATCTTTAGCTCAGTAGTACATTCAGTCTGTTGTTAGTCTAAGCTGTTAAGTTCAGTTCTGGACAATACTAGCCTTTACAAGGAGGAGATACAGGAGGTTAATAGCTTTATTTACGACCGAGCTATCAGACTTTTAATGAGGAAGTTATATACAGTGAATCACAGCTAAACATACAACAGTGTTCTCAGTCACCAATGAAGAGCTCAACTGCTAAAAGCTGATTCCTTCAGTGGTAATGGTTATTCAATATAGTCAGTTCACTTTGAAAATGTGTTGATAAAGCGTTGTCTGACTGCTCATGTCGCCATGATCCCAGATTCCAGCAATTACTTTGGCGAGTACAATGTTACTATAACCATTGGAACCAATGGCAGGAGCTCAACTTGTCCTTTAAAACAAGACTAAGCATGCTCACAATGACCATGCTAACACTGATGGTAAGCAGGTGACATTCTTACCATGTTTAAGTTGTTAGCATTTAATTCAATTCAATTTTATTTATAGTATCAATTCATAACGAGAGTTATCTCAAGACACTTTACAGATAGAGTAGGTCTAGACCATACTCCAGAATTTACAAGGACCCAACAGTTCTAGTAGTTTCCTCCAGAGCAAGCAACAGTGCGACAGTGGCAAGGAAAAACTTCCTTTTAGGCAGAAACCTCGGTCAGACCCAGGCTCTTGGTAGGCGGTGTCTGACGACCGGTTGGGGTTAGAATGAAGAGTGGCAATAACAGTCCCAAAAAAAAAAAAAAAAATAGTAGTTTGTAGTAGTTCTTTGTAGTAGTTTGTGGCATAGCAGGGCACTGTGCAGCATTAAGCATGCTAACGTGGTAAATAAAAATAGAAGTGGAGTTGAGGCTGAGGTATTGAATACAAAATTATAAAATGTATTATTAGAATTAAATATGACCTCATGATGTTGCTAGATGTAAAGTGAAGGAGAACCCTCCAAAGAGGAGCATGAATGCCTGTACAATCCAGAAAATAGTTGTTGAGATATTCAGTCTGGGCCGACAAACCAATGTTTAATAATTGCCATTCCAATGCCATAAAAGGGCACTGCTGCCTTCAGATTACCACCACTTACATTTTTTTTCCTGCTAGAACTGAGAGGTTCAGTTCAGCATTCATAAGTCATGTGTAAATGAGGAGTTTGATGATTCAGTCCTATTTCCATTTGTTTCACGTCAAGAACAGAACCCATCTTTGGGAGTATCTCAGTGAAGATGGATGTTGGCCTGATTGGCTGTGCCTTGCTCCGTGATCTCCAGGATCACTGACTGGCAAACTGAGAGCATCCTATTATTCATCCATAGTAATCCTAGTGCTCCCACACAGCGCTCACTATCCCGATTTATCGCGGAGGACCATGGGAAAGGTCAGAGGTGACCTACTAGTGTTTATTCCCCTGTAGAAACATGAATTTGATGTGTGTATTCTACCTTAAGCATCTGTTGTTGTTGTAACTCAAGTGAAGCTAACCAGCTGTTGCGCTTTAAGTCTGTGTTGTAATTCTAAGGAGGACAGCAGACAAAATGCAAACAGGACACACACTAAGGACAATGGTATTTTTCATTCTGCATCTGCTGCAAAAAAAATGAAGCGCATATTTACTTGACTTGCTTTGATGTTTTGCCAAGAACATTGTGTTTGGGAGCCCAGGTTGATTCAGAGATTATGAGTCAGGCTGTTTGTTTTATGAGCGGGACAGGTTGGTGGGCATATGGCTGTCAGATAAACAATATTATGCCAAATTTCCTATTTTATTGTCCATGCCATGCTAAAAAGTTTATTTATTGATGCATGTGAGGCTATGATTACCCTTAAGGCGAGTGGATGAGAAAAGTTTGCACTGCACTCCAAAAATCTAAATGTTTACTGATCTTTAGGGACAGCTCCCCATCTCTCAATGCAAATCAAACCAGCTATTAGTATAACTAAAATAAAACCATCCCTATCTCTATGTATGGTGAAGGGTATGTGATGATGTGGGGGGGCTATTTTAATTCCAAAGGCCAAGGGACCTTTATCAGGATGCATAGTATCCTGGATCCATGAAATAACTGGCCTTTAATAATAAAAATCTGCCTGCCTCTAGGGGAATTTAACATAGAGGTATGTGTACTTATGCCCCTGTATTTTAAGGAAGAACATTTATTTATTTACAATACATTATTCATTCACAAAGAAAATTGGTGTCCTTAAAGGTTGGATTTTACCTCATTTTTTAATTAAGGCATTAAGATAAATTTCCAAAACATGATTTTTTATTACTCTTTTTATTCAACTTAAGCATGGGCATGTAAACTTATGAGCACCACTGTATACTAAGGACTTTGGTGATCCTCTGACTTTTCATGTAGCGCTACCATGTGGTTGACATTTGTGGTTAAGCAATATTGTACAAAACTAATAAGTAGGTACTGAGCCTGAGGCTTAGGCTTTGAGGGAAACAGTGGACGGTTTGTCATTAAATGTGTTCCTCCTTTGGTATCGAAGTACCAATACTTTTGACCTTACTAAAATATTCACATTTTAGTTTGTTTACAGCAGGTGTTCAGACAACACATATGACAAATCTTGTTTTCTCTTTCTTCTCACTCTCAAATTATGGTGACTAGTGCTTTGGTCAAGCCTCCCCTTATAAAAGAATTTTTGAATCTTAGCATGACTAAAGTAGGATACATACAGGTTAATAAGATTCATTTATGACTCAATGTCCGGTCACAGAAAGGAGGAAAAGTAACTTAGGTCTGCTTCTAATTAAAGAATCACAAATACCTCCTGTAGGCCTCCTCTGATTCCATCGCTGTTCATCTCATAAACAAGAACATGGTGGAATTAAGGAAAAGACTTTAAAAGGAAATGATGCCTTTTGGCAAGTGGTACAGCTGTGTGGGGCTGGTAGGTAGGAGCCCACTTTGTTTTGACTCTGGGTTGTTAAAAGGGAAAGCTACAATGGTTTGCATGTAGACTTCATAGATTTGAACGGTCTGGGAAAAACACAGTTTTCAGTCAGAGAGTAAACAAATCTACCTTAGGAAGAAAAATATTCACTACTGTCTATTTTTTTGTAACTTTGCCATGGAGAGTAGATGCCATGCAGGAAAAAAAAGTTAAGAGTGAAATAGTCTAATTTGATCTCCCAGCAGATTTTCCTGGAACCATGAAAAGTAAGTTAGGATTGTTTAGAGTGTTTCATAAATACAGTCAGGTGTGATTTATTTTACTTTCTATTTACATAGCCCAATTTCACAAATCACAAATTTAAAAAGATTAAATTGTGGGGTACATAGCACACTTCACTTTAAGTCATCAGTTATGTAACTTGGAAGCAAGGGCTGCACTTGTTAAATAGGGCAGTGAGCAAACATAACTCTCATCCACATAAACACAGTCTAGACAGAGCCGAGTCCAGATACAAGATAAAAATGATGTTGATTACTCCAGGGATTTCCTGTCGCTACAGAGCAATAGTTAAATAAGCAAATTCTTAATTATAAATCCAACCAGGAAGATTATAGTTGATCTACCAAAACAGGAGCTGGAGCCACATGTCTTTTAATGAAGCAATGTATTACTCGAAAAACGTTTTTCATGCTTCAAAGTATTGTTTTCTTCGCCTTGGCCTTAACTTAACAGAAATATATAGCCAAACCTATATTTATTATTTCAGCAAATACATGCTTGACAGGATAGAGGAGCTTCTTCAAAGTTCAAGTTAAACAGCATCTCTTTAAACACTTTACGGTGTTTAAACAGCCTCACGATGCACTTCTAACACAGACACCCAGGGACATGTTGATTTTAGTGCCAGCGCCACAGTTGAAAATGAAGTGTAAATCAACGCAATGCTTCAAACCAAAAGCCTGGTTTTAACTGGAAACTTTTACCAAGCATCCGTGAGATACTCATGTCTGTTTCGAAAGTGATAAAAAGGCTTTTTTTCTCCTTTGAAGTAAACCAGCCGATGGCCCGTGGACAACTTCCTGTACCACCCTGGACAGTAAATTGGCTTCAGTGAGTGTGTTTCTCCCTCCTGGGGGGAAGTGGGGATAGAGGATCTGAGTCACAGAAAGTAAAAGGGCTTCATTAAAGTGTTTAGCTTCTTATGCTGAACAGCACTTCCTCAATCTTCTCCCTTAATCCAAGCGTAGAAAGGCTGGAGAAAGGTCAAAACTATCAAATTAAAAGCTTCGCTCTGAATGAAAAAGCCTGTTCAAAAACAAAGAAAGGGAACCTCTTATCTGTTTTGTTAATTATTGTTTGTTGTTTAGATTTACCGTTTTTATTTTTTTTGTTTACATTAGTCTCAAATTGTCTTATGATCAGCTTGTGAGTAAAACATTTTGAACTGAACTAACCTGTACGAAAAGTCACCATAGAATTTAAGTTTAATTTACTTATTAATTTAAGTGTTCAGTTTACCCAAAATACAATGGATATCTGTCTAATCAGCAGGCCTTGTTGTGAGCAGTTTTGTTAAGCTTGTTTTGTTCAAACTTGGATTCAAATCTTTTGTAATTTTTTATTTCTCAATTACATTAAACATTCACGACTAAATAATGATTATGAATAATACAGTAACGTAGAAATATCTCAAGTTCATGACCCAAACTGTTTCAGCTTAGCAAATAACTGTAATAATGCAGGACCACATCGAGAGAAAGTCCTAAAAATATATAGTTTAAGTTGTTATTAGGGCCTTTATTGTATTTATAATATTGAAATAACAATTAGTAATGAATTTATACAAAACCAAAGGGTATAAATTAAACAAACAAGATATAATGTGTAAATTAGTCAGCTTTAGAAGTGCTAATAGGGTGCTAACAGTTGCTGGCTGTAGCTTCATACACATTTACCCCAGAGACATGAAAGTGTTATTTATTTTGTCATGTAAGTCTTATTTCCTAAAATGTCTAACTTTTCCTTTAAATCTGGACTTTATAAAACCATCCCATCTCTTTAGCCCAAATTCTGCTGCGTTATCAAACCATGACTACTTCATTTTTACCAGCTGTTTGCATGTGGATTATCATTGATAATTATATCAAATGAAGTGTTACAGCACTTATGATGTTAGACTCATTTACACACACTACGACACAGTAGGGGAAGTTATATTGATATTACCTAGAATAGATGTTAGATACTATAGAACTAACCTGGTAGATAGACACCTTTACCATGTGTTGGAGTGAAACATCACAACTCATAAACTTGGACAACTCATATCCTGAAACTTAACCATTTCAGGATAAGATATTATAATATTAGATTATAATTATTGTACATTTGCTGAAATGTGCTATACAAATAAAGCTGCCTTGCCTTACATTTTCATGTTGCAGATAGTAAAGGTAGAGCTAATTCTAACTACATAACTGCTAGCTTGTAAAAAACAAAAAAGTTCCTCAAATTTAAATGTAAATTAAATTGTGTTACTTTCCAGTTTGTTAAAAAAAAAACACATTTACATTTTAACTATCCATGCATTTAAGTGGATATTGTTGTTAGTGCCCTCATCATTATCGTCATTTAACGGCCATGGCGGGCCTAAACGTAACGTTTATCCTACCGTGGGGTGTCTTGTGGGGGAGACGTTGCCAGCTTTACATCAAAGTGCACGCGGGATCCAATGAATCTGAACCTGGAACCGTTCAGTTAGGGCTGGCCCACCCAAGTGCTGGACTGTCGGTTTAAATCCTGTTTGTTGTATAAAACCAAAGATATCATTAGAAGTTTGGCAATGACTCGTAGGAGTAAATTTATATTTGGAAAATGTAACGTAGGGGCAACTGTAAAGTACATAATCCATGATGTAAGAACAGGTAACGTTAACAGAGAACCGGCGGCGGTAAAGCCGAGCTTGCCTTAGTTGTTGCTAGCGTTCCTTCTCCTATGGTTAGCTTCAGTTGAACTAGCTAGCGATTTGCTAGCTCACTTGTTTCGTGTAACGTTCCGTCTTCCTCCTCCAACCGTGGTTTCTTTTAATATCTTGCTAAGGATATTTGCTTTCACATGTTTATAAACTATCACTAAGTAATTATATTGCTTAGCAGCTGCCATTTTATTTCACTTTTACATAGAGTCGGTCCAAACTTACAGGAACGGACTCCTTGAAGCACCTGATGTTGACAACATGCGACTGACGAAGGTCAGCCACGCCCACACTAATATTCTATACCTTTAATTGGCCGGAAATTACGAGTGACATCTCCAGAAAACAAATCAAATTCTCAATGTTAAAAAATACCCTTATATGATTGGTTGGGCTTGTAAACGAGTTTACTATCATAAATTACTCAAATAAAACAGAAAATACTCACCTTTAAATGTAAATTTTCCAATCATAAACCAAACCTTTTTAATTTTGAAAGTGAAATCAAACTTTACATTACAAGAAAGCTATGGAAATCCAAATTACAAATTAAATCCAAATTAACTGATTTGATTCCTGTCCAGATCCACTGGCATTTTCTGTTTTTGTATGTTTTATGTTTATCATGTTATTTGTCAATAAATTAATAACATTAAAAAAAATAAAACTTTGTACAGCTGGAACCAGATCATTTTTGCTTTACAAAACAATCATTATTAAAATAGCATTTAATTAATTAACTGACTGTTCATTTGAGCTACAACAAGTACAGTAAGTGGCACACAGCTAAAACAATAAGAAAACCCCAGGCTTTGAGAGAGGGTTATCTGAAATAGCTACTAACTATTGAAATTGATCAGTTTTTTTTTTCAAATCAACTTTCTTGATTTGTCATGGGATTTTTTTTCCTTTATTTTCTTGTTTCTGACTTGTCATGCTTTAAAGTTTTATTATAAAAGTCATAACAAAAATTTTTAAAAGAAAAATAAGAAATATAGCAAAACATTTGTTCAATAAACAAGGGTAAAATATTAGAAAATGACATTCAATGTAATCTCATATAATTAAGTACTGTTTCCTCATAAACCTTAAGCCCTTTGCTTTGCCCGCTGTTTTTATTATATTGTGATAATAATCATCATGCGCCCACAGTGTGCAACATTTTGGGAAATATGTTTATTGTCTCTCTTACAGAAAGTTAGATGAGAAGATTGACCCCACTATCATGTTTAGAAAAGAGTGGTATCAATCTTCTCGTCTAACCCTCTGCAAGATACCATGATGTGTGGCTAAACTACAGGAAATCAGACAATTATAAATATATGTTCAGAGTGAAATACCATTTTATGGTGTACGCTGAATTATGAGGAGAAAATAAACTTAAAATGGGCTGGTGTGGATACTATGTTCAGAGGTTTATTTATATGTTTTTATTACACAAATAATGTTTCACACAGTGTTTAAGTGTAGAAAAATGGCCTTCATTTGGTACAAAATATTGCTTACATTACGTTACAAAATAACATCACAGGATCAAAAATGTTACAACATGTATATTATACTTCTATACCAGAGTATCACAGTCAAAATTGTCAGTGCTTAGTCCAACTTTTATATTCATCCCTTAGATATTGTGTCCAGGGAGAGCACCACAGGCCTGGGATTAATGCAACATACTGTTTAAAATATCCAGCTTTGTTTTTATAGTAACAAAATTATTCTTAGTGTTAACATTCACAGAACAAGTTACAATCAACAAATCAACATTTAAAGTGCAAACTAAATAAAGGGGAAAGGGAGAGCTTGGGTTGCTTCATAATCATACTTCATCTACCATGAATAGAGCATTGTGTTTCATGACCTTTTGTAGTGTTTGTGTTTCTTGATTTTTAGCTTAAAGGCAAATTCCACTCTCAGATACTCTTACACTGAACGTCAGTGAATAAAGAAATCTGACTTTGTTCCAGTGTCAACACTCTCCATAAATTGGATTTACCTTTCTCTGTCTCAATCAACCCTTAAAGGGATAGTTCAACATTTTGGGAAATATGCTTATTTGCTTTCATGCTGAAAGTTTGATGGTATTACTCTCATGTCTGTATGCTAAATATAAAGCTACAGCCAGCAGTCGGTTAGCTTAGCTTAGCCCAAAGACTGGAAACAGGGAAAAGGTAACAAAACCTCTTAAACTCACTTATTAACACATTACATCTCATTCATTTAAGGCAAAAACAACACATTGGGGTTTAACAGAAGGGTCCTGTGCAAGACTACTTCTGCAGTTACTACGTACAAATTATACAAAGAAGATATAACATGTTAAACCTTGTGTGGAATACGGGTCAAAATTACTATATCAGAAATATGGGTTTCCTTTTAACTACCTAATGTTAATTACCCCAAACTAACATGGATGATCCCACACACGGCGCTTTGTAAGTACAACAAAAGATAGGATTACTACTTTTATTGACTTTTGGGTGTTTTATAAAAAAATTGTATTTGAAAAAAAAATGAAAATTTTAAAATTTTAAAAATAGACTGAACATTGACACATAGCCTTCTATAATTATTATCCTTCCTTTAACATCTAAAGTCTAAATATTTCATAATTTCTGCTTTTTTAACTCAAGAATTAGGTATAATTTCTAATAAATGAGGTATATTGACCATGAATTCCAAAAATATAGTTAATGTAAAGCTGGTAATACGTTGGTGTTTATACATGGTAGTGAAAAGGAGCGTTAAATGTCAAAAAAGAGCCAAAAACATTGAAAAAAAGAGACAAAAGTGTTGATAAAAGAGACAAAAACGTCAGAAAAAGTGTTGATTTTCAGGACAACAAGTACATGGTCGAATGTAAGACAACACAACGGTTAAATAGTGAGCTTAGAGGTGTTGGTAGGCATATTTTGTTATCTTTAGACTGAACTAAGCTAACTGTTCCCCCCTGTTTTCAAACTTTATTGCTTAGCTAAGCTAACTGGCGGTTACAGACATGAGAGTTAAATCAATCTTATCATCTAACTCTCTGAAAGGAAGCAAAATTATTGCTTTAGTTTTTCACGGCTCGTCTACAGTGTTGAAGTGTCTTAGTGTGGATATACCATTTTACATTCAATAAACCAAACAATCAGGAAACACTCCAGCTTTAGACATAAAAATGCAGTTCCTTAAATAACCACTGGATGCTGACTGCCAGAAACATTTAGAAGATTCATCTAAAAAGTTCAAACTTTTCTTTTGAAACATTTTCCACAGGAACTTCTGGTTTCAATAGGTTGTCTATTGTACTGTCTTCATTTAGGAAATATTATGGCATGTATTTTTTTTAGTATTGACAGCTGTCTCAGCCAGCCATTGTGGTTGCTTCTTGCGTGTCCCATCTCAAATTTAGATTTATTCATTCAGTGGCAAAGATGATAGTAGTAAACCCAACTCAAGGCATTAAATAGTCCCTTCAAAAGACATTGGGTGACATCACAGACACTACATTCATGTGATTCTACTGCTTCTGGTTAGAAACACCATCCAAGTCTCAAACATAAATTCCTTCATGGTTTTACATTAAGCGCTAAAGCTTTGGATGTGCTTTTGTTTCCTCAATTGGCAACATTTAACCAGCAGGCCCAGCACAATCATCACAACTAACACTATCACTACAATTGCAATAATATAGTTCTGGCCACCTGATCTATGACACATTTTCTGGGTCACCTTCTCGATGTTGACCGGTTCTGAATACTCTTCGTGAATGCAGGTCACGGTCTCGATGTCGGGAACGACCACGGCCGAGTGCTGGACCATGTGGAGGAAGTCAAGGTTGCTGCAGCAGCTCAGTGGGTTGGAGCCCATGTAGAGGGTTTTTAGTGAGTGCTCCAGAGCGAGCATGGTGCTGTACTCCAGGGTGACCAGGTTGTTGTTCTGCAGGTTTAGTGACTCTATGGAGGAGTCTTTGTTCCACATAGGTAGAGCGGCCAACTGGTTGGTGGACAGGTCTATGTGTTTGAGACTCCTCAGCAATGACAGGTCTGTGTTTAGACTGGAAATATTGTTTTCCCTCAAGAGGAGGTGGACCAGGGAATGCTCCAGACCAGAGAGGGAGTCTTTGTCCATGTCTAAGCCCGGGTTCAGGGACAAGTCCAGTAACTTCAGAGGGCTGTTGGCAAACGCATTCGCAGGCAGACTCCTCAGATTGTTTTCAGACAGGTACAGGAACTGCAAGTTTGGTATTGAAGAAAATGAGACACAACCTGGAGGTTCCTGGTGGTTTTGCTCCGAGGAACAGATTATCAGGTTATTCTGCTGGAGCTGCAGGTATTTGAGGCTTGGAGGTCTTTGAAATATTTGATTGTCCAGGGTGGTGAGGTCATTTCCATGTAAGAAGAGCTTTTCCAGCGATCGCAGAGTGTTTTCCCCGAATGTCAGACTCTGCAGCGAATTAAAGCTGAGATTGATAATCTTCACTGTCCGTAGAAGGTTTTGGTTGGTGATAGAGAACGAGCTGATACAGTTATTACTCACATTCAGGACCTCGAGTGATCCCATACAGTGAAAAAAGGACTCTGGTAGGCTTTTGAGTTGGTTGTAACTCATGTCCAAATATTTTAGGTGATAAAAATAAACTTTTGTCTTTTTTTCAGGACTTCCTGTGACATTGATGCTTTGAAGTTGGTTTCGTGAAATGTCCAGGTATTCAAGCATGTTGTTTCTAGGGAGAAGGGGGAAGTAAGGCATTTTGTTTTCACTTAGATCAAGAGAGCGGAGTTTATAAAAATCTGTTGATGTTGTGCTTTGGAAAAGCTCCATGCTGTTCTTACTGAGATTAAGCACTTTTAGGTTACAGAGATTGAAGTTTGTGATGCACGTGATGGAGTTCTTGGACAAATCGAGTTCAGTCAGTCTATCCAAGGAGTCAAAAGCTCCATCTTCAATCTCCATGATGACATTATTGTGGAGGTTGATTTTAATCAATGACGAGGATCCACTGAATGTATTTTGTGCTATTTTGGTGATGCTGTTGCTGTTCAGAGAAAGGTTTTCCAGCGATGGAGAATCAGCCAGGAAATAGTCCGACATCCCTGTGTACAGCCCGTTGTTTGAAAGATCAAGTGACTCTACAGCTGTAAGAGGTCCAATGTTGATTTTGGAGAAAGCAAAAACATTCAGATGATTCTTGGACAGATCCAGGACTCTTAGATCAGTCATGTCTTTGAAGAGCCCCGGCTGGATAAAGTGGATCTTATTAGAGTGAAGATTCAGATGATGGAAGCCGGTGTGGTACGCTAGAGTTTCCTGGGTGAGATTCTGCACCTGGTTACGAGAAAGGTCCAGCATTTGGACGCCATGAGGAAGGTTGACTGGAGCACTTCTGAGGCTCAGATCACTGCAAAACACATCCATCTGGACCTACAGACAAAAGACAAAAAACACAAGTCTGATTATATCGGCACACTGCATTGCCTGACCATGACACAATACAGACCAAATGTTTAAAGCGTATGTGGAGGGTCGATTTATGAGTTATTGTATCTACGGCATGTTCTTGGCAACAACACAGTCCTCGGAGGCTTATGATAGCTAGTTGTTCTAATGAAAACAATAACTTTTTTATGGCTATTTCCCTTTCAATAAAGGTCACTGCTATTGAATGACTCAATCTCAGACTCTTCAACCAACATAACAAAACAGATTTTTCAGTTTAAACACAATACACCCCACACCTCACAGGTTTCGTCATTGTCTCTCCCTTTTTTCCCTAATAGAATCAAATATTTTAGTTATTAAGTGTAGTTAATAATTGAAACCATATGGCCACAGACCCCTTCTGTTCCAAAAAACAGCTCATAACACTATCTCCTCAGCTTTCTCTCTGAGGCAGAGTGCATTTAGCTTCTTGGCATATTTTGTGGTATCCTGAAAGTGGCATTCCTCGTTGCTGACAAGCCGGCCCATAAACAAACACATTGATTTATTTACTGGAGGGCAAAACATCTTGTATCTGTTGTCAGGCACTCAGGGAAAAGTATTATTATAAAAGATCTTTTCTCTGTGACTTCTTGTGTTATCAGTGATAATATACACACCATTACATTCTAAAAAAAACGCTACAGTAAAGCCTTTGTATGTGTATAACACCTGATATATGTGTGCGATGGTTTACATTAACTTTAGTCATAGTAATGTTATAACAAATGACTACTAGTCCAAGGCAAGAAACAGAAGAAAACACTGGGCCTTAACTAATCCCTTCCCAGCATGACTCCTAGCATGAGTGTTAGAGATGGGGGACAACTCCACATGTAAATCCTTGTTCTGTTCAGAAATGATTACATTGAAGGTAATATGAGTCGGAGTTAGACAAATCAATTAGTCATCCTCCAAGTTATCCTGACAAAGTGGCTTTCTCACCAGACAGTCTTTTTCTTGCTGAGAAAAAGTAACACAAAGAGAGAAGGATATACTTCAATGACTTCCAAAAAACTGTCCGGTGACCTGGTGGTTTCATTTTTCATCCCCTTCCAGTTAATTTCATAATTAGAACAAGGTCTGCTGGTAGTTTGCATGAGAACCAAAAACTCAAACATGATTTGCCAGAAACTCCAAGGAAAAGATGTCACAATCTACACATTTGACTAACAAGTGTACTCTGTAGTGTGTAACACAAAAACACTTCCCACGTTTTCTTCCAGTGAAGCCAAATAACGTGTCTCTGTCCAAACATTAAAGCCCGAAGGTCTGACGGCGGCCCAGTTCAAGAGCAAAAACTAATAAACCAGATCTGCTCAGGTCAAACGCTTTCAAATAAACCGTCGGCCTGTAGATAATCTGAAAATACCCCAAGCACCTGATGGATTATAGGTGCCTCATCTCAGTTGCCATGGGCAACCTATAAAAATAAACTACAAACAGATGAACCCATATTCAGTATATTTATTTAACTGGAGATGTGAGGAATGTGCCATAAAACTGAGAAAAAAACATAACTTAAAATGTCAAAGTGTGACTGTGTGTGTGACCTCTGCTAATAATATGTGTGTGTGTGTGTGTGTGTGTGTGTGTGTGTGAGTGTGTATGTGTGTGTGTGTGTGTGTGTGTCTCGGGTTTTACTTACAACTTGGCATGCAGGCAGGTGGCCAGGAGGATGTACGGATGCTGCCACGCAGCTGACCAACAGCGGGAAGAGCAGCTGGAAGGCGGCCATGGTGCTGCACAGAGAGAGTCCAGACCACAGGAGTTATAAACACATGAATGCAGGAAGTATGTTGTAGGTGATTTGGCTCGAAAAGGGAAGGAAGAGGGACGTAGTCCTTTACCTACAGTGTGACATGACGACCTATGACTATGCTATTTATGGCCTGAGATACAAAAGGGGCTTTTTGTTGTATGCTGTGACATTTCTCTTTTATATTGTATTACATACTGTTTTTAGCTGCAGAACTGGTAGAACATATGACTAAAGGAACAAAGCTAAATACTTTCCGTGAGTTCTTAGTGAATGGAATCAATTCTGTACTGTAGGTTTATTGTTTTGAAACAGAAAAAGCAAAGATTGTTTTTGTTGGGCTTTGATGACTCAAAGTTCTGTACCTCATTAGTTTGCGGAAACTTGCTAAAATATTTCCTGATAGGTTCCCCTGAACAGAACAACACAACATGTACAGTAAGCTTGCAGGGCTGACTATGTGGGAGTAATTAGTACCGCAGTAATGGTAAGTACCCATGGGGTTGATAAGGACCTGGAAAATTAGGTGAAACAAAAGAGGTAGGTCAACCATAAAGGTTTGCAGATAGTGAATAAAGACAACCAGTCAGGGTTTTTTTAGAAAATGTTAGCAGGTGTTGCTCTAAAAACCTACTTACTGTTAATCTCAGTGTTAAAATGACAAAAGTTAAGCTTGTGTGAAATTCTCCCTAAACTCCCATGTAAGACCTTCACACAACCACAGATTTGCTCTGAGAATCTCTACAAGAGCAAATTCAATAAAGATATTCATCACATTGCTCTCATGTGATGTTTGCTAGTGTTTGTATCTGCACAAAATACAGACACGTCATTCATTTAGTGCCACTGAAAAGCATTTGGATTTGTTGAAATCAAAAAGCGCTCTAAAATGCTACTTAAGACAGAAAAGAGAGCTGCGTGACTTACAGAACACTTTTTTAAACTTTTTTACACATTTACAATCTGGTAAAACATTGTGGTCATTGATCAGCAGACTGAAGCACTGTTTCCCTCTACCTCAAACAAGAAATGGACTTCCAGGTACTGTACTTATGTATAAATCTGAGGTTTACTTGAGTATTTCCATGTTATGCTACTGTATTCTTCCTCTCCACTACATTTCTGAGAAAAAAATGTCCTTCTTCTCCCGTTAATCATTGTATAACCCCTCAGATTTATCTTGAGATCCCTTTAAAGTGATTCCGGGCCCGAGGTTGGGTACCACTGGACTAAAGAACTGTGCACCTCGAGCAGCTACGACAGTAAAATATTGCTTACACAGTAATGCAACGAGTACTTTTCTGATTATACTTGTGTACTTATACTCTTTACTTTTTTTCTTCAGTGAAGCTGTAAATTTAAAGCAGGGGGACCAGAAATACTGCGAGTATTTCAAGCAAAGATGACCCACCCGTTTATTTTGGCTGTATCACAATCTACAGACTATTTAAAATGTAAAATATCTTTAATATGTGGTCAAAATCTTGTTTAAACATGGCATTTCACATTAAGAATGAGCTTTTCACTTTACTCAACTGCTGATTTTCCATCTTGTTCAATTATATATTTCTCAAATTCTTTTGCAAGTATTTAGATCCTTGAGTAAGAGTAGTAGTAACACAATGTAAAAATACAGAGGTTTTATCTGAAATATGTACTTACATCATGTTTTTTAGTGTAAAAGGTCCCCAACAAACTAGTAACCGATAAGACTTTTGTACTCACGTAGTTCAGAGTTTAAATGCAGGACTTGACTTGAGTATTCTTACATTACTGTATTGGTACATTTACTTAATAATAACTTTAGTAAAGGATCTTCCACCCCTGCCATTTGTAACCACGCACAAATCTGTTCCCACAGTCAAGTCCAAGACTTGCAACAACCAAACCATGCAACAACATGCTTGAAGACTTGTTTATATGAGAGCTGAACATTTACCTCACTTTCAGCTGATTACTAGTCTTCACAGTGCCTCCTGACCATGTTGATTTCACATCCTCAGAGCGCACACCCACTCACAGATGATCGATAGTAACCAAGAAAACACTGCAAGCCAAACAAGCTCCTCTCAGCTGACTCTTCTCTCCACATCGCACGGCTCAGGCTGCTGTCCAGCCATCACATCCTGTGAGAATATCCTGCATCGCTGGGCCCTCTTCCCCCCTCCCACTGTTCTCAGGGAAATGCCTTATAAGGGGGGTTGGGAAGTTCAAGGAGAGACACACACAACCCCCACAACCCCTCCTCCCTCCATCTCCAAATACCCTCTATTAATCCTAACATTTCTTTAGAAATAGTTTGGATGTTCTCACACACCAATCTCCTTGTGGAATTTGGGTTACTTTAAAAGTTCTCCAAATGTTTATTATGTTTTTAAAGCGTCCTTTTATGGATAAATATTTGAACAGAGAGAATATATGTCCATCCTGAGAGAACAACATGTCAGCAGCAGTTAATGATGGATTTATAAGAATCTGTCCACATGTGTGGGTGTGTTAAAAAATGACACATCCTCTTTAGGACTGTTTGTCATGTGGCTTTCCTCTGGTCTGCCAAACTGTAAACCAACAACACTGTAATTATAATGAGTAAAGACCAGTTTGCATATCCAAACAATTTACTGTAAATCGCTGTACAACTGTCTCTGAATGTCTCGAACCAGCTGGGAAAGTGAATGAGTAACACCTTCTCCTTTAGTAATAACTGTCTAAGTGCTCTTTAACAAGGCACTGCAACTCTCTGATTTCTTCCGTGGTAGACTGTACTGTGTCATTTTGAAATAGGTTGTATTTCAAGGAAAGACAATTATATTTGTATTACAAGTTTTCTATATTTTGTTAAAATATGCAAAAGGGGCATTATCTTCTTGCTAATTTACATTTATTTTCAACAGAAATCTGAACATTGAATAAAGCCAGTATGTTTAGATATGCAAATGAGACATTATCTAATGCCAACTTAGGTGAATTTAGGAGAAATCTACAGTTGCAAATATACAATGTGTTGTAAAATGAATTCCTAAATGTGTAATTTTGATGTATTTCTTTCCAGTAGACTAGAAAAGAAGACATGTCTGACAAATAGCCCAAAACTGAAGAAAAAACCCCCAGATGTTTCAGCCTGTAGTGTCTCGCTGTAAAGCGTAAATGTACTTAGTTACATTCGACCATTGCTGATAAAAAACAGGAGACAAAGAATACAAATGATTGTGGATAAGTGTAGAAGAAGAAGTTACCTTACCTGGTCTCTTCTTCAGCAGTGTCTTGTATATACATGGTAGCAGGTGAGGTTTCACATTCACTATCCTTTCATCTTTTAATGTTTTATCAGTGGTGTCATGTGAAAACACACACACACACACACACACACACACACACACACACACACACACACACACACACACACACACACACACACACACCTCTTCATTGCTGCAGGCCTTCCTTGGGGGATTCTCCCCTTTTTATTTACCGGGATTCCCAGACTTTGTTGCCATTTGCATGCAGCTCAGTGTCACCATCACTCATGGGTGTATGGAGGTTTTTTTCCTATCCTTTCAGTTTCCTGGAGGGAAGAAGTGAGATCAGTGATATGTTATTCCAGGATATTAAAAACAAATGCAATGGGAGAGGCAGGCGAGGTGTGTTGATAAATACATTATGTGCGTTACATTACATTACGTTTTTACCCTGTCGAGTGCTTAGTAAGATCAACTCTGCCTCCTGCTGTTCACAGTCAAACAATGCAGTTATACCTGCTGTGGTAATTGTGTCCTCAAATGCAATTTAAAGAGTACATTAACTCAAGTACTGTACTTAACTGCAATTTTGAGGTACTCCATTGTATGTTATTTTATTCTTATACTCCACTACATGTATCTGACAACTGTAGTTACTTTGCAGATTCATATTATTAATACAAGATATAAATCAACTAACATTGGTTGACTAAGGGGCAAAATTCACATGCTAAAAGCAAACAAGTTATAATAATAAAAATAAATTAAAAGTAATTAGAGGGAACCCAATGGAGTGTTGCCTCTTATTATTAACGCCTTGCTTGCTTGCAATAGATAGATAGATAGATATTTTATTGATCCCAAAAAATGGGAAATTCCAGCACACATACATAATATACATGAAATATAAGAACAAATAAATAATTTAAAATAAAATAAAATAATCAAAATTAGCTCCAACTTTCCCTGCTGCAACATTAAAGTGATGAACACATTGTTACATCAATTACTATAATACATCATTATATTATCTATTATATTATCTAAATGGGCCATTCTGCACAATGACCACTTTTACCTTTGGATCTAATTTTTCTTTAGGCCTTCACATATATCTATATATATATATATAGGCCAGATGAAGAGATGAAAGGAGAGAGAGAGGGGGATGACATGCAGCAAAGGGCTGGAGGTAGAAGTCGAACTCGGGCCAGCTGCACCATGGATCCAAAAAAAAAAAACCGTAACACTTTACTTGAAGATTTCTAGATAATAGTGTCATGACCCAGTCATGACACATGAACCCTAACCATAACTTGTCATGACAATACCGAATGACACTTTCTAAAAATAGCGTTATGTCATAAACATTTATGACATGTTTATAATGTTTTATACCTTTAAATAAAGTGTAACCAAAAAAACCTAAATGCAATTGCTCTTGGGGAACATACACCAATGTCTTTATAAATATACTCCTCTATCTGTAAAGTGTCTGGGATAACCTTTGTTATAATTTGACACTATAAATAAAATTGAATGTAAAATTTGAAAAGTCTTTGTACTGTGGGAGGTAGTTAGAGAAACCCGAGAATTAGTTACCCCTAAACCAAAGATTTACCTTTGAAAACATACATATTCAACAGACTATATAAATAACTGAATGTACACATCCTCTGTTACTTTAAAATATGATTTAATAGTTTGATATTTGTTTCTTCATCTTATTCAGAGGAAAACAGAACAAAACACACGTTTAATTGGCCAGGAATAGGTTTTATATAAAATTTGAACAGTGGATACAGAGGCGATATTATGTGTATAAAAAAATACATACAGTAAAAGGAAAATAAATGAATTTGATCTTTTTTTCTATTTTGAGCAGATGTTCAAGTTAGCTGATGAAATGTAAAAGGCACTAAATGTACAACATTCCAGTTTTAAAGACGTTAAACAGGCCAAGGTTATTTTGAGATGAACGAAAAATAAAAACAAAAATCACAGGGAATTTGTTTGTCTTTGATTTGCAAGACATAGTGCAGATTTTACAACATAACATACCAAACAATTCTCAAGTAACACACAACTATTTACCATCGAAGAACACTAAGCACACACTTTTAAGACTCGTCAGGAGTGGAGTGTACATTGCAAAGTTGCATTCATCTCCTTCAGACACCAACACACCAAACGTTGCTTGTGAGCTTGGTCGGATCAGAAACCTTTCATAATTTATAGTTTACATCACAATTTCTACAACAGCACTAAACCCTGCAACAAGTCACAATTAGGAGCAAAGCGACCAGCAGTAATGGTTTGTCAGTATCATACAGGTTGTTTTTGGATTTGGTGAATACATTGAAATACATGCTAACTGGCAAAAGAAACAATCTGAAAACAGAACAGAAAACATGAAAGATAAAACACTGGAAGACTACAGTGCCTGCATTGAGTGGTATCACAACCAGAGTCCAGTCAAAATGGAGTGAATTAAGATTTTCTTCAGCCAGAAGGTAGTTGTGAATGTAAATACGTATTCAACCCCCAAAACAGAGACAGTTTGAAATAAGTTAAAGGTTAACTCTGAAAAAAAAAAAAAAACTTAGACTCATTTTATTTCTGTGTAGAATCACACACAGTTATAATAAACTGAAAGGTTTCCCACATTCTGGATTAATTGTCATGATATTTGGTACAAACATTCGTTGTCTCTTAAAGATGAGAGGATGAATCAATGTCAAAATTAACTCGGCCAACATAATATTCTCTAACTTGGATTTTTTTTTAAGGTGGCAATAATCAATCTTTTTTTTAATTAAAAATGTATAAAGCTAAGCTTTATGAAGTTAGGGAGTTGCAAGTCGTTGTTAAATTGTCCAACTGCAAGTTCTCTGTTTTGGTTCACTCTTACCGCGCAACTCTTTTCAGAGATAAAGCTGTAAAAACACACCGTGCACTACCTGCTCCACACCACAGACAACAGACAGACACACTAGCTGGTGAACACAGTGATGCATTTAGCAGCGAAAGAGCCAGATGTTTCCCTCAGGAGTTGGTAGAGACCAAAAACAAACTAAACTAGAGTGAATGTTAGACCTAAATCCATCAGGTGGCCAGAAACACAACTCCAAAAAAATGATAATGTGGCTCTGGATGTGTAAATACACTGTTTGTTAACAACTTCACCATACCAACTTAAAAGCTTATGGATCTTTTGAATTAGAATATAAATGAGGCACTAAAAACAATATGACCTTCAAGCTCAAGCCACATCACATTCATTTTGTGTTTTTTTTTTTTGTGTACACCGTTGACTGAAGAAAGTTTTATAAAAGGCATTTTGAATTGACAGGCTCAATAGTCCCTGCAGGCACTGTATATGCTGGGAGTGTTTGCTGACAAATAATTAAGACAAAAAAAGAGAGAACATTAAGCATGTCGCCAACTTTCTAGAACTATACAGCAAACTACTTTCCTTCTCTAGAAAGACATCCACAGCCAAACCACACTGGACTGAGTTACAGTAAACAGCACTATATCTTACATGAGCAAGAAATATATACAAATACTGGTCAACATTGACATTTGCGGAATCACAAGCTGAAGGCATTTAGACTGGTTGCAACACAAGTATCATTCTCATGGGTAACCACACGGTAACACAATTTTAACATACTTTTGGCCTTTAAATGTTTCAAACTAAATGACAATCAAACTGATTTGGAATGCATTTTAAAGCATAAAAGCATCTGAAAACAACTTCCCTAATATTACTATTGATATTAGATATTTGGCCCATTAGTTTATAAAAAATTAAGAGCTTAACACAATATAATAGATGGAAAAAAATGGATATTTTCATAATAATGATTGTTATGTTAGTAAATTGCATGCAAACAGTGTATTTAGCATTTGTTTTGTCCAACAAATGAGAGCTCCCACTTTTCATTGAAGGACATATTTCACCTCAGTAAAACATTTTTGTTTTAACATGCATATTTCTAAATTACTCAAAACAAAGCTGGAAAATGGCCCAGGTAATAACCACTTTTTTTCTTTTATTCTTTCAAAGCACACCGACAAGCAGGCAGAAAAAACTATAAGTGTGGATGCAGAACACAAAACTCTACATGGCTCGCATTGCCTGTTTGTTCTTATGCATGTAGAAAGAAAGAAAAAGAAAACAAATGCAGACACCCGGAGCAACCAAGGAAACTAAAACTGGTTAAAGAGTTGACTGAGTTTACTGAGGTGAAAATTAAATGGGAGGCAGTGTCTTTTTAAAAAAGGTACCACAACAACATGCCAGGACACTACAGAAAACTGAAGCATTCACAGTAATACAATGTCAGACGGCTTCTTCTATCTGAGGAGTACCAAATTTAGTCTGTAGATGTCATAACAACGGCATGCAATGTTACTGAAGGCAATGCAAAATCTAACTCTACATTATCTGACCCCGACAAAACAAGATCACTACGGAACTGCTAAACGGTGGAAATGAACTGTGGCTTCAGCAGCCTGTTGCACCATCTGTGTGTAAATACAAACATAGCTTAGCTGGAATGTTATTTAAGAGTCATCATACAGAAACAGGCTTCTCTATACAAGTTAGTTACAACCGAGAGTTAAGATTAAGATTATTTTGTATTCCAAGCATTCTTCTTCCCTGTCAAAACCTGGCGCCTACATTACCCACAATGCAACTGGGCCATCAACTTGTTCTGTCTTTTTTTTTTAAAGATTTTTTTTGGGCATTTTAGGCTTTATTTGACAAGACAGATGAAGACATGAAAAGTGGAGAGAGAGGGGGAATGGCATGCAGCAAAGAGCCACAGGTCAGAGTCAAACCGGTGGGCGCTGTGTTGAGGAGTAAAGCTCTATATACGGGCGCCTGCTCTACCAAATTAGCTATCCTGGCGCCCTTTATTTCATTTTCAAACTTGTAGTCTTCAGCCCCAACCGATGCTGACTCAAGTGACATAATTTAAGGTAATTTATCAGATTTCACACAGCTTCCTTATGAAGACCCTAAAGGTTTAATATTCCTTATTTTGCATATGCAGTACTACTCCCCAAACACCTGGAAACAGACTTTAATGTCAGACTTTAGTGTCCTCCGACTAAAAACAGGATGGATTTCCATTTGACGGCTGTCTTAAAGTTTGACCAGCTCAGCGGTTTGATGTCCCAAATGACTGTTGTCAAAACATCCATTATTTAGTGTAGAGAGCTGGTTTAAACATTATTCGGAGTGGTATTTTACATGTTGTGGATGACTGTAGTCTTGACTTTGTGTTGTGCTAGAAACAGCTTCCTATCTTCGCAGCCATTTGCTGGTCCATTTTCCTTTTCTACCCAAGTAGAATTGCACAAGTTTTTCTTTTAATCAACATCGTTGAGGACACAGCCACCTTGTGGCATAAAAGTTGCATGTTTTTGGCCGTGCAGAAAGGCCAATTAAAATGTGACAGGTGAGTTACCACAACATCAAAGATCAATGAATTGTACAGTGTCTGCCCGGCTTTTGACAATACCGATAAACTGTTGTCAAGACAAATGATGGAACATTTTCTTTGATATTTAAATTGGGTAGCTCATTGTTTGTGAAATATCCCTTTATATTTATATTTGCCAATTCCCCCAACTTAAAGTTTGTTGTTCCTAACAGAAACTTCTAACAGTTGATGTTTTGACTTTGGCAGAATATCTTAAACTTTTATTCATGTTTTTATAGTATAGTTTATGCTGCGAGGTGCTGTTAGTCGGACAAACGCATGTTGTAATATGTTATCTAGTTCACATGCAATAGGACCAACTGTATCTTTTATTAATCTCTCACTTTCCTTCACTAGATAGTAACATACATTTCTGCAACAATGTTTTGATTAGTAGTATAGGTAGTGTTGGAATTTATAATTGCTTTGCTTAATATTGTGTGACTTCTAATCATCTTTGAGGGTGTTATTTTCAGTTAGGGTGAGTAAATGTTGCAGTGGAAAACAACACCAGGCTGTTAAAAAAAAGTTACAGTTGAAAACATAACACCAGACAAAGGAGTAGTCTATAAATCTTGTAATAAATTATGTGCTCGCATGACCTGGTTTGTGTCTGCCGAAACCAAATGTCTCCTGTTAAAGTTGCTGAGCTTTCTGTTTGGAGTGTCTGAAATGTGTGTATAAGGGGGCAGCTGAGAAAGAGAAAGACAGACAATTGGGTAATCTGCTGCTGAGACTGAGTACTACTCTCTGTACTTTGCCTGCATCTTGTCTCCAGAACGTTGTAATAAAGTAAACTCCATACTCCAACTGCAATTGAGAATCTCTTTCTTCCAAAAAAGAACCTCGGGGCACATTTGTAGCCCAACAGTAGGGATGGTTTAGTGTGAAACAAAGTTCCCAATATAGCAGTTGTTATACAGTCCCAATCAAACTTATGTTCACCTGGTGCAACAGCCTGCAGAACCCTTTGTAGGCACAATGATAACAATAAACATATCTTAACATGTGGAATGATATCTATGGAGGCATTCTTTTTTTACTGAGTACAATTTAAAAGACTGATGTATTTCCATTAGGGTGTTGCTTAGCTTTTTTTGGTCATTACAATAAAAAGCACATGGAGACATTACTTTATCATAAAACAGCATCATGCTTTCAGAGGACAAGAGAAGAAAAAAAAAATAGAAAAAAAACTGCACCAACTTTTGTCCCTGTATTAACATTCCCACCCTTCCCAAGAGCAGCTGATAGAGAGGTCTGATACTTATTTTATTTTACTGTGTTTTTGGTCCCCAGTTCCTCTTCAGTTTTTACGAATGTCAGCGTAGACCACTGGCTCCATCTTGTGGAATGAGTTTTTGCTGCCCGAGTGATCCAACTGGGCGTATATCACCGGGCCCTAGTAAATAATAAGGAAAGGGTCAGAAAAAACAGTCTGTGAAAGACACCAACATATCCAGATAAATCAAAGCACAGAGAGGAACCTTGATATATGCAGAGTCCCTTTTGTTTTTTCCTACTGCGCCACTTTTAAACTCAGGGCTGGTTAAATGTTTCATTACTGTCTGCAGTTAAAGTTGCTAGTTAAAGTCCCCGTTTGGACCAAAGTTCAGAGTGTGGAATGGTAGCTGGAGAGATGCCTGGGCACTGTCAAGGTGCTCTTGAGCAGGTCACCAAACCCCCCTCAGCCTGGTCCAGCACTGGCAACCCACTCACTCTAATATCACTCCATTAGTGCATGTATAGAGCATGAGCACCTGAGCATGTGTGTATCTCATGTGTAATAATTAGTGTGTAATAACAACAGAGTTTAAATTGTAATTTCCCCATAGGGGATCAATAAAGAGTAAAATTAAATTATAAAAATGTATCAAGAGCCGTTAATCAGGTTTTGGTATTTTTTCAGTAGAACTTCTGAACGGCAGATTATTTAAATTCTACGTAATAGAAGAATTTAATTTAGAGTTTGGCGCTGACTGGTTCCATTAATGATTAGCCATAAGGTTAGAAATATAACAAGTCTATAATAGACTTTGTAGCCAAATTGCAGACACTCAGAACCCTGAGGAAAAAAAAAAACATTCCCATAAAATAAACCATATATTTTATCACACTGCCATTATAGCACAAATTCACGCATTTTATATTAGGCGTTTTATCTAGAGCCCTGGTGTAATTTTTACTATTTTCCACCAGATTGAGCCATTTTCATGTTTGCCCTGTGGGGCAAATACATGCTTTTAGTATACAGAATAACAACTGTGGCATTGTATAAACAAACTGCCATTTAAAGGATAAACATCATTGAAATTATATATTTAATAGTGATGAGGTTGGTTAAAAGAATTAATTCAGTGAAAGTGGAAAATATAACAATTTTATTTTATGTCTGATTTTTTTGATGCAGACATTTTTCACGAGACATCCAAGCTATTTTTTTAGAAATATGTTCAAGAGTTAATATATTCACAGCACTGAAATAAAAAAAAACCTGTGATAGCAGCATTTTCTTTTATTCAATCGTCCTTGGACATAAAATGTTTAGTTTTTATGGGTTTTCTCAGTTGACCACAAATCAATTTTCAAAGAAAATGTTGCTGTTCAGTTTCATTTTATAATTTAAAGTGAATAGCGACAAAAAAGAAACAGAACTTTTTTTTGTCCACAAATCTGGTGGAAATGCCTTAGCTCTGAGCAGTTGCTAGGCAACCAGAGGAGACTCCACAAGGTTACGAAATAGTCCGACACATAACCCACAATGCCCTTTGGACGTTCTACAGATTAAACAAATGAGATATGATAAAAGTTAGTAGGTGAGATTTAGAGGTGCTGGTAGGCAGATTTCTTTTTCATTGGATAGAGCAATGCTAGCTGTGCTGAGCTAAGCTAATCAACTGCTAGCAATAGCTTGATTTAGCATACAGACATAAGTGGCATCAATCTGCTCATTTAACAAGAAAGCAAATAAGTTTATTTCCCAAAATATCAAACTTTTCCTTTAAGTTGTGCATTTTATTCTACGGTTTGCTAAAAAATATATATATTTCTGACACTAATATTATTTTTGCAGTCTTAAACTCTACTTTTGCAGTTGTTTGGACAAATAAGATGTAAATAAACTTTATTATTAGTGTCGGATTCATGTTTAGGTTTCTGTGATGGATTTGAAGCACATACGGGATACTGGACTGAATCAGTGGACAGGGATAGAGACTCAGTCCATATCGGTTTGGATAAACATCATGAATGCAACATTTTCCCAGTGAAATGGTGGCAGCCAGTGGATTTGTCTGTTCCCCAGCTCCTACCTGTAGTGGACCCGAGGGACTGGTACACCTGGAGCCCTCCAGGCTGGACTCCACCTTCTTTCGTGGTTTTGGAGCCTGAGAGCTCACGCTTTCCAAGGACGTACATCTATTTAAGGGTTTACGATTTTGCCGTGGTGTCGAGCAATCATTGGTGCGCAGTCAAATGGAGACAAACACATATAATGGGACAAAAGACAAAAATAAAGCAATGACAGATGAGCAGCACAAGAATCACTAGCTGCAAACAAAGTGCATGGTGGCTCCCAGTGGTTTGGAAGAGATACTGAAAGCAGTGAGGAGACTAGTAGAGGTGCACCGATTTGAAGTGATATCAGACTTTTATTGTACTGTAATTTAATAAATACCTTTATGAAAAGGAATTTTTCTGGCAGAAGGGCAACAATTTCCTGGTATAGCTGTACACATTGGTTTCACAGGCTAAATAGGCCTGAAATCTACGGTTAATGATAATTTGGGTTCTTTTATTTTCAAAGACTCAACTTCTTGTCTGACTACTAAACTTTTGTGTTGACGTGGCCAGGTATTATTTTTAAAGAAGTTGATGGTAGGCCAAAATTAAGTTGGGATGTCGTCGAGTTTGTGTGCTCTCTGTACTCCGCCAAAGACTGTTTTTTTTTTTTGTGATCAAATTTTTTTATTTATATATTGAGGAAAACAAATGTAAACATAACCTTTTACGAACAGTTACAAACAACACACTGGGACATAGGAATGTGTCCCAGGGCTCCGCCAAAGATTGTTGATAATAAAAATTATAATAAAGAAGCATCATTCTGTAACACCACTCTACAGTGTTTTTGTAGTTTCCAACAACTCCAACAGAATGCTGCGTCCTCTCTCTAATGATCCGCCTCACGTCAATTTCAGAGGTCGCATTCTTCTAGTTACACTTCCATTTACATAATTTAAGTTTATAAACTAAATATTTATTAACCAGGACTCCAGTATTGGAATCAAATAGCACATGAAAAATAAGTAATGTCAGATTTAGTAGACTTACAGCTGTTATTTTGTTTTTTAAAGATTTCTTTTTTTTGGGGGGGCACCTGGGTAGCTCACCTGGTAGAGCACCCCCTCTTTGCTCTGTATTCAGGCTTCACAGGTCATTTTAAAGAGATAAAACATTTCTATTGGCTGTTCTGGGCATGCATTGCCCGTGCGACAAAGAGGGGGAGAGCTGCAGGAAGAGGTCTCACTCCACATCAAATTCTGCCTTTTTTATTGCATTCTACCCACTGCAGCCTTAAATATATCCAAATAAATAAAACTATCAAGATCGAACATTATTACTGAACTCGGATCAGGGTCGGGACCAAAAAAATAATCCAGACATCCCCAAGTCTTGCATTACAGTAAACTGAATATCTTCAGACATCACTTTGGACTGCTGGGAATTTTAATATTATTTTTCTCTATATTAAAGTGTTTTACAGTTTTACAGACCCACAAATCGACGAATAGAGAGAAAAATCCGCTGATTAATTGAATAATATTTCAGCCAGTGGTAGTACGTTTACTCAGGTACCGTATTTAATACAAATTCTAGGCAGTAATATTAATCCAGAAACATAATATTGACCATTTTACTGCACAATGAATACTTTTAATTTAATTTCTTTAAGTACATTTTGCTGATAATACTTACATACTTTGACTTTGGAAAGGTTTTCAATGCAGGACTTTCACTTGTAGTTGAGTATTTTCGGAATGTGGTATTAATTAAGTAAATAATCTGAATACTTCCTCCTCCTGGTTACAGCTCTGCCATTTATTGGTTTTTACTTAGATCAATAAAATTAATCAGAATCAAACAGGTTATCGGTGCACCTCTAGTAAAGACTGAAGATGCTCTGATATTGATACAAGTATCAGTACCACCTCCGACACTGCCTAAAACGCTGGTATTGGGAAGTACTGGAGTTTATGCATTGATCCAATACCAAATTATAAAGCCCTAAAGAAAATCTACATTAAAGTAATTCATTTACGTTCTTTTTCCGTTATAACTGACTGTCAAACTGGATGATAAAAGAAAGTTCTGTGGTGTTCATTGTTCGTGTTTGTTCGTGTTTCACAAAGACTTTAACATGAGACAGCCTGACAACAAAGATAAAGATCAAATCACATCCATACAGAGATAGTAGTGTACAAATGTTAAAACATAATAAAATATGTAACACATAGGTATCGGATCAGTACTCGGTATCGGCCATTACACAAGTTCACGTATCAGAATCGGTATCGGGATGCAAAAAATGGTACAATGACTGAACTCAACTTCAAAACATTTTTGCTGACCAAACATGTTCCATTTACACCAAAAAAGCTTGAGATAAGAGGGACACACATGAAGAAGAAGGTGGTTGGTTTGAAGTGTTAGCGGCAAAAGATGATGAACAATGACGTGACAACATGCTGATAAGCTGACAACAAGCTGATCAATGATGTTAATAGAAAGTGTTGCTGTGAAGTTAGATAAACAGTAATGGAGAAAAGTGACTGGCACCAGTGACAACAGAAACCCCAAAGATCGCTGGTACTTGGGCTCAAACCATCCAACAGCCAAATAGCAGCTGGCAGCCTTTAAAATGGTTGCTAATCTGTTAACAATGCCAATTTCTCATAATAATGGGTCAATACGTGATTATCTAATTGAGACGAACAGAGTAAGTGTGGCAGCAGCATGCGAGGTAGACATGACCAAACTACCTCAAACACACAAAGGAAACTACGTCTAGCTTTAGACCAGGACAAACAAGTTATTTTTATTCTCCACAAAGAGAGAGTGAACCCTGCTCCCATGCAGAAAGAGTTAGCGAGGTGTGATGATTAAATCTCTGAAGGCGTAAAATATTACTGGAAATAAAAATTATTCAAGAAACCAGCTCAAAACACACGAGGCATGAAGTCCATCAGAGAAACTTACCTGACATTTCAACAACAACAAAACACTGATTCATGATTAGCTTGGTTCCATCTACTTGTTCAAAAGGTAAAATAGAATTTAATTCCACTGATTAGTGAGGATTAATGTCACACATACTGTATTATAATCAGTTTGACCTCTCTGCTAGCTGTAAATACAGTACCTGTGTATTGTTATCATTTTTAATACAACACCAATTGGCAGTTTCCAAGTTGCAAGGTAAAACTCTTTCTCTATACAGACTGCCAAGTTAACAGTGGAATAAATATTAAATGAAATAATTTATTCAATTAACTAATTAATTGTAACAAATATTACAAAAAGAAATTAACAATAAAAAACTGGCTTTATAATATACATAAATAACCCCTATTTAGCATTTATAAACAATATTTAAATATTTAATAAATGGTTCATCACACACTATAATGTAGTTGTATGCAGAAATAAAGGGCTTTTCAGTGTATAATATATATTATGTTGTACTATATAACTACATTACATCCCATACCATATGATGTTAATATGTTTTATTATATTTCTATATCAATACAGAAAAACACGTATCATTACTTATGTTTTCTCTTTAACTGATCTCATACAGTTTCTATTTCTACTTCTTTTTTTTAATTTGATAGTTACCGTGGATAGACGGGAAAGGTGGGAGAAAGATGGGGGGATGACACACAGCGATGTGCCGCAGGCCAGACTCCAACCCAGGCAGCTGCAAAGGACTCAGCCTACACGGGGCGCACGCTCTTACTGGGTGAGCTAGAGGTCGCCCCCTATTTCTACTTCTATTCTTATCTTAGTTATATACACACACCTCTTGTTATTTATGTTTTTACCTTCTCTATTTTTACCTTATTTTCACCTAAAATTGAATTTATGGAGATCAATAAATGCTTATCTTAACTTAATTCTCCTTTAAAGACATTTTAAAATAATGTATATTCGCTTACAATATCATCATATTCAATCAATTTCCCTCTGTTGTTTCTATGTAACATTTATTTCTATGTAAATAAATTTTGATTGATATCATGCATTATCTGTTTATACCGCAGCCTCCATTTATGGATGCCCACATGTGGAGTTATAGTTATTGACAAATACACTAATAACCATTGACGTGTGTGACAAGGCATTTATGAAATGTTTATACACTGCTAATAAATGCTGTTAAAGAGGTTCTCGCAGACGTCAAATTACTTTCTAAATCCTTTTTGTTATTTTGGAAATTAGGTTTGTGTGTTGTGTTACTGCAGCGGTGTTAATGTGCTCAATCAGTGACAGTCCTACCTGTAACACAGGTTATGTAAAACTGCACACTTACCCTTCATATTCATGCCGGTTGTGAAGCACCCTCATGATAACGCAGGCAGCTACAGCGATGAGGACGAGCACAAGCAAAGCACCACTAACTGCTCCGACTATAATGGCAGTATTGCTCTGAGGAAAAGATTCTGGACAAACACAACAATGACAAGACATGGTTTGTTTAAAATATAAAAAATATAAAACCTCTGTCTATGTCCTTAGTATATGTTTGGGTAAATGTCTTTCTTTAGCACCTTTTAAAACGGTCCTTACCACGGAGGCATGGTTTATTTTTTTAACTCAGCTATACTGTAAGTCTGGCATTTTGTCAATTTAAGAAAAAAATATTGCTTCCGGTAACCCACTGTGCAAGGGAAATGACACAGGAGTTTTTAAAAATGTACATATCTTAAGTGATAATCACTAAAAATATTATTAGAAAAGTCAAAGACTATCAAAAAATATATACCGCTATTTTCATTAGTTAATGCACACAAACAGATGTAGTAAATACAACTAAAATTTAGCCTTTTTTCATTGAAAGCGATTTTATCCAAAGGTTTTGCCTTTTTTATTGAAAGTGTATGCCTGCCAATGTAAATTACTGAAAATATTAATAAAAGGTTTTAAAATGTCTTCTAAAACACATTTTCGTTGTTTATAGACATTGATGAGATAATATGTGAAAGCCCAACCTCAGCACTTTTAATTATTTTACTCGGCTTGTCTCTACATGACGTATAAATAAAGTTGTGTTAGTGTTCATAAAAAGGGTCAGGTTCAGAACTGGAAGTGTCGCCGATACCTGGTTATCCAGCAGTAACAAAAGCAGCTGTGTGTTTAGGAAAAATACTACAACTACTCTTTGTAAGAGCTAAAAAAATCGTAGTCAAACATATTTTGATAAACACACAAACGTCTTCTATTTAGGCTGTGCATTGCTTCCTAGATACAGAACAATGTCCCACCTGGAGGGTGGGGTATCCACCGCTGAGCCATAAGACAACAAGCCATCACATGCATGTGTGGGCTTCATTTAACTGAAAAACAAGTAACAAGAATGCACCTGCTGATTTGGCTGCAGGCTTCTACGGAAAGAGCTGCAGCAACAAGGATTCATTCAAGGTTGATTACATAGACTTTATTGTCCTAAAGGAAATTTGTCGTGGACACATACAGTATCCTAGTCATACTGTTGCCACTAGAAATTCTTCATTCTGGCTGGAAGGTGTGGATTAACTTTTAATAAACAGACAGCTATGACACAGGTGTTATGTCATTTAGGCTGAGCAAAAGATCATGTAGTATAAGTTTTAGGCCTACCTTTGTACCCAAAATGACAACAATACAAATTTCATTTCATACGCGTTTGCATGCATCTGGGCATCCATATCAACTCTTGGTTGTAGGAGGAAAGACAGGACACAACTCTGACTACAATACCACAACAAGACAGTCAAAAATGCTCTTTAAAATTACATTAAGCTAATTTTAACAGTTTAGATCAACAGTCACCAACACGTTGATCATGATAAGTTGATCACAAAGCCTTTTATTTAAAAATGTATTCAATTTTCACCAGCAGAATGCTCTCCTGGAAACTGTAAAGAATACCATCCCTTGCTGCTCTAGTTTCACATTAAAAAGCTTTCTAGAACCACAATCAGACAATCCGACAGATGCTTTTATTCTAAAGCAGCTGCAGGAAATGCAATGGCTTGGCTTGTTGCTATTTGTCACTAAAGCTTCATGGGTGTTTTTTTGGCATTGTGTATATTTTGGATTTGCACCTTATTGACAGTTTAGATTGATTCTTCCTGCACAACAATTTCCTTTGGGATGATACCAGTGAACCGGTTCTACTTACTGCAGGCACAAACGGTACAAGAAAGAAACCAATTAGATGAAGAGTTGCGCATAGGTAACCGGTTTCCCATCTTGGTGTAAAGTCACTTTTTCTGTGTGCGCATGGTTTATGGTCAACCCAGAAGATCCAGTGTTTCTTTGTTTCTACACTGCAGACTTTCACATTTAACATTTGTTTGTTTTTACACACCTGATGATTTAGGTTTTAAGATGACTAAAGTGAGATCTAAATAAGATTCAAAAGGCAATCCTATTTGTTTGAAAACTAGATTTAAAGCTTGGTGCAGTAGCATTTTAAGATAAACCATTATTTACTCAAGGTTTTAATTAATTCTAGGTGCTGGAACCCACCCGCTGTGGCCAAAATGGCACGCTTCTTGTGGGTTAAAAGCCAAATTGACAGGGAAAAGTCCTGGAAACAAAACTCTTTTCCTGGAAACATGACACATTTGGCACAATGAAGCACACTGCATGCTCAGACAGCATTTTCACACACTGCCCAACAGGCGTGTGTGTATGCTGTGCATGCTGAGAGTCAGTGAGTGGGTGAAGACCACACTCAAATCATAACAAGATGCGGGTACATCAAGTTTAATCACGATCTTTTGATATTCCTGCCTTAAAGCGGACACAGATTATTGTTTTTGAAAGAAATCCTTTACAATAAGAACTGTTTTGATTTCAATTTGAAAAGAAGTAAATGCATTCACCTTTCAGAACGACCCGGAGCTCTGTTTTAGCCGGTGTTCCCGATACGTCCGGTGGGTTCTTCACGTCACAGAAGAAGGTCCCGTTGTCGCTAAACTGAGCCGGACTCAGCTGTATCGAGACGTCCCTCTTGTTTATGTCTCCAATAAACTGCACTCTGTCTTTGAACTCCTCTGGTCCTGGGAATCCTTTCCCATTGGAAAAGTAGAAAATCTACCAAAAGAGAAGAAAATTCAGATTAAACGACACATTCCATCATATGTCTAGCAGATACAGTGTTGCATGCGGTAGTATTAATAAGAGAACAGAATGGTTGGGCTAGTAAACATGGCTAAAAAATAATGTCTTCTGATTTTAAACTTTCCTTGATGCCTTTACAACAGGATTTTTGGACTAGAACAATAGTTCACAATGAAAAATGGCTATGACTTTAAAGCGCCCATATTATGCTCATTTTCAAGTTCATAATTGTATTTTGAGGTTGTACAAGAATAGGTTTACATGGTTTCATTTTCAAAAAACACCATGTTTTTGTTGTACTGCACATTGCTGCAGATTCCTGTTTTAGTGTGTGTTGTAGCAGTGTTTTGACGTTGAGAACAAGCACGCGGAGATTGAAGACAGAGGACATTCAGAAACCGTATCTCACTCAAAACAGCCTGGATAGTTTTAATTGTTTGAATGCGGAGCACCAGTGACACAAAATAACACCCCAAATCCCAGAAAAAGTGATTTTTTTTTCATAATATTGGCACTTTAATGTATTATATCATAGTCATTTATTACATATATTATTAGAGCTGCAACAGTGACGAAAGGAACAGGAAATTAATCAATAACTATTTTGACATTTCATCTGCCCTGATAAAATAATTCTTTTAAAATCACTGGACAAAAGTCATCACAAAACCAGGTTAATGCTGCAGCTACATTGATATTCTGAATAATCGATCACAGAGAGGGTAGTAGTGTCCCTGTACAAACCGAATACCACTACAAATACCAAGGTGGCATTTTAAGATTTATACACTCTATTTTGGGGGAGGGGGGGAGAAAACTGTTCTTTTTGTCTGGATAGAGAGAAAAATATGCGTTTAACCGACTTATTGTGGACATACTGTACTCCTAGTTCTGACTGCATGTATCTGTTCTGGCATGACTTCTCTGCAAACCTTACAGCTATGTCATTATGTTTGCAGGAGATCACAGCAGACAGGTAGGAAGCCCCGCCCAGCCTGACTGATCTGTAAACAAAAAGGAGTAGGTACAGAGACAGAGACATGATCCGCAATCCTCCCCGCCCCACAAACTTCTTTGATTCAATACAGCAGACTTTGCTTTCTAGGATGAACTGTTTTTTTCAGGCGCTTAAATGTCTCTAATTAGTAAACTCTAAAAGAATCACAATCATATTAGGACAGTCCTCGAGTTGTTTAACGTTTCTAAAATGTTTGACAAATCGATTAGTTGCTTTAATCGAAAGATCAGTAAAACTGAGTTTCTCCACAAAGAATCATGCAAAAGCACTACTTTAAATTGTGTGTTACCAGAGATGTGCTTATAATTTTCTTGAAAAGAAGTCATATAAAAGCATTAAAAAATGACTAATCTACTAAAGATATCTTAGTCAACTAAGTCCAAAACGACCAATCAGTCGACTTAGGAGCGTACAAAGACAAAGTTTTAGCAGTTGACAGTGATTGATTGGTTGAATCTGACATCTGTGGTACTCAACAACTTTATGAATCATTTTGCCAAAAACAAATCCATTGACTTGCCGTTATAACCCTGTGGAAATAATACTACTGCTGTGTTTACAGAAGAGCTTTATGTTACAAGAACAAAAACTAAACAAGAGTACTAAAATCACACCATGAGATGAAATTGTGGTGCTCAAAACAAGATTGAGTCACAAGATAAATAGATGATAGCAAACGGAAAAAACAAACAGAGATTACAGAGGTACAGTGACACAAGGTTGGAGCAGGAGTAGGAGTAAAGGCAACACAAGTAAAAGATACAATATAAATAAATGCCTGGCACTGAGATTGCATCAAAAATGAAAAGACCTGCTGGATGTTGAAACCATGTCATCCCAGTGAGCATTTACACCGAGGTGCAGCTCTTCATGTGTCGGTGCAGATAAAAACAATGCTAGGAAAACATCCTGGAGCTGTGGGGAATCTTCCCCACAGCGGATACAACCAACAAGGACTCACCACGTATGGAGCTTTGGAGAATTTATTGTCGGGCTGACTCGACTGAAAGCTCCAAGTTACCGAGATGTCGTTTTTGACCACTTCATTGGACCTAAAGGTGCATCGAAGGGTTCCTGTGGTGCCGTTCTGCATAATCACTTCAGGGTCGGCATATATGTCGATTGCAGATGAAGGTTTTGTGACTGTTAAAAAAAAAAGTTTCTTGGAATTAGACAAACTGTTGACAGCATCATGGTGTAGTGATATGGTAAAAACTGAGCATATTATAATAGAATGCAGTACAACATGACTGCAAGCGCAGCCTCAACATATTAGAGGGGATATGTTGTGTTGTTTCAGGTACCGGTGAAACAATGAAACACAGTCCAGGAAGTCCAGTCGCAAACAGATTAAAGACTTTTAAGGCTTCTAGTTCTCAGATGTCAAAAAGGGGGTTGTCATGCTCACAGGCACGAATGCAACTGGCACCATTAGATCCATTATTTTGTTGATCATTTGGTCAATTAAAAAACACATCACAGTTATAAATGGCTTGTTTAACACAAAAATATATTGTTACTCTAAGATAATGTAACACATTTTATAATGATTATTTATAGACATTTCTGTCCTAAAGAAATTAGCAAACCTCACATTTTGAACAACACACAAAGTTGAATTTTCAGCATTTTTTCAAAAAATGACTTATTATTACTAATTTATTATCAAAATTGTAAATCGACTGAATAAATAATCCATGAATAGATGAATTAACAGGTTTCTGACGCATCATGTGGTGTCCATAAAGTATCAGGATAATGCTGCCTCCTCTATACTTCTATACGTCCATCCCGATTTCATATTTTTAGATCATCTAAACTGGATTTTGCATTAGGTAGGCCTATATGTTGTCCCTGGTCTGTTTTTGACATGCTCTATTTTATGATTTTTGTAACCTTGTGCCATTGATTCAATAAGTTCTTACCTTCAAATTACATAATCAATTCCATCTAATAAAAATTAATGTTATGGTAGCAGTAAAAACATGAGGTTACAGTTTGTTGTGGTTTAGTGCGGAGGTGCCCGCCATTTACTGAATTATTTCCCACAAATGAATGATGTTTAATTTACCGCCTTCACTCTTTTTAAGGTAAGATAAGAAAAACCTTTATTTGTCCCACAGTGGGGAAATTGTCCCTGTACCTTCAAAACTTTCTTATAGTTCATGTTGTTTTAGTACTTCTTGTTTACTCTTTGCTGATCGGCTATGTGCTATACAGGCCTACAAAACACTGTGTGGTGCAGTGCAAAATATACAGTGGAGGTCAGATCATGAACAATCTAAATGAGCTGATTGGATTTAATACAGCTTTAGTTTGATTTCAGACTAAGATACCTATATTTTTTATGATTTGGATGATAAACACAACAATGTGTTGTCTTTCAGTGTCAGGTTCAATTCTGGTCAATAACCCAGTAACACTGTCTCTACAGCACCTGTTTACTGGTTCCACTTATTATTCCACTTATTAGTATTATTCATCATTCTCATATCTCACTTATTATTTACTATTTACTCATCATTCCCATTCTCACATCTCACTTATTTTTTATTTATTCATCATTCTCATTTCCTATTTCAGAACTGTTCATAATGTTCATACTGTTCATATTATAATATAATAACATAATACTATTTATCCCAGTATCCTTTGCACTATGCTCCACATTTAAATAATTGTATTGAACTCTTCATTGCACTCATGCCTCTATATTGTTTCTGTTTAGAACATGTATATATTGTGTATATATTAGTGTGTATATTTTTGTTTTGGTTGTTTTTGTATGTGTAAGCACATTGTGAGTTACGATGCTCCAAAGAAAAATTCCTCATATGTGTCCTCATACCTGGAAAATAAAGCTGATTCTGATTTAACATCGCTTAAACTGTTTTAATATGATAACTGATCTGTTTCTATTAGTTTTGTATGTCCAAATTATAAATTCAAGGGTATGGAAAGGCCTAACTAATTTGTGCACCAGAATTCTTAAAAACAAAAAAGGGAAGAAAAACATGGGAGCATTGTGCAATCTTGAAGAACAAGTCAACATCATATTCTTGACAAGTTTGTTAGAAACAGTCATAATTATAATTGACAGAAGAAAAACATCAACTTCATCTTTCAGAACTGGGTTTATAAAAGTTAAGTGCTGACTGTATAGCTTACTGATTAATAGTCTTGCGTGGGCAGACCCTCCTCCAAAGCATGCTGGAGGAGAGTCTGGCTACCTCACATAGCATCCGGGATGGGAGGAAAACAGCTCTGGTTAATTAGTCTTTAAACCAATCACAATTGTCTTGGGCGAAACTAAGCACCGGAGAAAAAAAAAATAGCCTCGGGAAGGTACTTGTTTTGGTGGAACATGTGTACGTTTAAAAGTTGTTTTAGTCGTGCAGCAGAAAACTCAGATTGGACAGATCGTCTAGCTAGCTGTCTGGATTTACCCTGCAGAGATCCAAGAAAAGGTTAACCATAGTCCTCAAAAATCGACCGCCGTTTAAAATGCCAACACAAAGCAAGCCCAAGGCAACGGATATCCGGCCTAAATGAGTGAAATCCAGCAGCTATTCCAGCGGCAACTGAGCAGTCCCAGAAGTGGAACGTCAAGGATATAGACTAACTGATTAATAACTTGAACAGGACAGCACTATTAGAGGGAATGTTTGACAGCACAGCCACCTTAATGTCCCTTCAACAGAGATGTGTACAATTGTAAACATCTTTGAAAACCCAAGTCACAATCTTGGCAAACTCAGACATATGACATTCACTTTTACTCCCACAATGAGTGGATCTAATAGATTTGATGTAGCCTGCATAAAACAGAAGCATAGATCGCACCTGTTTTCCGTACTTTCACAGCAAATGCACCAAATTCTGTCTAACACACAGCGACCGAGATCCAGACTCCAGCAGGAAATACTATGCATTAAAAACAGAATAAACTGTTGATAAACTATGATATGAATATGAATTTAAGCATGCAAGGTTTAATATTCTAAGACACTACTACAGAGAATTGTCTAATAAGGAACATATAAAAAACGAATTTCTCTGTCATCAGCAATATTTAACATAAGTTCACAATTTGAAACGGAAGGAGGTGTTTGTCATCCATTTCCTCCAGTCACATGTTATTAGTCTGAGATTCAAAGCCACCCTCCTCCAAACTTCAGGATGTTGCTATTGAGCTGTCCAGTATTAGAAATTAACTGGTAGGCTTTTTCATCTGTTGCAAATCAAATTATTCCCATCATGCTAATCTTTCTCACATGCAGTTGTGTTGCTACTTGTATAATTGTATAATAACTGCATACATGTATATATATATAAGATTTATATATGATTGTAGCTTTACTATCTGGCTCAGGAAGAGGTTAGCCAACAAGGAAATTAGATGTTACTTTAGGTGTTTGGACGCTGAACTAGTAAAGCAAAGAGTAAGGTAACCTACAGAGCTAATGTGTTAGCACTATGTGTTAATTATAACTGTTAGTTAATGCTAATGGTAATAAATATATTATGCCGTAAATTACTGTAAATAGTGCACTGGTTAGATAATTAGAACACCAACGTTTTCAATACTTCGATACCGATTCGACACTTTTTATAATCCCAATTTGATTAAAAAATAAAATAAAACGGTGTGTCAATTATAACTAAAACTGTTAATAGATGCTAAGGATATATATACGGGTGGCTGTAAATAGTGTGCTGGTTAACCTAGCTATAAAACCAACAAGTAACGTTGAGGTCAACTTGTTTATAAAGCACACCCACGTTGCCAATTGCTGTACAAATCAGAGCTGGTAGCTAACATCCCCACACTAAAAAACATAGCACACAGCTCATAGGCACACCAAAACAGAGACCAGTCACATGCCAAGGATTCGAATATATATCCACGAGGAGGATTCAAACGCTAGCGAATAAAAGTGTGTTTTGAGTCTGGACTATTCCCCGGGCGACACGTAGTAGAGCCCCACGCCTAACGACTGCGTTATTCACAAATGTGGCACTTTAATGTGGCTGTGTTTATCGCCCAAAACACCTCCATGATAGACACACACTTTTAAACATTATCTGTATTACTTGAAGTCACTCTTTAAATCGGCATAGCATTAAACACACCCAGCGACCCTCAACATTAACGCGTACAGACTGGTTAGCCTCCATATTATTAACGCTGTGGTCCCACCATCACCTTTGTAGACACCAAGGGCGGTAGCCACCACTCTACCAAATCATATTCAGCTATCTGTGAATTTAACTCTTCCTTAATACATTATCTGTAACGATACGTTGATGTGTGTACAACGATGGCTCTAGCTGACACTCCCAAGATAAATGGTTTTGGTAGTTTTAAATCTCGTCTTTAGCTACGAGGCGTGAACAAAGGTGACGGCACATTAATTAGCAGGATTGTGAATGATCCACTCCCGTACATGAGATGCGACAACGATACGTTATAACAACGCTAGCTTGCTAACCTGAAGTCCCACCTTAAATAATGAGCTCAAAATCATACATTTCCAAATTGAAATTGAACCCAAGTTGGGCTACAACACTCACCTAATACAATACATAGCGTAAATCCAGTCAATAAAACACGCTTGCAGATGATATTTGACCATTTTGGCTGCATTTTGTTGTTGTAAACAGGAGAGGTTCCTCCGATTTTTTTCCACCCTATATCGTATATTGCGGTTCTTCTTCGTGGGATTGTAGCGGCGGGTACGAAGTTCTGAGCGCGAATGCTGCCCCCCACAGGTCTACACGTGCTATGACGGCTTGCAGCTGCATTGTACACTACGGTACCTTCAGTTATTTTCTACAAATAGTTCTGCAGATAAATACAGTATAAAGAAAAATACATACATCATACATATATCAGCTATTACATATATCAGCTATTCATGTATTTATTTTAGCCTTATGATGACTGTCAATATAATTGACTTATATTTCAATATAAGATCAAATACACCTTCAAAATACGCCCAGTGGGGAAATTTGGTTGTTGCAGCAGTACAACAGACACAGCAAAGATAAATACAGAATAGTAATAGAGTATAGAAAGTATAGAAAGAAAAGTATAAAAACTAACAGAAAAAAGTAATGAGGGGTATATTAAGTAAGCTAAAAGATAATACCCTAAATAGTAGAAACTATACACTATGCAGAGCATTTGGAGACAGATGGCATGATAAAGAAAGTTGTGCTGCTAAAGTGACAGTGCCAGTGGTGTGAGAGCAGAATCAAAATATATAATATAATATAATGTAATATATACAGTGGCCTGAATACGTTTACACACTCATGCTAAAGTTGATTAAAAAGAGAAATACATTTTTTTGGGGGGGAATTGATCTTAATACCTCATTCAAAAAAATTAGGAAAATCCAAACCTTTTAAGGACATCAATTTTCTTTGTGAAGGAATAATGTATTGTAAATAAATAAATATTCTTCCTTAAAATACAGGGGATACACTGTATGTATACATACCCTATGTTAAATTCCCATAGAGGCAGGCATATTTTTATTTTATGGATCTAGAATACTATGCATTCTGATAAAGTTCCCTTGGCCTTTGGAATTAAAATAGCCACATCATTACATACCCGTCACCATACATAGAGATTGGCATGGTGTTATTTCTGTTAGCTTAATAGCCTGTTTGAGTTGCATTGAGAGATGATCTTATGGATAGTACCCCATGCCTATCTATATGTATGTATGGTCCCTTAGTATGGTATAATGTACAGTGTATAATCAATGTACTATGGTGATTGGAATAGTAAAATACAGTCTATAACAAGAATATATATAAACAGTAAGGCGAGGTAAATACTCATCAGATTGTTTCAAGATGACCAGACATTGTGGAGAAATGGTTGTGTGTGTGTGTGTGTGTGTGTGTACAGATAGCAGCAGGTACAAAGGATAGCAGGAAGTGCTCAGTTTTGTCCCTGGACTAGATAATGCTGTGGCTAAATAAACTACCCATCTGCCACAGCTCGTCATTGAAGGGATAAGAGGGGTTGTCTAGGATGGCTTTCACTATTCCCATCATGCCCCTCTTGCCACTAACTCCAGGCTATCCAGTTTCAGCCCAACCACAGAGCTGGCCTTCCTCACCAGCTTGTTGAGTCTGCCGGCCTCACCAGGCTCGATGCCACCACCCTCTGCCTACCACACCACACCACAGTGCACTCGTCACAAAAGACTTCACAAAAGGTCTTCAGGAGCCTGTTACACACACTGAAGGATCTGATTCCCCTCAGGAAGAACTGTCTTCTTTGTCCTTTCCTGAAGAGGATGCAGGTGTTGAGGGACCAGTCCAGTTTTTGATTGATTTTAACCCTGCCTGTAGGTACCTGTAAGAGTTCACCTTCTCCACTTTTCCCCCTGGATGGTAACTGTGACAAGGGGCCTCCTATTCATCCTTGGTTTTGGTGATGTTGAGCTACAGATGATTGTTGTAGCACCATGTGATGAAGCTCTCAATCAGTCCTCTGTACTCCTCGTGGTTGGCGTTATTTCTGCATCCAACTATAGAGGAGTGCAAAACGTTTGGAGGTGGCAGTAACCAAGGGCAACCTACTAAATCTTGTGCAACTTGCCCTCTAGAGCCACCGTGAGGTTGACAGTGTCTTGACAACTATTGGGATTGATTTCCATGAAATTTAAAAAACCAAAAAACAACAACCCTTCCCCATTTAAGTGATCCCTTAGCATTCCCATATGCAGAAAACCAACCAAAAGAGAGCATGTATGGCCAAGTTATGAGTTTATTTAAATTATTATAACAAATATTTTATATTTTTGGAGGTGATACAGAGTGACTGCACGTGCAACAGTAGTTTGTTTAAAAAATTGCCACATGCTTTGATGGTATGGTGTTTGAACATAAAGGGACGAATGGAGAAGGAAGAAATCTGGTGTGTTTTATTTTAAACCGATGTCATTTAATTTGTCAGCAACCGAGAATGTCGGTCTAACCCTCAAACAGATCTTACAATGTCAAACACGTATATTATAAAAATGCTTTAAATGGAAGGATAAAAGCTGCATCTGAAAGCTCAAACTGCGCACTCTTGAGCAAGTATTGACAATGTGTTAATTACCAATAAAGTGCAAAAAAAAAAAACATCTTTAAAAAAGGACCAATCCACATGTTGCTCAATGTTTAATACTGTGATTTATTGGAAACAAGACTGCTTATGGCTGTATGTTACAGCTTAAAATATATTTTGAGGTTGGTAAATTTCAGTTCACGTTACAAGATTACTGTAATGAAACTGTTGAGTACATGGGTTAGGAAAACTACAAAAAGCAGATTCTCCCATAAGTCATAGCCTTAAAAACAAATCATTCATATTTAGGCTGTGAGTGTGCTTTCTTTATCGTGACTTTTTATTTACACTAAAAACTAAATAGCAGTGTGAACTTTCAGACCATCAGACTTCCACCCTGAACACAAATTCTCATTTTTAACATCCATTCCAATCATTTTGGGATTCAATTTACAAAAAAAAAAAAAAATCCAACAATCAGAAATTATTATTAAATCAACTCTTAAACATGACAAATTAGTGAATGTCTGCAATGATAATGACAGAATCTTCCTGTTAATGCCATATGGGCCATGAGTAAAATTTGTAAATGTAATAGACATACATTAAGCTAGAGGGACATTAAATGCCACAAATAAAATTAAAACCACACCAAGCCACAATGCAATAAGGCCTTTCAGAGAAAAATTATATCCAGGTCACACAAATTTCTACTTTTAACTTCGCCAGTTCTCGGTTTTCAGCCCACAATCATACAATCCAAAAAGACACACAGTTTTCTGTCAGTGCAACTTCAGGCTGGCTTGCCCACTCATCCACATCATCTCATAACACATTGCATGAATCGATCATAAATATCAACTCAAGATATCTACATTATAGACATATGCGACAAAAGGAAATGCAATACATGCGAGACAAAACTAAAAATAACAGCGATCAACATGTTCTTACACCATAGAAAGCTGCTGTGTGCATGATTATGTATATATTGTTTTAATTGCAAATAATTCTTCCCTCCATTTCTGGAATAATTATTTTAACACATCACTTCATATTTCCCATAAAATCAATATTTGCAGAATTAACCATTTAAAGTGAGTGCAGAACATTGAGCCGCAACCTTTATTCAAAGGAGAGCATGCCTGGCAATTCCTAATTAATATTTATTAATTGAGTTTGTCAAAACCAGATATTTGTTCTGTCTGCACATTATAAAGTAGTTTAGTGAATGTTGTTTTAATTTTAAAGTATTAAATTGATCAAATACGTAATAAAACCTGACAGCACATGAAGCCACATACTTAGACCGATTAAAAAACATGCCACCCTATTTAATGTCCTATTATTCATCTTGCATTTATTTATTCCATCAGAAAGTAAAGGTTTTGGAGGAAATGAGCATCCTTTCTGCCTAAAGAATGTCATCTGTGTAATCTTGCCTGCCCCGGCCTGGCTGTGGTCAAAATTCTTCTCTTAATAAACAACTGCATTGAATCTGAATTATTAGAAAACACAACTGTTCATTTTCAGTACGGGTGAAGGCTTCCATTTGCTTTAAACTAAGAGGTCACCCAAGAGCGTCTCATCCACAATCTGCATTAGACAATTTTAGCAACTTTCTGAAAACAGACAATCACAGCCACTTAACGCAGCCGTTGGCCAGGTGTGTGAAGGTGTAAAGGAAGCCAAGGTTTCTATCAAGCTCCCGTCGTCACACAACTACAACCACTCACTGTTTTGTATGTTTTTTTTTTTTAATAAACATTAAAAGTGACAGTACTAGGTTGAATGTCGGATTGTCAGAAAGTTACAGAAATGGTCGGTAACAGAAAGGTGTCAGGGGGAGGAGGTTTCTGAAGCTATCCGACTACCTGACAAGCAGCTCAGATGAAGCATACTTGCACCTTAGTCTTCAGGATGTTCCACTGAGTTAGATAGTGACTTAACTGACATTTAAATGAAAATGTTTAAGATTATTACTTTAAATAAAGCCATTAGTAGCCTCAAAGACAAAAGAATTTCTTGTAGTGATAAATGAAACTCGTAGACAGACTATAAAGTAAAGTTGTCCTTTAGTTGGTATTTTATCCACTGAATTTTATTTATTTTTATTTAACCTTTATTTAACCAGGAAGTCCCTTGAGATTGAAATCTCTTTTCCGAGGGAGACCTGAATCGGTCAGGAAGTAGCAAGGCGGCTCGTGAGAGGCTAGTTTTTCTCCCACCATCTGAAAGTGTCCTTAAATAAGGCGTCCCCCTACCAGCTGACTGCCTCTTACTGCTGTGACAAGAGAGACACCATGTGCCAGTGTTGTGATAGTGAGTGCTTCTATTATAATCAAAAAGCAGCTCACTGCAAAAAAAAAAAAGAACTTTAGAATTACATCAAGAAACTCAAAAAATAAATTAATAAAAAAAGGAGCAAAGTGTGTATTAAAATTCATTATTTTCCATTTTCACTTCCTCACCAAGCTATTTCTTCACTGTGAACTGTGTCTTAAACAGCAAGAAACAAGTGTGAAATCAAACTTTGATAATACTTTGATGACTGTTTCTTCACTGTATTTCAGCAGCTTTAAATAACAAAACGATTTCTGTGAGACGTTAAGAACGAAGCAAGATGCAGTCGAGGAGGTTTCAGATATGGAGGGTATTGCTCAAATGGTGTCCCATTTTTCATCTCAGTTAAGTTTCGTGCAAGTATTTTCCATGAATCTCCTTCATCGTGTCTTTGTCACAGGGTTAAGTGACAAGAACGAGGTGGAAAATGTCACAGAAAAATAGCAAAAAAGGTGTGTGTGGGGAGAGAACAAGTGGAACAAGGAAGCGATTATCAACTGCTTTGAGAACAAGGAGGAGAAAAGTTATGCATCCTGTTTTCTATATTTACCTGGAAAGAGAAGTTGCAGATGAAAAGTGCTTTTAGAAGACGACAAACCTTTTTTGGTTGAGCTAATACAGGCGGTCATATATCTACAGTAGAAACAAGACACAGACAGACCCACAGGAAGATGGACTCCCTCTGTTCACAGTCACACATTTAGTTATTTACATTTTTTTTTAGTAGTGTTCTTCTTCATGTGTTCCAAGACTCTTAATGTACACAAAGAGGCTCCTCGTGCCATGTCAGTCCCTCAAAACTCTTCGTCTGTGGTGGTTATGCGGAAGGAGGGGGAAGGGTTGGATCAATAATGTTAATGGGGCCAGTGATAAGAGAAAGAGGGGGAATGCAACTGAAGGCAGTTTTCATTCAGTGGCATCATGTATCTGGAAGCTGGTTGATGTCAGTCAAGTTGGTGTCATTGAGGATGACTTTGATTCGATCCAAGGAGTCCGCCTGTCGTATTCGCTCCAGCTGTACCTGCAGACACAGCCAATGCATCGATTGATTGATTCAAACACAAAAACAATCAAAATCTCTTTCTGTCTCAGCTACTTCAACAGTTTCAGTTTTGGTTACTCAATAACATTTCAGAATAAAAAAGTACAAAAACATTTAATCTGTATTTTTATGTACAGTTAAAGTCTAAAAAAGGACATTAGAACTAATTATAAATAAAATATGAGCCTGTAAAGGACAGTGATCTTTGTAGTAAATTTTTCTCTGTTATAAAGTCAGGGGTGCCGGGTCGTACCCATCTCCAAGAGAAAAATGGAGACAGGTCTACAGGAATCTGGTTCAACTGAGCAAGGTTTAATTGTTCTTTCATGTCAGCTAGTAATGGCCACTTTTCATGCTGTCCAAAGACAAAGACACGCTATGTGAATATCCAGGAAGATGCTGTCAGGAAACAGCTGATCAGTCCTGTGAGTTAACTGTTTGCTATGTCAGAACTTATTCGGCAAAGGCATGTCTATATTCCATTTAGCGATTTAACTCTTTTTTTTGAAAAAAAAAAAAAGTGAAGGGAATGTAAAAAAAAAAAAAAAAAAAAAAGTTTCCATTGAACTTTTCCAATGAGATATTTCAAATGGGAATAAAGATAAGTAAATGGAAACAAGGCTAGTGTGGCTCATTGACGTGCTTTTTTAAGATTATTGTTTTGGCATGTTGGGCCTTTATTGACAGGACAGCTGAAGAAATGAAAGTGAAGAGGGAGGGGGAATGACATACAGCAAAGGGCCACAGGTCGGAGTCGAACCCAGGCCCGCTGCTCCAAGGAGTAAACCTCTATATATGGGCGCCTGCTCTACCAATGAATCTATCCAGGCGCCCTCATTGATGTGCTTTTCATAGTTTTTGGACTACAATGGAGCTCTATAGAGGAAGCAGATATATTACACAAACATGTTAATGGGTAGTTTTAATGGGATTTGCTGACAATATAGAAAATATCAGCCTTTAAATATTTTTATATGATACTGTTCCATAAATGGATGACTCCTCCTTACCTGAAGGGTCTGAGAAAGTTTGACAAAGTCCTTCTGCACCTGCTCACTGACATCCAGCTCTGTTTGCAGCCGCTGAGCTTTGTCTTTCTCGTCAAACACCTGATTCTCTAGTGCACTCTGCAGTTAAAAGACACACACACACACACACACACACACACACACACACACATCTTTAATGGCTGAATGAATGCTTCAGTGTCATTACACAGCAGTTTTTAAATGTTTTAAAATATTTAAATACCGTATAGAATCATGCTAAACTTCTAACATACTACATCTTCAATTTCAATAAGGACATCCAACATCTATTAAAACTGCAGTGTAGGAGTCACATACTGTACGTTTATGATGTCATTTATATTATTTATTGATTATTATATTGTGCACTTATTTGTAGGTGGTGGGCGTGTTCATCGCGGCTTGAGTAGAAGTGATAACATTATATTTGTATACCTGTTCCCCTGGGATATTTTGGGCTTTGACATAGAGGGGGTGCGCCTGGGAGCCAACACATTTTGTTGAGCGCCGCACTAACACACTTATTTTGGCTCACAAAGTAACTCTACATTTAAGTACTAGTTGTATTTTACATGTGGAGGAATAAATCTTTGCAAAACAATCTTGAGCGTGTCACAGTGTGTTAATGCATCTCTCAGTCCCTCGCAGCAGCACTATGTTGGACTGCTTACAGCCACAACATGCTGTCTTAAGATATAGAATATCAAGGCCAAGGTTTATGAAAGATCTGCTATGCTCTGATATTGTTGGTCACATTTTGATGTGGGAGGTTTACAGGAATATGTGTGTAAACGGGACTGACCTTTGCAGTGGTGAGCTCTCTGAGCTGATGCTCCAGGCGGCTCCTCAGGCCCTGGAGACTGACCTTTGCAGTGGTGAGCTCTCTGAGCTGATGCTCCAGGCGGCTCCTCAGGCCCTGGATACTTTCCAGTGTCTCAGTCTTCTCTGCCAGACTGCTCTGCAACTACATAAACAACAGATATGTAGGTAATATATATTAATATTACATAGAAGTACTGCAGCTAATACATTTTCACCAAGTCTACAACTTAAGTAATGGAGAGGAAGCAGTATGGCAATTAGGAATGAACCAATCTGCAGGACCAGAGGAGAGTTAGACTTTTTTTTCCAAATAAGTTGCTACAAAGCGAATTAAGACTAACAGCCCAACAACACTCTCTGGATTTCTCAGTATGACTATGTTCAGAAGATTGTGGCGTCCGGTGACTTTCCCACACAAAAACTTGGTTTCCGCGGTGCGCGATCACGGGAAGCTTGCACCATGTGGACACGCCAACAGTTTTGTTGTTATTACTTAGAATCCCTTATGGGGGCGGCAGAAACTACGCACTATAGCTTTAATGTATCACCTTATAAAGCTATGTGTTAGCAAACAGCCAGCACGGCGCTTCATTAGCATACATCTCGAGTCGTGTTTCTGTCCATCTGAGTGAAATATTCTCTTGGCTACATTTTTGGTTTCAATTAACTCCTAAGAGAAATATCTGGCTCTTTAGCTGATAAATGCTCCAATATTTTCAGCAGTGTCCAACATCACTCCACTACTCCATTTTATTTAAGTGTCTGTAATGTATGCTCTATTTTAAAGGTGCTCTAAGCAATGTTGGGTGACGTTACTTCTTGTTGACGTTGAGTATTTTCAAACAAAGGAGACTAGCTTGTCTACTGACTACCATGTTTTTTACAGTGTGTTCTGGGGACAGGCAGCTCGCAGATATTGAGGAGAAGTTTGCTGTATGTGACAACAAATGTAGCCTAAAACACGTGTGACATCGCTTAGAGCACCTTTAACTTCCCCACAACTTGAACAAAATCCACATCATATACAATATGAAAACAATCGCACAATGTGTTACATTTTACAGATGTGTAAATTACAGCTGTGCGTGCCACTGCACCTTTGTTTGTTTGTTATATATTATATTGCGGTTTCACTAAAAACAGCTGCCTCCTGCGTCTGGAAACAGCGGCGGTGACGAGAGCGTCGATACTCAACCAAAACAGTGAAGTTTGGGGGCCATAAAACCAAAACGACAAGCTAAAAAAGATATATTGTTTAGAGCTTAGAAGGAAAACTGCAGAGTTGGGTGATTGATCACTACAAGCAACCCCTTTCCCACTACATGTAATCATTTGATCCACTGTTAACATAAAAATATTAAAAACCCACATGAGTTCTTTTGACAGGCATGTACATTAGAGAAAGCTCAGCAAGGGACTCATTTGTACGTAATGCGTCATAACATACACCTAAGTAAGTACCTGCTCCTTCTCCATCTTTATTCGCTCTAGCTCCGTCTTCAGACTGGAGAAAGATGCTGTGGGAGGGAGACATCATTAGAGGATCATATTGTACAGAGCTCATCTAAATCTCAAACTATATTCTCTCTTGAATCTTTACATAGTCTCTTGACAATTATTTGGCATTACATGAATAATGCAACAAAGCTGCACCTTTAGTGAAGGCAAAGAGCTTTGCTGAAAGAGTGTTTGGCTTATGTGAAATACAGAGTAAGAGATCTACACGATAAACCCTAAAAGCTAATCGACTGACTGAGCCTTCAAGCCGGGGTTGGACACAAACACTAACGTCAAACACTCATTTATTGGCCACATTCATCTTTTTGGGAGCTTGGCTCCTTTGTCACTTTAAAAAGGAGGAGAGAACTGGTATCAAAGTCATCTCTGTGTCTCTAAACATCGGTCAGGTGTGAATGATCATGTTCTAACAGCCAAATAAAGATAAACCTGTAAGTAATCCAATCACTGTTTTTCTTTGTAAATTAAAAACAGCAACAAAACAGACACAGTTTGTTTTTTAACGGGTACTTTCTGTAATCACATTTTACTCTATTTTCCTATTAGTTTTCTAGGATTAAACTAGAGCTGAAAAGATTTTTACAATTTTTATAAGCAACACGTTACATAAAAATTGCAAATATTCTCTAAACCTTGCTCCTAAAATGTCAAACTTTTCATATTTCCTGTTTTTTATATTATATCTAATTTAAATTATAATATAACTAAATACTGAGATCCAAAGACAAGGCTTCCACGGGGTTCACCAAGTAAAATTCAACATTTTCTTTAGACGTTTTTAACACATAGAATTTGATTTAATACCCGTTTTACAGCCATATCAGTTAAAATATGAAAGTATGACGGAAAGCCAGTAATAGAGTTATCTATTATTATAATGTCAAATTTCAGCAGTATGTAACAATAGTTTCAAATGATAAAATTGAATTAATGCAACCTAAACCCAGATTAGTGGCATAAAATGGATGGAGGATAGATGAATGGATGGATGGATTAACCAATTAAAAATAATGAATTCATTAAAGATCATTAAATGTACCATAACTTGCTCATTTTCAGGTTCATACTGGTATTATGGTTTTCTACTAGAACATGTTATATGCTTTAACGTTAATGTGTCTCGGAGTTTCTGCACCGTCACTGCAGCCGAGGAATCACAGTAACGGCACTTGCTATATACTGTGTATATAGTATAGTTGTGACATCACAACTGTACAAAAGTCCTGACAGCTAGTTTATAGGCACAAGTTCTTCTTATTTTTTACCATTATGAGACGATATGCTTCGTAGATGCTGTAGCTGGCAGTAGTTTGTAGCAGGCAAGTAAAAATATTTAAGATTTTTGTAAATTAAATTCAGTCTTTTCAAAACCTTTTTTTTAACTACAGAAATTGGTAGGCTTAACTAAAATGTATTGAATATTATATTATATTAATATAATATTGAAAATAAATTGGAAAAATAATCATGGCTTTATTGATAATGATAATTATTATTATAAGCGGCAGCCTTAGTTTAAACATTGTGTTAATGTTGCAGGAGACAGAACAATTAACCAAAAACAGACGATTTGGAAATCTTTCATCACACATTGGGTAAGATAAGTGTACACATTTTACTAAGAACAACAGTGTTACTTATCAACAGAACACACAAACATAATTGACATAACTACAGTGAAACATGTTATGAACAATCTGTAGGTTGGACAACAACATTCAGTGAGGTGAATTATCTATTATTGCACATTTTAGCCATTCCAAGACATTTCAAAACATTTTTAATGTTGTAGACTCGCTACAGTTATTTATTAGTCTGACAGCTATGCCCACACACACACACACACACACACACACACACACACACACAGTTACAATGAACTTGTTCAAAGTATTTGTCATACCTTCCAAGATGTCTAAATGACAAACAAAAGCAGAAACAGAAGAGATTGTAAGGAATGTCCAGAGAAAGAAAAAGAAAAAAAGTATGCTGGAAACATCCCCACACAGTGAAAGGAATAGGTCACCTAAAAACAATATAAATTGTATTTAGTACTCACTTCCTTAGGCTCTGTATGGTCCAAGAAAAAGCTTTATATTGCGTTCAGGAGATTGGAGTGTCCGAAAAAAATGAAAGTATTATCAGACCATTCGTGGGCTCATTTTAATCCAAACACAACCATTTTCGCTAAACTAGTGCTTAACAGAGCATTTTCGGATTGTCCACATGCACATGACAAACACCTTTACGGGAAAAGCTAAGCTTTGTTTAGCAATAGTTTATCAAAAATAGTTGTGTTTAAATAATTGAATTTCCATGAGCCCACGAATGGATACAAGACAGTTGGATTATGCTGCACAGAAATTTTCTAAATGTTTTTCAGCCATTTTCTTGTGTTATTGTGTGACTCTCCTGTCTCCTTCCTGCTTCTTTAAACTGGGAACACGCCGACCACTATCTACTGTAGGCAATAAACTGACTATGGAAAAGTACCCTTATACAACCCCACTTCAAAAAATCTATCCCTTTAACGGCATTTATTAGAAAACCTTTTCTGGGACCATAGAGAACCTCGGGAGGTGAGTACTATATACAATAATATTGTTTTAATTTGTTGAGATTGTTTACTAAAAATGAATGTTTAGTTATCTACCATGATTGAACTGGACACACTTGACAATGTGAGTCTTACCTATCTCCTCCTTACAGCCCTCAATCTCCAGCTGCAGAGTTTCCTCCAGGTTCTCCTTCAGACACTGCTCCGCCTGGTTCTGCTCCTTCAGAAACAGAATCTCAGCTTTCAGCTTCTCTTCCATGTGATCGGCGGACGTCCGTAACGCCACCAGGTCCTCACGTAACAGCAGCACTAGGCCTTGAAGCTCCTGAAGAAAAAAAAAAACTACATTACAGGCATCATCATATAGCACCATTTGTTAAGATAAAAGGAAATGAATAAGGAAGAAATTGCAGACAGAACTGTGAGTTTCTTACATTTGGTTTTTGATAATCTTTAATTGTTTCTATTTTGTTTTTATTTGCACTCTTTCCTATTTTGTACTGCAACTGTACAACAATTTCCCTCTGGATACATACAGTTGTATCTTCTCTTATCTAAATGTCTGGTGAAGATGAAGCTGAAAAATGTCTAAATGTATATGAAAAACTTCTAAACTAAGATAACTGTTGTTTATTGCACTACTTATTTACATCTATTTACACTATTTGTATTATATATTTTCTATTATATATATATATATATATATATATATATATATATATATATATATATATATATATATATATAAATAATATAGAATATATATATATATATATATATATATATATATATATATATATATATATATATATATATATATAAACTCTGATCAATCAATCAATCAAACTTTATTTCTAAAGCACATTTAAAAACAACCAAGTTGACCAAAGTGCTTTTTGACATGAAACAATAAATAGACAAAATACAACACCAGACAAATACAACATACAGTTCTCATGCCGGATTAAAAGCCAAGGAATAAAAATGTTTTTAGTCGTGATTTAAAAACCGGAAGACTGGGGGCCAGTCTGACATGAAGAGGCAATTCATTCCACAGTCTCGGGGCTGCAACTGAGAAAGCCCGATCACCTCTACTCTTGACTCGCGACTTAGGGACAACGATAAGACTGGTTTGCAGACCTTAATGACCTTGAAGGAGCATGTGGCTTCAACAGCTCAGTGATGTAGACTGGAGCTTGTCCATGAAGGGCTTTAAAAACAAACAATAAAATCTTAAAATCAATCCTAAAATGAACTGGGAGCCAGTGAAGAGAGGCAAGGACAGGGGTGATGTGATCTTGCTTACGAGTCCCAGTAAGGAGACGAGCGGTTATGGCAGTGGCGCTACTAATCTGCAATGGAAAAGGAGGATGGGGTACCATTAAAGGTGCTCTAAGCAATGTTGCATGTTTTAGGCTACAACATTTGTTGTCACATACAACAAACATCTCCTCGCTATCCGCGAGCTGCCTGACCCCAACTCACTCACACCCTCTCCAGCATCCGCCATGCAGTGTGTATAAATAGACAATGATTGTTGTAAGACCAACTCCCGTGATGTCCTATAAACACAATAACTACAAACAAACTAGCTAGCTACAGTGCAGGGAATCTCTTTCTTTAATTCGGTGTATCTATTCTCTATGTGGCATGCATGGGGAAACCACTGCTCACACTTTGAAACTATTGGACCAAAGAATTTAAAAAAGAAAAAGACTATGCAGTACTTGAGAGTTTTAGAGCCCAGCCCTACTACTGGTGCCTTCACGTACTTGCACAGTGTTGGGCATCTGGAAGTCCTCCTGTTGCTGCAGTTCTACGTGCAGCCTGTGTTTTCCCTGCAGGCTCTCGTTGTCTCTCTGCAGTCGGCTAAGTTCATCTGCCACCTGCTCCCTCGACTTCACCAGCACCACCTGAAACACATAAACAGTATAAATCACTTGATCTAATCGTGTATAAGCTTCTTTCATTTGTCTTATGTGGAACCAGCAGCACTTTCCTGATGAGTGACTCACCAGCCATCTGACTCTCTCTGCAGGGCCATCATTCTGCTCTGGTTAACATTATGACTGAATTCATGACAATATCAAGACCCATATTTCTATAGATCAAAGCCACATGCAGAAACAGAAATGTCTTATTTTTTCGGCAGACAACTTTGTCTGCAAAGACTTTGAAGGCACATCGGTGGATGTACTTATTATTTTTAAATTAAATATCTTTGGGTTTGGGAACGTTGGTTGGACAAAATAAGACAATCAAAGATGTCACCTTGAACTCTCAAAGCACAAGTAAATCTTGATTATATAGCACTTTAAATGTCCCATATCATGCTCATTTTCAGGTTAATATTTGTATTTTGGGTTTCTACTAGGCATGCAGGATTACTCGTTATAAAATCGCGATCTTGATTCAACTTGTTAACGATTTTATTTTTTAATAATGTTTTTTTATGACTTTGATTCTCCTTTACTTTTACGAGCCGACTGCATCACAGACGCTACCATTTTTTTTCTGTGAGTTTTAAACATAGACTGTATAAAATAGGTTTTAAAGCGCTCCCAAGCGCTGCAATGCTCTCCCTTCTCTTCATTGAAGCCTTTATGTTTACATGCTTGTGGTGATGAACAATGTACTATAGGTGCCAAAAAAAAAAAAAACTATATTATTTGGTACTGCCAATTTCTTTTGTTTTGTCATGGTTCATGTGTGCAATAAACATTACACTTCGTCAGAAAAAAATCGTGGCAGAGAATCATGATATCAATTCTAAGCTAAAAAATCGTGATTTACATTTTTTCCCGAATTGTGCAGGCCTAGTTTCTACTAGAATGTTTTCACGCTTTAATGTTCAAAACACATTATTTTGTACTTCATTTTGTATTTCATACTGTCTGTCTGAATAAATAGTATAGCTGTGACATCACAACTGTACAGAAGTCCTGACGGTTTGTTTAAAGGAAACTGGGAGGGGGTGTGTGCATTACTCTGTGGTTGAGCATGTTGATACTTTCACTAGGGTTGGGTAGCTAACTCGTGTTTGGATACTAAATGTTTGGATACAGACCGGATTACATCGGTACTACGGGGGACCGATTCACTTTAAATCAAACGGTACCAAATTTTGATACCTGAGAGCGTGTAAACGCAAGCTTATCTGTCCTATCTGCATATTGACAGAGAGCGGAGCTCCAACACCCACACCCAAATAGCTGAAAGGTGCTATAGAAATAGCACCTTTCATCAACAAGGCAATTCAAAGTGCTTTACATTAAACAATAAAGAGCTGTTAAAAACGGTCATGATGAAAATAAAACAGGCTATAAAAGAACAATATACAAATACAAGATTAAAAGTTAAGGAAAGTAAAAAATTAATTATTCAATTTAATAGGTTGTAGGGACAGGTTTGAGAGGAGGGACAGGTTTTATTTGTGTTTAATTTATTTGGAGTGTAAAGTATTCTAAATAAATAGCATAATGTTCTAAGTAAACATAATTTTTACAACTGAAATACTTTCTTTTTGTAATTACAAAGGAAAAGTACCGAAAAAAGGTACCGTTGAGCACCGGAACCAAATTTCAGGTATCGGTACCGATATCGGTTCAGATGTGAAAGGTACCCAACCCTAACTTTCAAAGTATTTATATATAACACCTCAACCTGCTTTACATCAAAAAAAGACATTCAAATCTAATTTTTTACAATATGGGACACAGTCATTTATTATCATTTTTATATAGCGATGTACAGTGAATACATCTGTAATTTCCTGTTGTAGTGGGTGAGTAACATTTGTACATATTTAACGTAATTTTCCATCTCCACCTTCTCAGAAAATATTTGTGGTAGGGATTAACAGTGACGTTATTGCCACAGAGGCATAGAAAAGTAAATCCAAAACACTAACAGGCTGCAATTCAGTCTGTCTGATAACAGCGCTGCAGCACTGTTGTCAAAACGAAAAACTAATAGACTTATATCTCACTAGCTTTAGCAGACTCTCACATTATGAAGGAACTCAAGATCCAAACAGCTGGCAAGAACAAGCAACACAGGACGAGAACGCTGCTCACCATCTGTTCCTGTGTGTTCCTTTTTGCTTCACTGAAAGCCTGTTGTAGTGTGCTGAGCAGTGTTTCTGACTCCTGGACTCTTTGGATGAGAGCGGACACCTACAACGCAGAAAAACAAGATAGAAGATGAATAGAAACACTCAGTGGTGGAAGAAGTACACAGATCTTGTACTTTGGTAAAAGTAGTAGGGCTGAGCAGAATGCGTCAAAGTTTCAATCATTGCCAGTAGTCGACGAATGAGTATTTTAATTATTCCTTTTTTTATTACATAAATTTATTACCCCAGAAATCCCATTTCATTTTATTATATAGTGTATTCTAACTCAAATATATTGTTTATACATTTACTGTGTGTGGAGGGAGCTACAACTACATTTCCTTGTGCAATCCGGTGTTGTATAATGATGATTAAGAAAAACATGAATCCCCAAGTTTGAACACATTGGGCTTTAGGAATTTGTAACATGCATTTTTCACTATTTTCTGATTTATCAAACCAAATGATTAATCTATCAATTCAAGTCTGTTTTTACACATAACAATAATGTCATCTCTACTAAACGTTGTTGTACGGCTGCATTTAGTAGCAATATCTCGTAATAATCCTGTTCCCATCAACACTTTTCTATATCAAGTAGTTGTTTGTAGTCACAACATCTAAGTAACACGTTTATGTGATTTTGTTCTACAGCATCATGCTCATCATCACACCCACAGGTCCACTGAAAAAAAATGTGATGCTTCAGGCACTACTGTAGTTTTGTCAGTCAAAAAGAGGATGTCATGAGTTGGCTGTTGCCCTGGTAACAGCTGTTGGGAATGCACTTAGTTTTGATTAAGCATCCTACACATGATAAGCGATTTGGTCTCCGTGCACCGCTAGGTAGGGCGCAGAGCAAAGCGCAGAGAGCAAAGCGCAGCGCAGGTAGACGTCATCAAGGGTGGAAAGGAAGCTATTTCCCGTTGCTAGGGGGGTCGGCATCTAGTGACGCTGAGAGCCAAATGTATACAATATCACAAAAACATTAACCTTGGTTCGGATCTGTAGGTGTGAAAACTAAGTGTGCCAGAATAAAGAAAATAGACCTGGCGCGTAACAAAAACGTTGAATACTAAGATGTAAATGGCCAATTTCAAACGCAATAGAGCAGTGAATCTTATGTGCTTATTTTTTAAATTATTTTGGGTCTAGTTGCTCATGATTTAATCACTGAAATTAGAGACTGCAGAGGGGACACAAACCTGCTGCACTCTGGCTGTAAAGCGGGGTAATCAGCTGAAGGGGGGGGGGCTTCATACAGCATAAGTTTAGATAAAACTAGTCAATTAATCGATAGAAAAAAAAATGAATCAGCAATAAATGTGTTATTTGATTCATTTGTTTCATTCATTTTTCAAGCACATTTTCTCGTTTTTAGCATCTCAAGCCTGAGAATTTCTTGCTTTTCTTTGTCATAAATGATAATAAACTTAATAATATATGATTTGGGCTGTAATGAATAATCAGCAGATTGATGGATAATTAAAATAATCATTAGTTGCAACCCTACACATTTTATTCCTACTGTGCATTTACTGTAGATGTAACAACTGGTAAAATAATGTACAAGAGAGTAATTAGATAAGTAAATCATACATAAAAGGAGTCTGTGTGAATTTAGAGAGGCCTATTAAGAAACATTCAAGCTGGTCCAAGTAGGCACATAGTGGAATGCAAAAGAACAGTGAATCTTGTCACCAAAATTACAATGTCCTGCTCAATCACCAGTTAGACTCCCTCCTATGGCACCTCACCTCCCACTGTGGTAACTCATTGAAATACTAAACCAGATAAGAAGAAAACTTCACTGTGGATTTGCTGGTCCAAAGCTGCACTTTAGGTAATACACCTACATATAGATAGTGTCTCTTTTCAGGATAGACATTCAGTCACTGCACTAGATCTAGGCAGATATGCAAACAGTTAGTCACATATTATACACATAGGAAGTTATTGATACATTTACTGCGTCCAAACCTTTGCAGCGGTTTCCTCATTGCAGACTTTGACCGAATCTTCCAAATTCTGCTTCTCAGTCATTGTTCTTTCCAACTGATCATTGGCCTGACGTAGCATCACCTGCACTTTCTTCACCTGGAAGACAGTGTGACGGAGAATCCTTCTGATGAACTTTTTCCAAACATTATCCTACAAAATGTAGATCTCTTGCTGGAGTCCACACATCACCATGCTTTTAAAAGTATCTGTAGTTTAATGTCAACAATCGTTCTTGTGGTAATAAAGTGACAGCAAAGACACAAACCTGATCTCGTGTCTCGGCCTCTTGTCCTTGGATGGCCTGCAGCTGCTTCTCGTAGTTGGAGCACATGTCACAACGTCGGCCAAGCTTCCTGCCCGCATTTTTTACCTGGTGACAGACCAACATGAAAACCATAACCACACTTATATTATCTAGTTGACAATTTGAGGAATAACACCTATTATAATGGAGTATTTGGATTTATGAAATGTCTATAACACTTAAGAAACCCCTTTTAAGACAGCTATATGGCATGTCCAATAACAGAAATTAAAGCTCTGATGTTAAAAGATTATGGCGGCAAATGCTGGGAAAAGTAATCTAATAACTCAAAGTAATTCAGTCTTAAAGTCTTAAAATCCCAGGAAAACTTCAATGCTACCTAGCTCTGTATACATTTTAATGTCCCGTTATAAATATTATTTTTTATTGCAACATCTATAAACAGATATGTTATACATTAAATGCATATATATATTATATATTAATTGACTTTATTGTAGCGGGGGGGGTCTGCATCTAGTGACGCTGAGAGCCAAATTTATACAATATTACAAAAACGTTAACCTTGCCTTGGTTGAAAACCTCAATGCTACTAGTGCTGTATACAATTAATGTCCTGTTACAACTATTAAATAGTTTAAGCTATATTTAGCCACAGCAGTGTAGTTAAACTATGAAAACTTCTCTAAAAAAAGCCTCAGTGATGCACCTCTTGTTGCAGCAGGTTCCACTCGCTGTCGCTGACGAGTCTGTAGCCTGCTGGCGATACGTAGGCGCTGTCGGGTGCGTGGGAGATGCTGGAGAGCAGCGACGCCGTCTCCTCCTGCTCAGGCGTCATGGCCTTGATGGCTTTCTCCTGGTCTTTAGTCAGCAGGAAGTGGCTCGCCGTCAGCTTGATGGAGCTGGTGGATGAAGTTTCACCAAAACTACTGTCTGTCACCCCGTCAGCCCCCACCAAGGGCCCAAAGTCCGACTCGTCCAAGTGGCTGGCCGACTTGGCTTTGTGGTTGTGGCCGCCGAGGCCCTGCTGGACGGACAGCGAAGAGCCGAGGCTGTCTGTTGACTGAACTCTCCGCAGGTTTTCCTTGTATGGGTCCATGGGGCCGCCTGCTACCACATCGGTGTCTAAGGAGTGCATAGACCCATGGCCGCTGTGGTTGGCATGGGGCTAAAAGACAAAACAAGTGTCCTGAGAAATTCTGGTGGCTACTGTAGAAACACTGCATTGCAACATAGCGAGCTCCATGGAAGACAACCCGCTCCCTATGTAGATATGAACCACGCATTCTAAGCTATGAAAACACGTTTCTTAGTTTCAGGTGATTGATTATACATTACTAATAAAAATTATTATGAATATTATATTTAATTTCTGCAAATATATCCCCCTAAATCCTACACACGGGTCCTTTAATATGTTTAAGATAGAGTTGAAAGTCCCTAAAATAAGCATTTCAAATAATCACTGGTTTCCACAGTGAGCTGGTTATACTAATCACAGCAGTGTCAGTTCATGGCTGCTAGAAACACAATACACAAGGACAAAAGTGAAGTTGCCTGTTTGAAGCTCACATTACTCAGAAGGGAATTTAATATGACGTCAGACGATAATAGCTCTGCACTCTGTTCTCTCTGAGGGACATATCGCATTACGTGATGCTCATACCTCCTCAACGCTCAGCCCGAGGAATAAATCCTCAAGAGGCTCGGTGTTGTCTCCCACATCCTCCTCGTGCAGCTCTTTCACTTGGATCAGTCTCTCTTTTTTCATCCTCCTCCTTGGACGAAGAGAAAAAGGTTTCAATCATCAATCATACATTTTTTACAGAATTGTTCCCTCTACTGAATTTACTTCACTTTATTAGGTAAAACATGCAAAATCAGATGCAATCCAATACAACAGCTCAGCCATAAATTCTACTTTTACAAAGATAACAATGTTCAGTTTTGATCAACACTGTTGGTGTTAATTTATTTAACTATATGTAGATGAACCCAATGTAAATAAGCCTTTGAACTTTGTGTTTTTATCCTCAATGATTTTTATTGACAGTCTATGTAATTACTGCTGTGCAGTGTTGTATGTAGTTCTTTTTTTAATAATCAAATTAACATCAATACTAACTTTATTGATGAGGTTGTAGTTTGCAGTGGTTTTGCATTGAGTGAATTAGCCTTTACATATAAGCTGATGTCCAATCAAATGGACAACACTGTCCATGTATAATAATTTAAGAAATAAGAAACATTAATTGGGAAAACACATACAGCACAATAACATATTTCACATAACCTGCAACTCCACATAAAGTTAATACAGAATAAGATCCTGTATCAGTCCACATCACCACCCATCCCACCCATTACAACTGTCTTGCATGGACAACAATGCACATTCACTAGGTAAGAGGTCATGAGGTTCTCCCCGACTAACGTTATAACAACACAGGACACACTGCATTTGTTTCCAAAAACAATCGTAAGAATCCAAATATGAACTAGAAACCCTGATATCAGTGCTATGATAAAGGCAGAGTTAAACACCTGGTATTAATAAGTAGGTGCACTCAACAAAATACTTTTTTGTTGAGTTGTAGGCTATTTTGTTGAGCTGCCTCTTAGTGCAATGCTCTCTGGTAAGCAGTGATTTTTTAAATTTAAAATCATCCCCATAAGTTGGTGCCAATGGCACTAGTTAGTCTACCTGGAGTCGGAAACCCATTACATCACTGTATACAACGTCACATTTATGTGTTATTCTATGTTGTTCTATGTCCCATATGCACCTCTGATTGTGTTAAATTAAAAAAATGGAAAAATAAAGTTGGTGTATATTTCAAGGGCTTTTATTATAAAAGGTAACGGAAATAGTAAAGCTGTAATGCACTGCAGTGGACAATGTGGGAGGCTATAAAGAGTTTGTCTTGATTCAGACTGCGGAGCCTCCTGTTATTACCGGGGTTGACCTTAAAAAGGTATAAGCACAATTCAAGAGCTATCCTATTCCTTGGTGCCATAAAGCGAGCCTTCATTTTCCCAGGAGATCTTAAAATGAGGTTTATAGGGAACCAATCCAAACACTGATGGTGGCACTATTCTGCAGTATTACAGTGTGTAATCAACATTTACTTCATAATAATAACTTAAAGCAAAAACTCATTTTTGCAAATCTCCAGTTTCTTTTTTTTGCTGACTTTATTTTATTAACATTTTCATATGTTTTATATTCATTTTCACACAAGTCAATAATTTGCATGTTATACCCTCTTCATTTCAGAATATATTGAGCATATTTTATTTGGAAATTTAAATTTTACATTTATGACTCTTGACTTTTACAGTACTTGATTTATTTTCTCTTACTTGAAAAGATAGAACTAAATTATCTGTCAAACCACAGACTCAACCTGATGGCTGAAGACTGGAAAACTACTTTACATAAAAGGAGTGTCGTCTGTGTTTGAGTGTGTATACCTGGTCTTTCTTCTTCATCTCCTCTACCTGGCGGAGCTGTTCTGAGGACAGCACGCTCTCTATCCTCTGCATGTCCCTCATGAGGAGGCGCTGGGACTCGAGGAACTGGTCGTTGGCTCTCTGCCATGTGTGTTTTAGCTGGTTGTGCTGCTGCCGCTCCAACTCCAGCTTGTGACAAACTGAGATGCCAAACAGCAGCAGAGAAAGACAGAGTGAGGTGAAAGAGAGAGGAAAGAGGTTGAGGTTGTTATATTCTTATAGACAGTGGTGAAAGAAGTACTCAGACTTACTTAAGTAAAAGTAACAATACCATAATGTAAAAACACTCCATTACAAGTGAAAGTCTTACATTCAAAATCCTACAGTTCCTGCATGGTTTCAGCACGATTTCATTTTTGTCTCAAATCATAGGAATCTCTCCTTGATCCACAGTTAGTCATGACAGTTACGGAAACATGGGGGTGGGGGGGCGAGCGAGCTTGCTCTCGTTGTTTGGAATTTACTTTACTTGGAACGTCAACAGAAGTGACCATGCAAGAACTCATAGTGCACCTTTGAGTATAAGTACAGATATATAGAGAGCCAATATGTGAACGGAAGAGAATGGGGAGAGGCAAATTACTTTTTGATCCCATTTGAATTGAGTCATGGAGTACAAATATGATGTTTGTAAATTTAAAAGATAATTTTTCAACCGAATTAAAAATAAAATAAAATGTATAAATACAGACGTAAGATATGAAACTTAAAGTCCTTTGAACAAAAAAATAAAATAATCTAAGAGTGTTGCCAACCGAGACGTTGTAGAGCACCCTCTGGTACAAACCATGCAAACCATGCAACGCCAACACACATAACAGGGTTCAAGGGTGTTTTGTCTGTTTTTATATTATTTTTTAAATATTCATTTATCAGAATCATGTATTTGTCATTATAAATGATTCTGATGAATGAATATATATATTAAAAAATAATAATAATTTATTGTCCATTATAAATGCCCATATCGAGTTTGGAAAATGCCTAATATCGGCCCAGCGATATACCGGTTGGCCACAGTGACTTTTTACTAAGATCTCACTAATCTTTGTCACTAATGAAGGATCTCAGATGTGAACAGGACAGTGCTGCAGCGTTTCTCTCTAAATCAGCTCTTTTTGAAGTCTTCCTCTCTCATTAACCTGTTCAGCCATCACATATCTTTAAAAAAAGGACATTCAAAAAACAGCATAACTAAGTACCTTCGTGGAGCTCTTTCCGTAGTTTCTCCGCATCTTCCTGCAGGACAGACTTCTGAGTGTTCAACACGGCTACATACATCTCAAGGTCCGTACGACACGACTTCTCAGCCTCAAGAACGTGGTTAAGCTCCTTGACCTATAAAATAAAAAGCCGAAACATTCAAACTCTGATTTAATTGATTTGATATTTTGATTAGAGATATTTAATATAAATGTTTCGGTACACAGACCTCATTAGGACATTTTAAGAAATAACGTGGACACGTGGTTGAGAGTAAAGAATGAACCAAAAAAGTGTAGCAGTATATAAATATATATATGCGTGTGTGTGTGCATATCTTTACATTCTGTCTGTCTTTCTGTGCAGTGACATAATGTCCTAAATACCATGGACTACATTTTGAAGTGATAAAAAAGCTTTCTACTTGTGATATATTGAACCACTTAAAGTTAAATTCTCTTAGAAGAGAGCAGCTGCCATGCCTGGTCAATATCATGCCCAGTTAACATCATCTTTGCCTCCCATTTCCACCACTCAATCATCAATTTACTGCCGACTAACCTTAGATGCCTCCAGCTCCTTCACCCTGCCCTCAGCTGTAGCCAGCTTGGCTTTCAGGGCTGCGATCTCATGCTCCATGGGCATCACCACTGAACGCAGCTTTTCCGCATCCTCCTGGGCCTTTAGAGATGTAAGAGATGTGTACAGCAGCAGAATAATTACAATTACAATTTTCTTTTACAGCTGTAGAAGCATGATTCTTTTAGAAACTGCATTTTAGTCTGTAAATATTCTCCACCCAAATAAAAAGAAATCTCTTTTAAATAAAAGTTGTATTCAATCAGAAGGAAACTATCCCAAAACGCATCAAGAGATAACACGAGGCTGAAATGTAGCGTTTCCCTGCCCTCTGAGTTCAAAGCCTCTTTCACCTGTAAATCTCTGCAGCAATTTATTTATTTTTGTTAATTTTGCGTTGTTTGTTTTTGTTTATAATGGTCTCTGCACCATCTTGAGCGATTACATTGCCATGCTACTACTGCTTAATGGTAATAGTTTTCTAATTTTCTTTGTGTAAATAAAATTCTAATTTAACCTCTCTGCAGCAAGGTGAGCCTGCATGTGAGCTCGCTGCATCTCCTTTGGACTTTAATCCTTTTTGGAGCATCCACTTTAGAAGCCTTTCTTGGACGCGGACGATCATTTATACATAAAAGTTACTACATATATAAGTTACTCTTTAAGTTTTGTGTCTTCATGTCTTTTGGCATTATTTCCAACTTTGCATCGGTGTGATTTGTTCTTTCGGGATCAGTGAAGTAAAGTATTTCATGTAAAAATGTTATAATACTTTTATAAGACCAGTACAATTCTCTTATGTTTGGCTGGAAAAAATGTTTTCAGACTAAAGTGTTTCCGTAAGAATTTTAAATCATGTTTATGTGGCTGTAAAAAGAAAAAAAAGCATGTAAAACTATTTATACTTGGCCAGTTATATGCAAAGACATAGTAAAATAAAATTTAAATTCTCCAAGTTATAATCCTGTTTCTGTCTTAGTTCTGTTGTTTTTGTCAGATAGGTCCAAAAATAATTTTAAGTATCAATATACTCTTTTCACTTCCTGTAAAACCTTCAAATATTTATTTTTGAAATACATGCGCACACACGTGCACACAAAGCCTACTTTTTTCATTTCGTCCTCCAGGTTCTCCTCCTCCTGGCCCTCAGTGAGGCGGCGTCTCAGCTCACCCAGTTCCCTCTCCACTGCCTCCCGATACTGGTTCCACTGGGCTCGCTCCTGCTCCAGACGCTGGTGGAACTGGACCTCGTACTCGCACACAGTTTCTGGTAGCATGACAGAGAGGAAGCATACAATTAAGACGAAAAACATATAATATACACATAACAAATCATTTAGTCAAGAGGGAAACCTCTTTTTTTTGCTTTTTTGTGTTTTGTTCAGTTTTATAGTGAAAGGATTAGGCTCATTACTTTAATATTCTTTTTTATTTGAAGATACTTGCAGTTTTCCTTGAATATTCCCTTTAGACAGGCATGTGGACACAGTATACAGCCACAGGCAATGCAAGCAGCATGGCTAAAATTACCACAATTAAGCAGCTTCTTTAGGATCATTGTGAAAGTCCATGTAGAAATCCTCCATCGTACCTGACTAGGTAATATAACCTATACTTTGACTGTCTCCCATTTAGGTCACTCTTTGCTTAAAGGTCCCATGACATGCTCCTTTTTGGATGCTTTTATATACTAATACTGTATCTGAAGTCTCTTTCCCAAAATTGAGCCTTGGTGCAGAATTACAGCCACTAGAGCTCTCTCGTGGGTGGGCCAAATTCTCTGGGTGGGCAAAGCATAGAAAGGGGAGGTAACACTTGCTTCTTATGAACTCATAAGGAGCAAGAATCCAGATCGGACCATCTGAGCTTTCATTTTCTCAAAGGCAGAGCAGGATACCCAGGGCTCGGTTTACACCTATCGCCATTTCTAGCCACTGGGGAACCATAGGCAGGCTGGGGAACTCATATTAATGTTAAAAAAAAAACTCATAAAGTGAAATTCTAATGCCACCTTTGAGATATTTTTTGGCATCTAAACATTCCTTCTTTACTTTACCTTTTTTGTACCATCATGGTACAGCTAACCGTTTACAGGGGTTTCAATATTGTTTTTAGTTGTGGTTTTTTTTAATCTCCTGATAACACTTATGCACTGCTAAATTTATTAATAAAGTAATCCGGTTGAAACAAGCACTTTATAAACAGGTTTGTGCAGTTACAAGAATGTAGTGAATTCAATTTGGAGCAAATCTCACAGGGAAGAATATGAAAATGTTGACATCTCTCTGACACTTTTTGCAAATGACTTATAATAAAGTTGTTGATGGTTCTACCAAAACTTTACAGCTTTGTCACTGCCACCTTCTTCCCACTCTTCCGCCACTTCTTGGTTCTCCTCATGCCACATGAAATAAAATGTTTGAGTTATCCTAAATCTCTCTCTCTTCTTCCTTCTTGCTAAAAGCCAGGGTAAATAATTATTATTTTATAACAAAGTGCCCTTTGTTAATTATATCATGTAATTAGGATAATAGGTTTTAACTGCACTGTACATGCAGCTTTACCTTTCATGATGGCCTGCAGCGAGGCCACATCCTCCTGCCACTGGCTGCGGACCTGGTCTATGGCTTCCTGCTTGGTGTTTTCTGATACAGTGGCAACCGCTTTGATGGTCTCCATCTCGGTCCGGGCTTGAGACAGCTGGGCCTGGAGGGTGCTCAGCTCAACCTGAGCGCCCTCCAGCACCACGTTCTGCCTCTTCAGCTCCTCTGGGGAAGAGGGGAACAAGGTGGATCAAACATGACATTAATGATGGCAAATGTGCAAGCAGAGAAAGAAGGGAAACCGAGAGAAGGGGGAAAGGCATAAATGAGAGCCAAAAACACAGCATAGTGAGGGACAGATAAAGAAAGAGCTACACATCATTCATGTTATTGGCTAGGCTAACATTATGAGTAGTTCAGTATGTACAATTCCAGTGAGCATGCATGGTTATGGTTATTACCTTCTTTGGACAGGTAGAGCTCTTTGAACTTGGCTCGTTTCTGGTTGAACTCGGCCTCCAGCTGCTGCTTGAGTTTGATGAACTCGGCCCTCTCCTGCTCCAAAGCAGCCACTCGCTGCTGGAGCACCTCTGGATGACAGAGAAGAAAACAAAACAACACACAGGGCTGTGATTATTAATTAACTGTTGATCACATATAGTTCAAAACAGAAGTTGAAATTAAAAGAAATTTTATCCACTACGTCACGTCAGTTGCAATGTACTACAAGTAAGGCCAATAAACAATAAACAATAAAAAACTAAATATTAGCAAGAACAGACAACTAATTGCTGAGTAATTTTCCAAGCTAAACGCTTTGATTCAAGCTTGTCAAATGGGATGGATTCGCTTCTGTTCTTTGCCTTCTATGATCGGAAAATAAATAGTTTGGGGTATAAGGTTTAAGGGGACAAGTTTTTTTTTTTCCATACATCTTATTTATTTCCTCTCTGTTTCAAAAACAGCGGACCGAGAAGAGAGAGATGATGATACCCTACAACACAGAGAGGCAAATGGAAACATTTACCAGCATAACCAGCAGAGCGGCTCAGCATAACTCCATCACCATCATGTGATAGCTGAACGGACAGCAGAAATTCCATCACCACATAAGCTCAACACATATTCACATGGATTTCTTGGTGAATTTTAGCAGACTGTAGTATGTTAAGCTCTTTTGCACTTTAACTCAGCTTCTATGATTACAAAACAATGGCTACTTAGTCAAAAAAATAGTCATTCAGTTCAGGAATGCACCAAGCTCACATGAATAAATGTGTTTAAAAAAGTCAGTAATTAACCAACAATCAATTCAGCTAAAGTGCAAATATACAGATAAAGCTCAATCTCACTCCACTTTCTAGCAGTAATGCAACACCTAGAATCAGTATGCTGAATTAACAGTGAAGACACATCAAATAAAAGTAGCCTGGAAACTAAAGTAAAAAGGATTTAGGGATCATTAGAGAATATTACATAGGGTCAATGTAGAGACTTGGATCTGGACCTGACTTTACCGCTCAGCATTTGTAGTATTATGTGCAATAAAAGAAATGTGCAAAACTGCATACTGTAATTCTGATCCTGAGTGACACATACAGCAGTATCACCTGAGACAAAAAGACCTTTTATTTTATTTGATGTTTTACATGTATTATTATTATTATTTATGTTTTACATTGTACACACTGAATGGCACAAGCATATATTGAAACAGTCTACTAGGGATGTATCGGTAAGAAAACGTAACCTCACGGTTATAGTGACCAAAATTATCACAGTTTTCGGTATTATAGTGGTATTTTTAAAAGTGTGTTCAATATGTTCAGAAAGCATAGGCCTACACAAGTGTAACAGCGTTTATTATATTACAAAAATATAGGCAAAACCTCAAAAGAACAAGGGTTAAGCATGTAAACAGCTTATTTGTCAGGAACATTTCCAGTAGTGCAGGTTTAAATCATACAAATCCAAACATTGGAGCTAAGACATAAAGAACAATATGTTACAGGATAACTATCTTCAATCAACTGTCTTTCAACATTCCTATAAAAACCAAAATATGCCCATGTTTCAGATTTAGTACTCTTAGAGGGCTGATAAATGTCCTGAGCGCTGTCATCTCCTCCTTCCGCCATGATTCCAACTTCAAGAAACGCGCATGTTGTAGGCTACGCTGCAACTTCAGGAGACTCGGATGAAGCTGGGAAGGATTAAACACACGGTTTCCACACCGTGGTAATAAAGCTATTCTAAATGAAAACGGTAATTGTTATCTAAAACATTTTTATCGTGGTTTACCGTTACAACGGTTATCGTTACATCCCTACAGCTAACTGTAGGGGGAAAAAAGAAAAATAAAAGAATATTTCATCCACCCACACTGTCCAACCAATAGAAACTCGACAATTATACAATGCATCAACAGTCACAGTCATCTTCCAGATAATTTTACATAAAGGGTTTAACTAAAATCATTAGCATGTAGGATTTCATAAAACCAGCAGCTGCCTTAAACCTTTAGAGCGTTTATAGTCAATCAGACTTTGAAGATCAACAACTGAAAGCATCCTCATACCCTGTATTACCTTATGATAAAATCATTACTACATGCTGCATTTCCATAATATTGATGAAAATGGCCATACATCCATAACTGTTTTATTTCAGGTGTGGGAGTATGGGTTTGTTCACCTATTGGCGGAAGCTGCTTTAGGTTTATCAAGGTGTATGTGATTATACCAGTCTGTCATAATTCACACACTGACACTCTCTTGGCGAGGGCTCTTAAAATAACCAAATTGAATTGTACATGGCATGACACAACAATGAGTGACAGCCAGAGGTTGCTTTCTAATGCGTGCAGCAGTCATAAAAAAGCCACCAGAAAGTCACATTATTTTGTGGTTCTCTCGTGTTTCCACAGCAGTGAAACTGCATGAGGAAAATGGGAGGTACTTTACTTTAGTCCCAATGAAGCATATGAAAAGATCTTCGTTGACCTACCTATGCACAAAATAATACTTATTATACATCTTAAAACATCTGAAATTATGCGTAATGCTTAATTTGCTTCCAACACGTCCATACCTGCCCATATCAACTATATTCATGGGTGAAAATTGTAACAATAACTAGAAATTGTTATCCGGTAGGTAAGACTACAAAATAAAACCTGCAAGATGAGCACTCAGCACCCCCAGGATAGTCCTCGGACCACTGTTTGAGAACTACAGGAAGAAACCTCCTGTATTATGGTCCAACCCCCGAGTGGACAGGTCATACACAGCACATTGTATTGGAATGATGTGACCCATATGATCCATATTAAAAGACTTACGAGGCCAGGCTAACAGCGGCTAGTGCCGACCTTATAGATCAAATTAGTCAGACTAGCTTAAGCTACAAGCTAACTTGTAGTGGAAAAGAGAAAACAGCATTAGGTTGGTGATATTAGGATGCAATATCACTGCTCATATTAAGCGAAATAAAGCGTTTTAATTTCCCGCAAATTAGTTCAAGTCATTATTCTTAAAAGCACCAACTGCGTAGTGTTAAGTCTTCAATATATACCAGTGACAGCCAGTGACACGTCTCCCTGATGATGCTAACTAGCTAGCTAATGTTGTCAAGGATGCAGAGGGCCGCTGGCTTCGGTGCTCCCTGCCCTCTACAGTCCTACCACAAAACTCCAGAGACACAACAAATTTACCGTCATGTTGGGACGAGAGAGGGGGTCCCGAGGCCTGCTCGGCCATGGTTTCCTGAGGTGGGCTTGAGGAAATTACCAGAGCAGTAGGATAGGCGCTAGGAGTGTCCAAGAAAACAGGCTAACATCACAACTAGTGTTAGGCTAGCGAGGGGGTAAGCTTTTTGCTTAAACTTTCAAAATAAAATCCATATGTCATTACTGGACGACGTCTGTTTGAGTCGTAACCAATACGAATACAATAACAAATATCATAACAAATACATAAAATATAATAAGAATTTTAGAAGCAATGCTTACGTTATATAGCCACGTCCTAATAATGTTTTTTTTTCTTACAAATTACGACGCTGCGCTAGTATTTTGATGGCAAACTACCCATTTCCTGTTTACTAAATGTAGCTAGCTAGCCAGCTTGGATGATTCCGGTGTCGTCTTTCAAAATAAAATCAATTTACATAGAATTATTTTTTTGAGAAAGAGAAAGAATCAAGTTCCATATTTAAATTGAATTTGTCTATTTTTTGACACAGAAATAGTTAATGCACTAGATTAGAAAAGGCTGCACATCCCATTTTTTATAAAATTTATAATGAAACCAGTGTAACACACTGCTAATTTAAGAGGAACTGAAAATATAAAGAGAAATGGGTGTAATGATCTCCTCTGGCTTTCAAATACACTCTCAATTCCAGTGGAAAATGTATGCATACAATATTGGTTTCAATATTGGTTTAAAAAGCATCAGAGACACTGAGTGAGGAGTATAATTTTCCTCAAAAACATCACACTTTAAGTCTTCACACACACACACACACACACACACACACACACACACACACACACACACACACACACACACACACACACACACACACACACACACACACACACACATATGCTGTAGTCACTGGAGCATGGCAGAGGGTGGGGAGAAGAGCAGTCTCAGCCTCAAGTTTCTTTTTTTGACTAAGAAAATTAGAAACTGTCATGCAAATACAGTCATGATGACTTTTGTCATATTTCATCATCATCTTTTATCATCCATTCACTGAGACTTTTATCCCACTTTAACGCTACCCTGAAGACAGCTGTTCTCAGAAAAGGTAAGGCACATTCTGAATATTTGGAAAGAAGAATTTGATGTATGGTAAAATAACATTTTGAATTCTAAATATCAAACTACAAATTAACTATTAAAGTCCCTTGGTTCTGAAGAAAATAATTTAACACTTTTATGTGCATCCATGTGTGAAAAAATATCCCAACATCCACTAAGACTTTATTCAGAATCAGCATGTGTCAGACTTGTTATTTGGAAATTGGCAGGAAGCTGTTGCAATTAAAGGATATGTGGTGTTTAGATAAACAGGGGAAAAAAGTATTTGTTTCATTCTGTTCATAGAGATAAGGAAACATAAATATGTCTTCCTAGCTGACATAAACAATTAAGTTGAAAACCCACTTCCCATTTCAAGTTTATGTCAAGTACAGGCATAGCCATATCTGAACAAAGCTATCACACTTTTGACTTATTCACAAGGAAAAAGTCCCTAGAGTTGGCAAGAAGCTAATGCAAACACCAAAATAGCCTTAAGACTTAGTCAACGCACAAAAGGGGAAGTGGTGAATGTCTTCTTTCCGATCTTCAGTTCTGTATACTGAAAAGCATCAACTCAGATGTGTTCTTGTAGTGAAGAATCAGTCTTTAATGTGATTTTTTCCCTTTAATCCTCTTTTATTGTGTCAATCAGAGTCCCCATGGATTATTTGCGCAAATACCTCTGGTTATGGGTGATAATCGTGGTTATTTTTGCATGTGGGTTGATCAGCATCATTTTCATCTTCATCAACAAATGCATCTCAAGACAAGGTAGGTTGAACATACTCACACTCATTTATCATAAAGTTATTGAATGTGGCACCATTTACATGTCAAAACAAAATGTGGTAATGGTAAATGTGGAATCATGACCTCAATATTCATAAAATACTGGTCCTCCGCATCTCACTACCGTTTCTGTTGTGTAGTACCTCACATCATTAGCCTATTGTATTTTATCTTGACCAACAGACAAAAAAGTGCTCCAACATGTATTTATCCTGTGGGGGTAGAATTATTTGGATCCTTTGCTTAACCTGGTCCTACCAGACTCTGGTCTGGTCCGTAAAGTATTAATACCATACTGTGAAAGTATTTCACTACAAATAAATGTCATGCTTTCCAAACCTTACTTAAGTAAATGGAAGTATCGGCAGTAAAATGTTTGATTGTGCAAAAAGTAAAAAAAAACAGCCCTGTTTTCAGCTTTGTGACGATGCCTTGTATAGCTGATCCAAGGGGCTTTTTAACGACTTTATTTAGCTTAAGAAGTTTAGGAGAATTTTCTTCATCCTTCAGTTTATCAACTGTATAGAGTATAAAATCAACTGAAGATATTTGGTTTTCACTAGACAGGAAGGGGATGTAAAACTGTAATTTGAAAAGTAACTTAAGCTCTCAGACAAATGTAGTGGAGTAAAAAGAACAATATTGACCTCTGAGATGTAGTGACAAAGTAGTTGTGTAACAGTGAACAATAAAATAAAACTCAGTATCAGTAAATGTACTTAGTTGCATTCCACTATTGTATTTAACAGTCGGCAACACCCTTAGACTCGGCTCAGCTAACAGCACTGTAGACAGCTGTCACCAGTGATAAACACCGGTGACATCATTGGTGACAGCTGCCTACATTAAGTAATTATCTGGTAATGGTTTTCCAGTACAACCATTATACATGCTTGTAGACAGTGGGGTGTCTCAGAATGAGACAAGAGTGACAAGCTTTTAATAATATGCACAATCCAGCAGCATGACATAATCCTCAATGGCATATGTTGAAGGGGAGTAAAGTGACAGGGGCCAAAAATAATTTAGATTAAAATACCACATGACTTACATACATACCTCATCAAAAATGAAATATGCAAGTATTATCAGAAAAATCCAAAGTAAGAGTACTAATAAATGGTGAGTGTTAGATTTAGCATTAGAATTTTTACTGTTAAAATTGGTCAAAGTGGAGCAACGTTTTACTATTTCTTGGATAGTTTAATCTATGCATTTAATTTCTAAAATCTTAATCTGTAAATTAAAAAATATGTAGTGACGTAAAAATTACGAAGTCTATTTCCTTCTGAATTGTAGTGTAGTAGAAGTATAAAGTAGCATAAACTGAAAATACTTGAATAATATATTTGCCATTAGAAGAATAGTGGGATACCATCAGCCACTTGTGCCTATTAGGCCTTCATGTTAATAGGTTACATTTACAGTAAAAAGAAGTAAGCAGAAGACATTAGTTTCATTGTCATATCTTTAACTACCTGTTTTTTAAACCGATATAATACCAAGAATCAAAAGCCAGAAGAGGAAGAGAAACCAAGCCCACAAAAACATGGCATTATACTGTAAAAGTATTACTCTGAGGGCTTTATTGCAAAGCAGAACGAAAACTATTATTATTGTATGAATTGCTTTAATTAGTGATGCCCTCTGGATTTGATTAGCTTAGATGAAACTTTAATGATCCCTGTGGGGAAACAGGGCTGCAGCGGCAGAGAGAGGGGCTCAGTAATAATAATAATAATACATTTTATTTAAAGGCACTCAAGGACGCAGTACATGGTATACATACTGTACATAAGACATTTTAAAAACAGCAACAAAATACTATACAACAATAACAACAGTAAAAGGCAGAGACATAGACATTCAAGTGGAATAGGCAGTTTTAAACAGATTTGTTTTGAGTTGTGATTTGAAATTAGGGAATGAATCAATGTTTCTAAGTTGGGTTGGTGATGAGTTCCAGAGACGGGGAGCAGAGCGGCTGAATGCTGGGTCTAGGTCGGCGGAGAGAGAGAGAGAGAGAGAGAGAGAGAGAGAGAGAGAGAGAGAGATGCACAGCAACTACAATAATAACAACTATAATAATTATAGAAATATGACTAATTATAATTATAGCAGTGGGTATAATGGAATGACATGATGAATAGTGACAATTATAGTAACTATAAGGATCATAGAACTATTATTTATTATAATAATAAATATACCATAATTAATAAACCTTATTGTATGACCTAACAAACCCTTTTATTTTATCTTAAACACCATTAGCTGAGCTGTTAATGAATTGAGAAAAAAATAACAACCCCTTTTGGTCTTTTAAAATTCTCAAAGATTTAATATCAAGTTTTTAACATTTAAAAAAAGTTTTCTTTTTGTCTGTCATTTTAATTTAACAGCATGTGTTTTTTTTTGTGTTTTTTTCCACAGGAAAACACAGAATCTCACAGCTTCAAAGAAGATCTCCTGACTTTACACTTGAGTAAAATATTAATATATATATACTGTATTTCTCACAGTTATTATCCAATACATGGATTGCTAAAAGTTTGTAAAAAGGAAAAGTTTCACATTTAACAATATACACATATTTACTTTCTTGCTGAGAGTTAGATTAGAAGATTGATACCAAAGTTTTAACTACAAAGCATACATTTCTTCTTCTTGACTTCATAGGAGCAATAAATACCAGGAGGGAAGCTTTAAAATCAACACTCCACCTTTACCTCCTCGGACACAGTTTCTCACAGCAGGCAAGACATAATTCTTCAACTCAAAATCCTCCCTTCCTCTTCCAAACCACACATCCTTCACTCGGTTTCACCACATTATCACAAGAACTGATTACAAAACCTCATTCCATCTGCCATTTCACATCAACCCAACATCTAAAGGGGAAAAGAGGATTATATTTGTGGCATCACATGCATCATCAACTCAGTATATACACTACCGGTCAAAGGTTTGGGGTCACATAGAAATTCCCATTGCACTCCATTGTAGACAGAATGCCAGCTGAGATCAGCTGCATTGTTTTTTTAACCAGGGCAGCCGTTTTCAGATTACATTATGTGCTTACATAGTAGTAAAATGGTTCTCCAATGTTTTTCTAGTTTTTTATTTTTAAATGATAGATTAGTACACAGAATGTGCCTTTGGAACATTGGATGAATGGTTGCTGATAATGGGCAATGTAGATATTGCATTAAAGATCAGCCCCCCCCACCCAAATTAGCAGGTATTCTGTCTATAATGGAGTGGTATGGAAATGTATAAGTGACCCCAAACTTTTGACCGGTAGTGTAAATAACTGCTAAAATGACAACTAATGACAACTTGTAGTGTGTAATGCACAGTTTTAGTTGTGTTGAATGTCTACGGACACTGATATTATTTTGTTGAATTTCTTGCATTAGAGGGTGTTTGTTACAGTTTTAGGACAATGAACTCAAGTTCTGTACTTAAAGAGACACTTTGGCCAATTTGGATCCAGCTTTGTGTCATCTTTGTGTGGGCAGTGTGTTTGGCTTCACTTGGGGGCGGCATGCACTGAGCTCAGACCATACAAGGTCTGCTGAGATCTGCCAAATGATGTGGAATGTCCAACAGATCTCAGCAGACCTCCGTTTTTTTGTGGTCAACTCATACAACATAATATTTATCACACTGTACATTATTGCTGCAATCTATCACCAAACCCCTACATTGGTACACTCTAACTCTAAAATGTAATAATGAACTCTACGTTAATGAAATTTGTTACTTCAGAGTCACAAAGCTATGAGAACCTGGCTGAGGTACCCGAGTGCCAGAACATGCCTGACTCTGAGGAAGACAATCATGACTACGAGGAGGCCGTGCCCGATTACGAGCAAGACAAGCACGATTATGAGCAGGACAAGCACGATCACGAGCAGGCCATACCCGACTACGAGCAGGACAAGCACGACTACGAGCAGGCCATGCCCGACTACGAGCAGGCCATGCCCGACTACGAGCAGGACAGGCACGATTACGAGCAGGCAGTGCCCAACTACGAGCAGACCATGGCTGAGCAGTCTGACTATGTAAAGGTGGAGGATGAGGAGGTGATTCTTCTTCCTCCACACAAGGACCCAGATCCAGCAGAAGACAACACCTCCACAGAGGACTACGATGATATTGCAGATGCAAACCACAGCGAAGAGGATTATGATGATGTGGGTTAAGGCAACAAGAGAACACAACAGAGATTATTCTAAAAAAGACACTTTTGACTTTTCTCATCTGGATTCTGCTGAGCGGAGGGATCACAACAAAGTTTCTTTGACCAGCTGTATTTTTTCATATTATTCATAACAAAGTATGAAAAAGTATTTTATGTGTATTTGAAAGCACAAAGAACAACACTGAAGTGGTATACAGACCACAGGGACATAAAAAGATTTGATTTAGCTAATTATTTCTTTAACTAGCATTGTTTACAGGCTACAAACAGTCCATTTAAAGGTGTTTGTACCAACTGACGAGCAGTTATTTGACATTTCTTGCATAGTTTCAATACTTGTTAATTATTGACAACATGCATTGCGTATGTTTCTGGTTTAAAAATAAATAATATTTTAATCTGGGTTTAAAAAGAAAATTTTTTTGTGAAATGCCATTATAGATTGATATTATGAAAAATATTCTTATTTGCTTTTGTGCCGTGAGTTATTTCAGAAGTTTGATACCACTCTCTGTGTGTACTAAATGTGAAGCTATTAAAATTGGAGGCAGATGACTTAGCTTCGTTTAGCATTATGATTCAAAGAGGGAAAACAACTAGCCTGGCTTTGTCATAGATATTATATCTAAATTGTTCAAGTTTAGTTTAGTTTATTAATTTACACATACAGTATACTACAAATGAATATACACATAATCAACAAAAGACGTGATGGAGAGATGCAAAAAACCCTCAGAGGGGCTTAATCTGGGCACTCTCCAATGCATAATCCAATTAAAAAAATCCAAACTAAAGTTACACACAATATCAAATCAACAGAATAAATATGAAAGGTAAAATAATATTAGCCATTACATGGGTGTGTACAAAGACATTCCATTGGGATAATATTGCATAGACAAAACAAATAGCTATCTGAAATTGTAAGAGTGTTGGCTTTGAAAATGTAATGGCACCGCATTCCATATCACTGAAGTTCTGTAATTTAAACCAAACTGAAGTTAAGATGTTTGACAGATAGGAGGCCTGAGTTTGTAGTTATTTCGAGTGTCATAATTGTGAAGTTGGTAACAGCAAAAAAAAAAAAAAAAAAAAAAAGAGTTCATCATAAAATGAATGAAGTATCTTGTTAAGAGATCTGTATACAAATAAAGCAATCTGTAGTTGATTGACTTGTGAAACAGTGAGGATGCCGGATCTTAAAAACAGGAGTTGAGATAATGATTTTTATGCACACAGTGATTTGTAATGCCCTTTTCTGAAGACAAAAAACAGGAAGTTTAGTGCTGAGTACTTCCCCATACAGAGGTACAGTATAGTAAGTAAATGCAAACCAGTAATTTTCCAATTATTTTCATTTTCGACTGAAAAGTATGGCAACCTGTCTGTACTAATAAGCTTTTTACAAGAAAGAGACTCATCCAGTTGTACACCAAGAAATCTTGTAAACTGAACTCTATCTATGATAGTATTATTTATATGTAAGATTGATCAGCATCTCCTGTTTACACCAAAGTAAACAAAATAACATTATTTCTTAATATTAAGATATAATTTGTTACAGTTAAACCAATCATAAAACTTAATAAGTTCTTGATACTTTCGCTATTTCATCAGCGTCCTTGTAGGAATAAAAAACAGTTGTGTAATCAGCAAATAATACCTTATGCAGTTTGTCCGATACATATATAATTAATATACTGTAGATAAAAAAATAATAATGGCCCAAGAACTGATCCTTGAGGTACACCACAAGAGAAGAATTAATATAATTGATAGATTTAAACTGTTTCCTGTCTTTCAGATAATTTGAAAACCAGATTAATGTGGATTTTTTTTTATCCGTACAAAAAAGGTAAAAGCAGATTATCAACCTTGAAAGATTTTTATTATTTCAAATTTATGTATATTTTTGTAATATCATATATTTTTCTTATTATAACCATATCACATGAAATCCAGAACCAACAATGATTGATCCTACTAACAGGTATTGCTTATTCATCTGTGCCATAGAGCTCCACAAAAATATTAAAAATGGATATTAATGATCCACACTGTTGCACTGGGTGACATGTTCCCTGCAGAACCCATGTCCATCAAACCCTGACCAAGACATAACCACAAAACAACAACACAAATAAATAATTATACGTAACTAAAGAAAAAAAGAACTGAAATACCCAATAAAGAAATAATAAAAATACTACATAAATAGTCAAATCACTTAATTTGGAGATAAGAAAAGTGTATACAAAATTGTAATCAGAAGAAATATAGTGAAGTAAAGTACAAGTACTTTGAATTTGGATATGTAGGTGCTTTAGACACTTGAAAACAAAAACCTTGGATTGGTTACAAAATTATTACTTCCTCGTTACTTCTGAATAAGTACATGACACGATTCCTCAATCCACAATAAAGAACAAGCGAGTTGTCCACTGAAACCAGAGTTTATGCATCTGACCACTACAGAAACAGTCAGCAGAAGTGGTGATGTGGATCTCATGCTGCTAACAGTACAGTAACAAGACAAACAAGAGTTCATTTCCTGGCTTATCAGAAGACAAACGTGCTGTCAAAGGAAGTTACAGCCAAAGTGTGGGGACTTAATAACATGAGATCAAAGGTGAAAGAATCAGATCAAGTACAAATAAACTAGTGTAAAAAAGCATACCTAGTAAACATGTAACAAGTAAAGGTCCTGCATTCAAACTCACAGTTTGGTCAAAGTACATAATATTAGGTAAATAAAGTTTCAAAAGCAAAAATATTTGTTCTGCTCAAAATATGACCCATTGTGATTCCTTGTGATTCCTTGTTAATACTAATGCATCAATGTGTACAAGTATTTTATTGGTATAGCTGGTTGAGGTGGAGCTTGTCTTTCTTATTGATAGAGGCTGAAGTTCTCTTATGTACGGATCTCAATTTCTATAAAGACAATAAAAGGTTTAGTCAACTGAAATTACAAAAAATGTTTATAAATGTCAATTTTAATAAGTTGTAAATGAAAATATTTTGGTCCAGATGCCTCAATGAATTAAAGGGCAAAAACGATAAAGCAATTTTGATGCTGGAGGAGAATTTTTCCACTAACCAGCATCCCAAATGTTTTTCTTATTAATGGCTTATAAATGATATATAAAGGACTAGTAAATGGTTTATTAACATTCATTTGTAACCTTACTTTACACCAGTTGTCTTGGGGAGTCGCCAGTGGCAGCAGGGCCCTTAGCAGACTCTTAGTAAGTATGTAGGCTACTTTATGTGCATGCTAAGTCCAAATATAAGCTCGGAAATGGGGGAAAAACTCTATAAAAAAAATAATTTGGACTCTGTTTATGAAAAGTGCCCTAAGCCAATAGTTTGGTGACCTACATATGGTATGTCTAATAATTCCTCCAGTGACTACATAATAACATTCTGTCACTCATTAGTCACTGCTTTACTGGAACCTGAGAAGTTGAATGGGTACAAGTGGGTTTGAATGCCTCAGTTTAGGGTAAAGTAAACTAATGACACAAAGGGCTCATCAAAGAGATGGGACAAGCCAACAAAAAATAATGCACTAACAGTAGGTGAAAGTCTTTGAGAAATTTGGGCATAAAACAGTCCGAACGCATTAAAGTCATTGAAGTTAAATTGTGATTAAAGCTTAAACTGTTTTGTAAATATGATTGTCTGTTACAATTAAGTCATTACCAAATGAGTTGATGCAGGCTAATTAAGACGGCTCCACAAAACTCTCTCGGAATTTCTCAGCATGGCTGTGTTTAGGCTGTTTGTCGACTTTTGCGCACAGAAACTTGAGTAAAGATAAATACCTCTTCTGAAGAGCCCATGTGTTTTTAATTCTCCATGTTCTCCTTGGCTACTAGCAACTGCGTGGCTAAAGGGTGGGGGGATGTACAATCACGGAAGGTTTGTATCATGTGGATTCACCAACAGAATTGTTGTCATTACATAGAATTCCTCATGGGGGCAACTTTAAATGTGACCACAATTAAAGATTATTTTTGCACTCAACACTTTCTACTTTTATGCTTTTGTATAAAGAGCTTCTTATAAAGAGTAACTGTTGTTGTTGTTGTTGTTATCAATGAATGGTTCTCAGACTTTTATATTATAGAAGAAGAAATTTTGTAATTTGTTGTAAGAGCCAGAGATTTGAAAAATCTAAAACGGAAGTCAAGCTAGAGCTAAAGGTGCTAACTTGAAACAGACTAAAAGTGACAGTCGGTTACTTTTTGGATAGAAAAAAGTCACATTAGCATGGCCGTTATTATTAGATAGTATTAATTGATTAGAAAGAGACAATACAGTTAAAAAAATACAAAATAAAAAGGAATATTGATGCACACTAGTTTTTTATTTCATGATTAAAATCTCTCTTGTGTTGATTGCATTAGTGTTATAAATTGATGAATGAGCCTTTGAGAGCAATTTGTGCCACAGCTGGGTGAAAATATAAATAATGAAATGCCTTACATGACCTTTATTAAAACTTTCACAGCAACATATAAACTTGTGCAAATCCTTGAATTGGGAGAACATATGCAAAGAGTGCTTGTTTCTATTAATGTTAACTTGCTAGAGACACTATTAGTTTAGCCTATACATACTGTATTCAATTTTTTATTATTATTATTATTATTATTATTATTATTATTATATGTTTTACTTTTCTATATGTATCTACTTGTTTCTGCGCTTGTGCTGCTGCAACACATACATTTCCCCTCTAGGGATCGAAAAAGCTTATCTTATCTCTTTGTTCTTCAAGGTCTGGCAGTGCGAGACGCTTCAGTACATTGAGGCGGGAAATGTATTTTATTTTGAAGGTGTTGACAGGAAGTCCAACGCCTGACGATTAGTGTGGTTGACTTGACGCTGCTGCATGCTGGCTGATCGCATCGCATTCCAATGTGAGCGAGATGTAACCGCTGTGCGGACTTTATGTTTCCTAACCCGTGTTCAGCCGCATTTTAAGGGAATAAAATGTCCAACTTGAAGGAGTCAAATACTTGCCCTGACGGCTACAGAGCTTTAAGCACAAGTGAGCTTAGGGAGCTTTTACAAAACGACGACAAAATGGACCAAATCCTTCGACTCAATGAAAAGGTAAGGTATCCTCTGTTCCCCCAAAGAACCAAAGTGCCTTAAGGAATTTGAGCTGTTTCAACGCTTTGTTAAATATCTCCTGGTAGCTAATGATGCGGTTTTAGGCATTTTATGTACCGTTTTGTGTTCGCTGAAAATGAACGTTTATGTCATTTAATGTACGGTGTGTTAAGCAAATCCGCTATACATGGCTCATCGATTGTCTGCGTGGCGAGTGGTTGGATTTCCAATTCGTTTCCATGAGCACTGCTCCTAATATTTGCGGTAAGTTACTAGTTCACGTTATTGAAGCGAATATAAGACTAAGGGGGTTATTTATTTGAGCGTTTTTCTGTACAAGTGATTGTTTTAATTTGCGAGCGTTCTTATCTTGCAGGAAGCATCATATCGGGATGTTGAAGACCCCATACGCGCCGTTATATGGCTGGAGTCCTTACACCGAACTCCCTTTTGAAAATCTGGCAATTAAGTGTTTCATCCCTTAGAAGACTTACACATGAAGTAGAAGAAGACTTGAGAAAATAATAGAGTTCTTACTGCATACTATAAAATTCGGCATTACTTGAGCACACATAGCAAGACTTATTTGAACACAATTCCAAGTTTAACAACTGGTCGTCTTCAGTCCTTCCATTGAAAGATACGTTGGCAAGCAGTTCATTCTAAATTAAATTGTACTTTTACTGCAGCGAGTTGGGTCTTGGTGTATTGGATTAATGCCATATTGAGCAGTGATCTCTTGACAATTAAAAACCATCTTAAAACGTATTATTTCATGAGTGTAGCTTTAACATGGCAAATAAAAAATGCCAGATTTTTTAAAAGGAATTCCACGTGCCTACTCCCCATGTCAGAGAGGCACTTTTCGAGGCTACATGACCACACACACGCTCACTCTCTCTCTCTCTCTCTCTCTCACTCTCTCTCTCTCCCTCTCTCTCTCTCTCTCTCTCTCTCTCTCTCTCTCACACTCACACACACACCAGTGTACCAGTGGTTTTTAAACTTTTTAATGATCCTCATTTTGCTTAGGTTTGCCTCAAAGGGGGTGCTCAAACAGAAAAGAGTCTCAGTCAGGATTCAGTAGGCTATGGAATTGCATGGCTTTCACCGCTATGGGTGGATTCATAACAACAGTGTGTCTAGTGAAACATTACAAAGCTGGGTGGGTGGGTTATTGTCGTCATCATACATGTTCTTTCTGTTATTGTACTAACTTCCAGGAGTTAATTAACTAGGAGATTCAACATTTGATATTCCTGTATCCCCCACTTTGAGAACCAGATTTGCGTTGCTGTCTTCAACTACACTCTTCTGCTTTGATATGACCAAACCTGAATGTCATGTTATTTTGCTGCCTAAGATGTGACATTTGAAACCTAGCTCTGTGAATGAATTGGGATGATGGAGCCACAGTGGTTGGATCTCACCGAGAGGTCATACAATACTCCCCCCCCCGGGAGCAGAGCAGTTTGACTCAGAGCCACAATCCAGAGAGCTTGGGGGTGTTTTAGCAACTATTCATTCAGGCTCCCATTTGTCTGTCATTAACTAATAATACAGAGCTTGAGTTGTGCAGAGGACAGTTGTCCTGTAAGTAGTAGAGTGTTATCCTCACTGGTATAGCAAGGCAGATTTATTTGGATAGCACAATTCAGCAACAGGACAATTCAAAGTGCTTTACATAAAAACAATACAAAAATAAAAACAGATAATACACAAGAATAAAAGTTACAGTGCAGTATAAGGAATTAAACATTAAAGAAATCAACAATCAGTTAGAGAAAGGCAACATTAAAAAGAAAGGTCTTGATTTAAAAGAACTGAGAGTTGCAGCGCACGTGCCGTTTTCTGGGAGTTTGTTCCAGATATGAGGAGCATAGAAACTGAACGCTGCTTCCCCCTGTTTAGTTCTGACTCTGGGGACAGAAAGCAGACCTGTCCCAGATGACCTGAGAGGTCTGGGTGGTTCATAGTGTAATAGATCAGAAATGTATTTTGTCCTGTAAAAAAGTCCTGCATTCAATATGTTACTTAAAAATACAACACTATTAGGATCAAAATATACTTTAAGTTCCAAAAGTACTCAATATGCAGAATGGACCACTTACAATTAATATATATTATATTATTAGATTGTTATTATGGATGAAGTAATGTTTTCATTACTTTAATGTTGCAGCTGGTAAAGGTGGAGCAGAGTAAATGTACTTAGTTACTTTCCACCTGGTTATCATTGCCAACTGGTTCCATATGAGCACATATCTTATCTTCATATGAGCTCTTGGTGCTTCATTAATCTCATGTTAATGATGAACGTTATGTAAACCACTGAGTTTAATCATTCATGATGATTCATCATTATGAATGCTACAGCCTTATTGGGGGAAAATCCTTGTGTTTTCATAACTTGTACACACAATAAGCTACATGTTATACATATTTCCAGTGCAACAAGAATCGCAGCAACAAAATAAGGTATAAAAAGTCATATCAAAAGGGTAGATAAAACATGTAATCATTTGGACCTAAATGCTTCTGCAGCATTGAGTATCAAAAGCACCATAAGCTGGTATTAAACATCTGGTCAGAGTTACAGTTTTGTTTACTTATTCTTTGATCGGATAGTTCCATATTAAAACCACAATTTAGAAAGTTGAGACTATATTTAGTTCTTGTATGGCTGCTTGTGTTTAGATATAATTACAAGAAATAAAGAGTTAGTTGAGAAGATCGAATCCACTCTCATATCTGTCTATTAAATATAACCAGCAGGGGGTTAGCTTTGTGTGGAAACTACTTGCCTGGTTCTGTCCAAAGATAACAAAACTAGCAACCCCAAAACACATTTTCACCTACGATGACGAGCTGTAAACACAACACTGACAATATAATCTCCTTATAACTTTGGATACAGTGAACTTCTCAGCAATCTGTTTCCTATTTACACATCCAGCAGACATACAGCAACATTAGCATATTTAATATCTTTTATCTCCGTTTTGGTGTCCACCATCTCCTGAGAAATATGAGTCCTTAGCTGCTTAATGCTCCACTATGTCCATCAGCTAGTGTTTGTTGTTTATTGCTGAGCAGGTAATGCAGACCAGGTTAGTCAGAACTTTTCAAATTGCACATTGTCGTTCAATCAGTTGTTTTTATAAAAAATATTGATCATAGCTGCTTTAAGCCTTCAACTCATCCAAAATGGTGCAAAGAGAGAGTTAAGAAGCTGGCCCTTCATTTATATCAGTTGAGTACAGGCCTGGCGTTCTCTTTCAATTCTCTTTCATGGAAAAGACGTTTGACACCCCATGTCAGTGTCATTGCAGACCGTCAATTTCGGCGTGATATGTCACTTGATGGCTTTGGACTGCAGAAGCCTAATTAAGCTTAAGCCCTATTTAAGATAAAAGAGAAACACATATTTACTGCATTTCATGTGGTCACACATGTTCACAGAAAACAGCAGTGCTGCTGCTCCTCTTCTCCTGACACTTAAGTGCTCCCCGTGTCATTTGTCAAGGATGGTAAACACTGTCAGCTCAGCTTTACAACCCGTGCATCAAAACCCCAAAAAACGCTCCCTGAAGACTGCAGCAGTTGTTTGATAAATGATGCAGGCTAGCCAAAGCAGGAAATAGAGCGTCCGTTTAAACTCCCGTTTGAGAAAAACAAGACAATTGATTGGACTGTAGGTCTGAAACGAGCCATGTTATCTTATTCTTGCAGGGACATTTTTCAAACTGGACATCAGCTCTGTAGTATCTCTTTCTGCACTCAGACAGACCTTCTTTTGACTACAGGGCACATTCTGCAAATTCCTCTGAACTTAGGACTTGTGCATTCTTTGATAACCCGTAAAATGTGAGACAGATGCACCGTAAATTCTGGACTCAATGAAATGACCTTCAGTGACTGACTGATGAAAGAAGGCAATTGAGCAAGAAAAGTATCCGGCTGGGCAGAATCACAAGAACGCTTTGACTTGATGGGTTAGTCAAAGACGATTCCTATTTTTGCAGTGTGAAGCTCACAAAGTGGCTTTGTGTCCGTGTTTGAGACGCCAACGGTTTCTTTACAGTGATGTCGTGACTGCATTGTTTGGCAAGACTTGAAGGGAGTGGCATTCATTTTAATTATTTATAGCTTTCTTATGGTCTAGTGAAAGTGACCCCTCCCCCTCACATACACATACCCAGACCACCATCTCTCAATGCCCAACAGCAAAAATCCATCCCAATGACTCAAGGATTGTTTGCCTTGGTTTTGAAATGTCTAGCTTTCAAAACTCACTTTCAAATCCTTAAACAAACGTCATTATCAAGTTAAACAGCATGAAAGCTGAAAGGGCTTTTTAATCCAATATGCTTTGATTTTAAGTAAAAATGCCTGTTTGTACGACATTAATAGTATTCAAAATTGACCTACTTTAAAGTCATAAAATGTCATGCAGCAGTTGATTAAAGAACAGGTGTCTGTTTTAAGTGATTGATGTCTCATCTTTGTCTGGAACTGACAGGTGACTATAATAATACAAGGGTGCCCCCCATATATTATTGTAGTAGCCTGTCAGTTGGATGGGGATATTGTTGACACAGACTTGCGCAGTTGTGGTAGTTTCTATCCTATCTATCTATCTATCTATCCTCCTTCAGCCTTTTGTCTGTTATGGCTCTGTTGAAGTTAACCATTGGTGGTTTAAGGAAGCAAGCCTGTGACTGGAAGGATACCAGTGTCATTCCCAGGGCTAGCTTTGGGGTGATGTGCACCAAGAATGTGACTGATTGACCCTCTTCCACTTTCAGCAGGTGCACAGTGTCCTGTGCCGCCTCCATTTGCCTTAGCGGAAGAAGGCAAAGTAGTTTGCCTACAACAGTTATTCAAACAGTTAATTGTGTCAGGGAGCTCCCAGCTTTTAAGTACACATAAAACTAATTTCCTCTGGGGTGATTCAGGGTGTATGAGTTCATGCAGCTGTAGTGGGTTTAAACTGTGCATGTTGTATAGGAAACTAGAACCTCTTTCAGCAATTTATTGCCAGTCACCGAAATAACTATTCTTTAGAGAAACAAAACATTTATATAGTCTTTTTTTGTATAAATGCACTCTGTGCCTCTTTAATGCTACGAAAAGAGTGAATGGGTCTACAAAATGTCAGGGAAAAGTATGCATCACAATTTCCCAGAGCTCAAGATCAAGATCTTCAGATGTCTTGTTTGTCTGATCAATAGTCCAAACCCAAAGATATTTAATTTACAATGATACGAAATGGAGAAAACAACAAATATGCACTACTGCACAGTTGTATTGCATGCATCATAGAATAATGTGTTGACTTTGTACAGTTTCAGGAGCTTCAAGTGGACAGGGAGATGCTGCAGACGACCAATCGAAGCTTAGCCGAGGAGAGCCTCGCCCGACAGCCCCGACTTTATAACGGCAAACTCCAACTGGCGGAAAAATACCGGGAACTGTCCAACCTGGCAACCACATGCTGGGAAAAACAGAGTCAGCGTGGTGAGTTTGACCCACCACTGAAGACACAAAGTGGAGGAGGGGTGCTGGGGGGGTGATGTTTCTGGTATTATATGGGATGCCAGTGGACGATCGCTGTCAAGACATAAGTTAAGAGGAGTGTGGTTGTGATGACAAGGTCACTGTTCCGGATTCCAGGACTGGATGGTCTTGCTAAGTGAAAGTGTAGCACTGAAAAGCAGCTTTCTAAAAGCCATTTTTCTGGACCTTTTTTTCTATGACCTTAAACAGCTGACTATTGTTTTATTTCTTATTTACTTAAACAACCACAGAGCTCTCATAAGGTTTTCTCTAGACTTCAGTGAAAACAAACCAAAAGAAGAATTCACACAAGACAGGAGAAAAGGGTGCATCCTAACCACTGAAGGTTAAAACTAATTATACATGATGTCCCACAGTGGCTCCTCATTGTCTTACTGCAATAAGACACACAGACTTAACTGCAAGGTTTGACACATAGAAAGCACAATCCAATCACTTTTGACTCACTGGTGTAGCAAATAAGGGACATTTCACATCAGAGTACAGAAAAGCTTTAGAGCGTCAGTGAGACAAGCCTTCCACTGCTCAACGAAAAGCCTCAGCATGACTGGAGTTTGGTCATGGGAACGAAATGGAGCATATCAAATGCCAGCAGGAAGCTTGCAGCAGTTGTCAAGGAATTTGTGGGGTGAAAGGGGCCTTGTCTTTGTTTAGGCAAGTCATGGTTTTGACGGGCCTGCTATAGGGCAGCACCAGAGGATGTCTTCCTAAGCCTCTGTCTTAAATTTTAAGCCTCATGGGCAAGCTTTAGAAATTCCTCATAGTGTACAGAGCCAAGCCAAGAGCAGGTGATAAAATAAATCCTGCTGCATTAATTTTCAGAGGTAATGTCAACTACTACTTATTTATGGGTGTTGGGTGTAAGCTTTTATGGAGCAGGCCCAGTTCTTGGTTTACTGTAATGAAAGGATTTTGTGCTACAGCCTCAGCTGCCGGCCAGTGATGGAAGTTGGGTGGAATGTTAAACTTCCTGTCAATGTGTGCGTGCATTACACAGATGCTGTCCCACCTCCCCAGCAAAGCAGGATGGGAGGGGGTCTCTTCTTCCTCTGCAAAACATCTGATTTTCATTTTCTGCAACAAGGGAAGACAAAGCTAAATGGGCAGGGCTTTTTTATTTTGAGGCGAGAAATCACAGCAGAGACAAACTGGAGTGGATCAAGGCAGACAGCTGTATTGTTTAATACATCCTGCTGTTTGGTGGATGGGAATCTGTTACCAGAGAAAGCTGGAAGAGTGTGATGTGGTTTTGGTCCCCAGGTGATGTCGAGACCTTGAGCGTTTTGTAATGTCTACTCCAGGCAGTTTCTCACAACTATTATTGGCATCTACAGTATTTCCCTCTGCTTTTTTGTGCTGCTAGTTGCTAATCACCACCACTAACTTTTGAGATAGAAGATAAAGATCATCTTCACAAACATGCCCACACATGACCCTGCTCTTTTAAAGAAACCCTGTCTCCTACATTGCATAATTACATTTACATGCTCCTGAAAGAAATGTTATTGCTGCCAAGAATATTTTCAGAGACATGTTTTTGACTTTAAGGGAGATGGTCAGGGTGCATGGTGGGCGTAAAGAGCACAGAACTTTGGGTTAGGCAACAAAAAGTACTTGGAGTGAAAAATTGTGGTTTTGGTTAAATGTTGATAAAGTTGATAAAGTTAGTAAACTAAACACTTTATCTCGTGCCTTAAGTCACTGTTGAAATTTTCAATATCAAATATTTCAAATATATAAACTAGAGCTGCACGATATGAGGAAAATATCTAGTTGCAATTGTTTTGACTGATATTGCGATATGATTCATGATATTGGAGGGAATGATCATTTTTGTATCATTATTCTTATTTTCATTAAATTATTAACATTGAAAGAAATTACTATGATTATAATATGATTTTTGCAAGGACCTTTACCAAACGAAGGATTGTTTCTTTAGTTTGTAAGATATTATTTGTAGGCCGGGACATCTCTGCAGCACCACAATACTTAATTCATAATGGTTTGACATATATTCTGCCATTAACAGATACTGCGCCGCCCCCCTGCAATTTTGATACAATTGCGATTAATTGTGCAGCCCTATCCTAAACCTTAACTTGCCTAAACCAGTGTTTTGCCTAGGTTGGGGGGATTTCCGTTCTCAATTTAACACACATTCATGAGTTGTCTTCCGAAATCAACATTGAACCACTCTTTACATCTGCATGAATTGGATCCACCACTGCAACATGTCATTACGTCGTTCACTAGCAAGCTTGTTTGTAACTGTTTTTTAAAAGCTTTTGCAGTTGAGACAGTTGCCTGGTTCAATGCAATGCGCTGCTGCAGAATTAATATAGGGAAATCACAATGGATATTTGGCATTATTTTTGGCATTACAAAAATATGTTTCTGGCCTGGTGGGGGTTTGCATTGGCCTGTCCTAAGAGAAAAGAATAGAAAAAGACATGTTGTCAGTGAACCTTTTACAGATTGTTCTTGAAAAAAATATCACTCTGAGACACTTTACTGATAAAAAGCAATTTTAGGTCATGTATTGGGCCTATTTTTTTATATTAATGGATAATACGTCAAATGTTGACAGCATCAGATTACTGTGAGATATTTTCGGCACAGCCACGGTGCTATTTAAAACATCCACACACAGTGTTGGATATGGTGTCACTAACTATGAATCAAAGAGTAAGAGCTTCTTCTAGATTTTGAACTTGAACAGTTGACAGTACCAATATATCAGCTGACAGCAGCTTCAGTCGAGTTCTTTTATTTTTTACACTCTCCAAAACCCAAAAATATAGCTTTGTTCTTGACTAGCACATCCTAAATCCTACATCCTAAAAATGGCTGATGGCAGATGGATGGTATTTATCTCTGTAGCGTAATAGTTCTTCTCTGTTGCGACTAAGAGCCATTAACTATGCGAACCATGCCACTAAGACAGCTTTGAAGCAACTTTAACACCATTTGTAAGCCATGTCACAACAGCCTCCTGTTTGGCTGCTGGCATCAGTTAAGTCAATCCATTCTAGGAAGACTGTGGCGGATCATTTGATGCCATTGGATGGTTTCAGCTGTTTGACTTCTTCAGTCTACGGACAAACGGCTAGACTGCATCTTTCCACTCTTCCAATTCTTTTATCTCCTGTTATCCATGTGGCAATCTTTTTTTACATCAGAAAACCATGAAAGTGCAGAAATGACACAGTAACACACAGTAAATCCTCCACACACCCACTAGTTCAGAATAATGCTGCGTTCCAAGCAAACCCGTAACTCGTGTATTCACAACCTTCTGCCCGTGAATGTGCCCTGGAACGGCAGTCAAACCCGTGACTTACTGCTTGTGAACTTGTACCAGATCGTTGTACTCCCAGTTACAGTGTTACTGTTGATGCCGTACAGATGCTGGTAATTAACGGAGAGAAATAGAAATAAATATACAAAGTAAAGTAATTTTGCACATTGTAATCAAAATAATACACATATAATTGTGTACTACTACAGGTTATGTTTATTATATAAAGCCCAAAATATGTTGCCGACTAGAAATAGCAAGTATCAGCTAGCGCTAGCTAATGTCAACGTTAGGTAGCCGCTAGCTAGAATAGTTTTCGTGACTTTGCTTGGAGCGCTACCATCTTGTGAGTCGTGACTTGAAGTTGTAACTTACGGGCTAAAAACTGTGTCTGGAACGCAGCACAAGTACAGGTCATCCTCTGAACATCCTACTGCAGGACTGTACTCGCTTTGTCTTATTTTTATACTTGTATTTGGGCTGTTGGGTGTGGTCATCAGAATGGGATTATGGACTTGCTTGTTGTCATCATGGCAGAACTAAGTGAATGTGAACTGTGAGACAAGGCTTTTATATTGACTTCCTGTGGGAACCCAGCTGACTGTTTTGTAGCTGGAGAACAAAGTGCAAATGGTGTCTCATAACCAAGCTTTTTGTTTGGGACTTTCCGTATTCAGATTTGAATAAAAGCATTATTCAAGTCACTTTTGGGTTTAAAGGATGTAAAAGATCTGAATGTGTCTTTGTGTCTCTCAGCTTGTTGCAGACATTTTAGATTTATGAGGTGTTTTACTGCCACTAACCATGCCATCTAACTGTGACATTTTGGGACTGATTGGTGGGGATTGCTAGGGACGAAGTAAACACGGCGATAAGACTATTTTGCAGAGCCACCGTCTGGAACTTAGCGCCCCCAAGACGATTGTGATTAGTTTAAAGAAATGGAAACAACCCAAAGTGTATTTTTCACCTATCCCAGAATGTATATGGTGTAGCCAGACCTTATTCCACAGCCCTGTGGAGATAGTTCTGACAATGTAAGACTACATTGGCATTGACTGAACAGGCCAAGGAAAGATCATCAAGCCAAAACAGAAGAAAATATGTAATCTTCCATTTGTGCTGATAACACTGTTTGATTGACAGGACTCACCACAGTTATGAGTGCTGCAAAGGAACAGAACAGATGGTGGCAAAACTACATATTGTTCTGATATTGTGATTACAAATGTTTCTGTCAGTAGAGCGTGGCAGCATTTAGCTCAGATTCATGAACTAACTTGAAAATAGCAAAGTGTTACGCTCGGTTGGTTTCGCACAAAGCTGTGAAGCTGTTATCACACTTGTGTTGGATGTTACACAAAGCCTCTCAGGTTGCCGTGCTTTGACGCTGTGTTAGTAGAGGACAAACATGAGCCTGGAGTGCTGCAGGGGTATAATTCACTGCTGACTCGCTGGCTAATTTTCAAGCCTGGGATACATCCATGCCCTGCAATGGCCCATTTGTAATAACCTGACCTATTTGTGTATAATCAGCAGCAGAATGCTTGCCCAGCGTGTTAAACTGCTTTTCTTCACTTGATTTCGCCTAACCATTCATTGCAGTAGAGTTTGTTTGTGTTGTTTCCGGCTGGCGCTTCATCAGTTAGTTGCATTGATATCTGTCAGCCTTTGACCAGAGACAATGTAAGCAGCAGCCAGGTCATGCATGAAATGTGGAAATCTGTTGTGCTTAAGGGCAAGATGGACACTGTAAGAAAAGCCATTGTGCACTGGTATTTTACTGACATTCCTGTTCATCACAGTAAATCAGTCTAATCGTTATTTGCATTTTTCAAAGAATTGTCTCAATAATAAATGAGCAGTTCCACTATCTTGTGATTGATTTGCACACTTCACAAAAAACATTATTGAACTAAATGAGCTGCATAATGGCTTAATGCCTACAATGTAAATAAACAATTTAAGTGAAATACTAGTCAACCCGTAGATGTGTTTAATTAGGCATTAAAAAAATAACGTTTAATGTGATTCAAAGCAGGAACGTCTGCAGAACAGATGTTGATAAGACTGTCGCCTTTTGCAGGTGTTCAGTGTCACAGTGTAGTACCTTTACACACAGCCATCTACTGTGTTTACCTTCATTAAATTACATGTAAATGACACCAGTATGCTACATAAAAACCACACACAATACACGTCTACACACACACACACACAGACTGGTCTGTTACAACTCAGTATCCTGCCTGTTTATGCGGAAGATATTGGATTAGCAGAGCACATAACAGACCATTTGTAATGTGAAAGACAGTAGAATTATAATATGATCTTTGTTTGCCAATTACATTTATACATACAAGGAACGTATTAATTAAGCTTTTATTTTTATGCTGAAAAATGCCAATCGCCATTTCCCAAAGCCAAAGCTGATGCCTTAAATAACTGGTTTTATTGAACCAAAATCCAAAGATTATTCATTTATATTGGTATAAACCTGAGAGACACAGCACAACTTCACATTTTCTGTGTAAAGAGTTTGATATTTATACAATTATTTTCTAGATTCATTGATAAATCATTTAGATATAACATGTCCAAAAATAGTCCCCATGGCTTCCTTAAATGTCTTGTTTTGTCCGATCAGCAGTCCAAATCCCAACTATATTTATAAACCATTACAGAAGAATAAGAAAACCAGTTAATATTCAAGTTTGAAAGGTTTTTGTTTAAATAAATAACTTCAAATTAGCTGCTAATTTAATTTCTGTTCATCAACCATTCATTTTAGCATTAAGTTTGCACTTACAATGTGAGGCAGTTTGTCATTTTGAAAATTTCAGTTTAAAATACACTGATTTTATCCACCACGTGATAGTTTGGGTTATATTTGTCCAGGTTCAATGGAGATGAATGAGGTTTCATTTTAGGTCCTCACAGCAAATTTTCAGGAACAGTGTCAATGTTCTAAAATTTGCTGACAGTGTGTTCTGAGGATTATCAGCCATTATAAGGACAGTTTTTTTCAGTAGAAGAAAGTACTTCCAGCGCAAACCGTTCACAGGCAGAAATCTGGATCGATGCTACATGAGGGTTAAGTAGGAAAATATGTTTTCCATAGTTTGAACATGGTTCACTTTTAACAGCGGGGCCAAAGAGAGGTGATGCCAGTTGGTCCATCTGTTTGACCAACTGCTGTTCATCCCTCTGCGTAGATCTGTCTGTGAGTATAATTCAGAAGGGTTTGGGTTTTATCTGGTTTCTCCATTAAGTCAGAAATGATCCCTGACAGACACTCTGGTCTTTGGCAAGGTATCTTCATTTTTGCTTGAATTAGCTGCAGATATCATTGACTTTTACACTTTTAGCCGTGTCTCACTTAGCTTGTTTTATGCAACCAACAGTCGAAAACCCAAAGATATTTAATATCTATATATAAAGGAGACATTGCTATTAAATCAATTCTTTTAATGTTTTTTATGTTTAATCAAGTATACTTTATGTTTGCTGAAAGCTTAAACGTTTCAAAGCTCTATCAGATGCTTAACCACGCCCAAGATGGAGAGGGCAAGGGTGAATTTTCTTTTACTCAAACGTTAAAATGATATTCAGGTTTTAAATTCTGCATAATAAAGGGCGTTCCGCTTTCCCCCTGGCGATTGGATGGTCTATCTACGACCTTGAGTAACCACGATTGGACATATGAAAGCAATTACCCAACCCTGATGCACAGTGTATTGTATCACATATTCATACGACCGGATGTCAGATGATTGAACATTGTAAACATATGAATAGACATCATTTATTTGATCAATTTAATTGACTTATCGTTTCAGCTCCAATCAAGTTATCTTAAATGTCTGGTGGGAAGCAAAACCTTTACCCAAAGCCAGTTGCTTAGTCCATAAGGGCCTTTTATAGGGAAACATTATACAGATAAACCATATATATAATATCCATATATTGCCCAGCTCTACTTGACTCCTCATCATATCATGTCTGCTCCCAGACGAAGCGTGGTACTAATTACTCACTTGTAAGTGCAGCACTATATGCTGTACGCTCCACTGGCTTCTAGGTCAACACCACACCCCCTTCACTCTCCACCTCCTCAAATGTAGGTCACATACAGCTGCTCTGGGTGTATTTGTTTGCTTGGCTGTCACCTCTCATTACACCCCCATCTCCCCACATGTGCTGTGTGGGGTCATAAACAGGGCCATTTCTTAATGCTTGCTTGATTTTTTTTACTATTGGATGTTCACACATTGATGGCCAGAACGCAGAAATGTAACGTGGAGCGATGGATTATTAATGCTGGGGTGACAGTGTTGTAGAAAGCAGAACGTACTGTGAAGTTTGTTGAAGCCAATGGGTTTTCTGCTCAGAAAGCTTCTAAAGGGTGTTTATCACCTTTAAAGATCTTTGTGAATGATTTGGCTGCCAAACTGCATTACTTCAGTGACAAGCGGGGAACATTTAAAGCAACTGGACTAAAATTACAACTGCCTCCATACAATGCCTATTTTCTCTCTTTCTGTAGAGATTTAGCTCAGAGGCTTAGAGTTATTAGGTCATTACTCTGACCTTTATTTGCCCCTCAGGCTCCATTGAATCAAGTCTGACTTGTGGGGGGAGCAGGGCTGTCACAGCATCTCTTGGAGGTATAAGACACACTTAGCAGTCAGCTTGGTCAAGCATGTTTAAAATGATGACCGGCCGCAATCCCCACGAGGTGAACACATGCTGAGTATTTGCTGCGCTTATACATATTTATCAAGCCAGCTGTGGCCATTTCTGCCTGTATGTGTTGGTCGTCACATACTGTAGATGTGGCACTAGTGGAAGTGTAGTTTTGTGTTTGTGTTTTTCATGATAAAATAAGCAAATCTCAAGCTGGGCTACAAGTTGAGCCCCGTAAAGACGTTATGTAAGCTGAGATCAGATAAGCCTTTATTGATCCCCAGAGGGGAAATTTGGTTGTTGCAGCACCACAAGGACATAAATGACATAAAGTAAAAGAGAAAGTCAAAAATAAACAATAAGAAGGAGATAAACTTAAATAAGAATAGAAGTGGAATTAGAAACTATACATTTTAAAAAAAAATAAGCAAATGTGTTTACATTTTGGCAAATTGGCAACATTAAAAGTATCCCAAGTTAGATATTAGCAGCTCCTGTCTGCGTTTTACCCATTAATACAACTATCACTGAATTACTTTGATACTAAAATGATGATGATTGTCAAGTTCTTAAGTTTTAACAAGGGTCTATTTTCAATGAATTCTGTGGACATTTGAGGTAATGCTATCCTCGGGAAGTTAAAGTCACACATAATCTAACAATATGTGTATCATGTCTGTTTGGTTAGATTTGACTGAGTTATGACTTCAAAGAAGAAATGCACATTTCTAACGCATTTCGGGCACTAATGTATTTAAAGTACCTTAACAGCGTTTATGAACTGTGAGTAACAGCTGTTGACCATGTTGATGTAAACTCTCCCTCACAATTTGAAAACCTTTTGCTTTATTATCTTTTATTAGCAGTGAAGAGATGACAGGAAATGAAATTCTGCATTCAGAGATGGGAAAACAACATAACCAAATGTTGTGGTTTATGGTTTGCACCTTAACCCCAAGGCCACCATGGGAGCCCAATCAAATTTTAATTTAACTTTAGTCATAGCTGTAAGACATATCCATAAATTTAATATGTTTCAAGGCTCTGGGGATTTGCTTATTTTTTTGTTTTTACAACTCTGGTCACATTTTGTAGTTTTGGCCACCATTCATATCAGTAATAACACCATTGTTCTGGCCATTTTAACTGCTGGGATACGGGAACATGGTGACAGTGCTAAAGACGATCAGGTTTTATTTGCACTCACAGGTTAGAAAAACTTATATGAAGGGAAAACAAAGGTGAACAGTAAAATTGTTTCTTGCAAGCATCTGAACGGTTTGCTGCCCTAATGCATCACAATGACAAAACAATATATTGTCAGTCATTATTAGGGGTGGGAATCTCTGGGCACCTCAAAATTCGATTCTGATTTCAACGTTTCGATTCTAAAACAATTATAGATGCGTCTCGATGCAAACAATTTCCGTGCGTGATTTAAAAAAAAATATACCTATAAATCTGAGTTTGATAGATTTTGACATATACAGTATATGTTTTGTCCACTGAAGTTTTTATTTTGTTGTCATTCCGTGCTCCATGCTTAAGCCTTAAACATGCTTGTGAAAGTCACCTTCTCTCACCGTGATCTTCCATGTCAGAGGCTCAGTCATGTTTAAAGGTGGAGAACTGGCTTGTTAAAACATGAAACAGGAGGTGGTCAGGTGTCATGTGATAAAGTAGATCAACAGCCTTTGTGTTTTGCCTGATTATTTTATGCATATCTTATTAGATCATGTGTACATGCATAAAACCTTTTTTTGTGCCATTTTTATGTTGTTGTTTTTTCTGCACTCTAGCCTAAACTCTAAATTGTTGTCAATTATCCCATCCTCTTTCACTCACTCTGTTTTCTGGTTTGAAGATGTCTGGAATCAGTAACGTTTAAATAAAAATCAACACATTTAAAAAAAAAGTATACAAATATATATATATATATATATATATATATATATATATATATATATATATATATATATATATATATATGTGTGTGTGTGTGTGTGTGTGTGTGTGTGTAATATATTTTTTGTATTGCATGGACATACAGTAAATAATTCAAACTTAGCGTCTGTTTGTGAACATGAACACTGAGCTCTCAGGCATTTTTGTTGAGGTACGATGTTAAAGAGCTTGGATAAATGTTAAAATGTTTTATAGATTTAAAAGAAGAGGAAAACATCTAAATGTTGTATTTGAGAAAGTAATGAGGAGATGGCAAAAATGAGACTCCAAAATGGGTTTCAGTCTCGTGGTTGAACCAAACTAAAACCAGCTTCCCAAAATATCTCAATTTAATATTTACAGGCTCTGTTTTCCCTTTTTTCTAGCCAACAACTGTCCATCCCATCACCACCATCTCCTCGTCAGCACATACCCTCAAGGCTCTTTTGTGATTTGGAAAATAATTTTCTCTGCTGTGGTTTCTTGGTTACTGGATTTTTCTTCCAACCCCAGTGACGTAATACCTCATCTTCCTCTCTACACATGCATCAGTGATGTGTCTTTGTCTTTGCAGAGGCTCGTATCCAGAAGCACAGCCTGCAGACGGCGCAGAACCTCCTGCAGGAGGAGGTGGCACATGCTGAGGAGCAGTCAGAGGTAAAGCAAACAAACAAAAAGCTCCTAAAATGGATCTCTTATTCTCTGTTCTTGGGGAGAATCGAACAGTCTTTCATCACTTTGGCAGAACAGTGGATGATTCTTGAACAGCCTGCAGTCTAGCTGACAGCCCACCCACTTCTGTGCAATCTGATCTCTAAAGACATGAGGCATATACATAGAGGGAGCAGTACAACAATGTCTGAGAGCAACTAAACCCACTCCTACCATGGGAGTCTCTGCAGAAACCCCTGCACATACTCTTCATGTGTTCTGTCAATCCTGCAATCAGATTTTACAATTGAAAGGATTTTGTATATACATTTGATCTTAGGAATGAAGCAACATTATTTCAGCAAGTGCCCTTGTAAAGAAAGGGCTAAAGGAGCATTTTGTATGTTTCTTCAAAGAACATTTATTGCATTCAGTAATTTAAAAAATACAATAAGATAGATTTATTTTATGGACTGCATTGAATTTTGGCTGCAAAATGGATGTTTTTTGTGCTTCCAGTTAGATCAAATCACGTGTTGACTTATGCATATCCTATCAGGCAAATTCCTAGTAGGCTTTGTGTAAACATGAAACATATAAAAGTAGGAACATCCTTGGAATAAAAACAATTATATTTGGACAGTCTGTATGATTTATTTTTGTCCTGAATATGCATCACATACAAAAAGCTTCTTCTGTTCAAACGATACATTAGCAAGTAGTCCTGTTTATATCTTGCATGTTCTTTTGGCATCGATTAGGACAGCAAGGAAGAGTTATTCACAGATGAAACCCACACTGCTGCTCCAGGCTTGGATTGATTCGTTTGGCACACCTCCCCCACGTCGCACTGCTCCAATCAATACCTCCATGGCTCAGTCATTAGAAAGCCTGTTCCACTCATTGATTAAGCAACACCCAGAACATGCCAAACAGCCTCACTCAGCCTCAGTACATTTGTATATGAGACGGACGTATCAGTAAATGTTTGGTACAGGTCTGTTATTTCATACCTTCGATCACTCGATAAATACACTCATAGCAGTTTGAAATATATGTGCGTCTAACTGTAGCTCTGTGTTTAAGTAGACCTGAATCAATACATAGTCTTTGTCTCTTCTTCTTTGTGACTATCTAAGTTGTTTGAGATTTGGCACTTGGCGGGTTGTTCCTTCTTGATTTTTGTGACAAGAAAAGCAGCAGTTTCCAAAACATCTTTCAGAATTCAGAAGTAATCACAACCGTGCCACTGTGACTGTGAAATTCAGGAAAAGCATGTTTTCCCTTGGTCCCGGTGTCAGATAAAAATCCCTGTCTTTAAAGACTGTGGCCGACAGTTTCTTCTTCAATGCCTAAAGTCAAACAAGCTTCCTTGTTAGGAAGATTTCTTGTCAGGTACCAACATGAAAACGGATATCTGATGGAGGAAACAAAACTTCTCGTTGTCCTCTGTTCTCATATAAATCACTCATAAGAGGGCTGCAGTGGTTTAAATCACACCTCAGCATTTAAAGTAAGCTTGTTTTGGCTATATTTTCACAGATATGTGGGCACACAGACCGCTTTAGGTTTTAACTCCAGTTCACAGCTTCATTTTAGCTGCTGATTATGTGTTAAAGCTGTCAGATTGCTGCCAAGAGGGGACTGATGTTCTTAGGGACTGCACAATGTTTTTCGTTGGTGTTGTTTTTGTCATGCACACACAAGTACAAAAAAACCTTTAAAAAACTAGTTAAAGGTGCAGTAAGCAATGCTGCACAGAGAACAAGTATTGTTCATCTGTATACTTGTATCTAGGGTCGCGTAAGATTAATTGATAAATCAATCTTCAGAATAATTTGTGGATAAATCGTTTTGTCAGCAAAATATATGGATATGTGGAACAACCTCAAAATATAAAGCTTACTTTCATATAAGACAAACAAAAGCTCCAAAAACTCACATTTGAGAAGCTGAGATCAAGGAATATTACTCAAACAATTTATAATTTATTAATTAATTTTCTGACAAATTTTTGAATAATTAATTACATAAAAAAAATAATGAGCTTTGCCTGTAACAGCTGTTGTATGTTGGCAGTAAGGCCAATAACATTCACTGCGACCTAAGGTTGTTTAACGGCGTCCACACCAGATGGAGAAACTCTCCCTTCACAGTGGGGGAAGACACAGTGGGAGGAGATGTAATAAACCACAAACTCCACCAATCACACGACAGGGTTGGCCAGTGGCAAGTGACTGTTAATGGAAGGACGTTGAACAATGTGAGAATTAACATTTATGGAGCTTACCCATTGCAAATACTAACTAACTACTCAGCTCAGTTTAGCACTTTGAGATTTCACTTGAAATGTAAAGGGCAATATAAATAAAATGTATTATTATTATTATTATTAACTCGGCCCCGGTGCCTTGTTCTCCATTTTCCATTACAGATTTAGTACCACCTCATTCTGCCGTGACCTAACAGCCAGAGGACAAATTTAGTTTCAGCTGGAGGCAGCAAAAAAAACTATTTGTGTTTTTTCAGGACACCCCCATCTGTCGCTAGCAATGATAATGCAGTGATTAGTGACAATTCTCTCAGACCAATCAGTAGTCCACAGGTTTTCACGTCACCTTTTGGTATCACCTCAGCTGGCTTGGAACCGTCACATGGTACTAAAAACAGTACCTGTTGGCAGGTACCAGGGACTTTTTTTCTTAATGGAAAACCAAAAAAAAGGCAAGTAGAGGCAAGTCGAGTAGGTACCATGTAATGGAAAAACGCCATTTGTCTTTGTTTTAGCCTTTAAAACTGACTTGTCTTTTTGTGGCCTGCCCAGATTAAGACTAGACGATTTCCTAGGCAGATATTGACTTCGGACTATATTGGGTGGAAGCACAGCCAAAGCACTGCTACATGGGCGCAGAGATAACGCAGCATCTTAAATCCCCCAACGTCCCTCAACATACTCGGCGTGAATAGTTGGATATGTTTCCTACAGTAGACAGCGAATGCCGATGAATATGGCGGATTTTGTGAGAGACCAAGAGGATGACTTCTCAGACCCACTAAACAGCTGTCCACAGAGAAATCGATCACTGTAAACATGACGCATGGTTATTTTACGGGATAGATCAACCCATATTAGACCTGTACTCACAGAGTTGCTGCGTGATATCTCGGCGCCATGTAGCGTGCTTCGGCTGTAGGCTACGTCCAACCAATGTAGTCTCAAATCAATATCTGCCTAGGAAATCGTCTAGTTTTAATCTGCATTGCTATTCGAACTCGTTGTTAGTTTATTTTGATTTAATCTCATATACACCATCCTGCTGCCGTAAATGTTTATTAATCTGCAGTTAAAATAGTACCCAAAAATGCACTATTTACTACTGTTTTATTTGCTTAAAACAACAGTGGCCAGCAGTTTTAACGAATACTGTGCCATTTTTTTATGTTGTCAGTAGAATGATTGGGCTTCAGACAGGGTAGGGACGTCGTATAGTATAAAGAGACAGACAAACACATTGTTGTTTTTGTCTTTTCATTAGATTTGATAAGAGAAACTATGACAGTGAGAAAAGTAAAGAATAAAACAAGACTTATCCTTTAAATCTATGTGCTGTGTCCCCTGGTTTAGGACTTTTCTAGATATCAGTATCTTTAAACAACACTGGGGTTTTGACTTGAGAACCACTTTTAGTTGTTAAACAGCAGGTCAGTCAGAGAGTAAAAACCAGGTCACTGGGAGAAATCAGGTTACACGGGACAGTGAGAACACATTTAGGGATGAAACTATCAATCAGTTGCTTAATTCAGAAATACGTCAACCATTTGAATAATCAATTAGTCATTTAAGACATTTTTTTCAAGCAAAAATGCCAAACATTTGATGATTCCAGCTCCTCAAATGCAGGTTTTTCAGCTTTTCTGTGTGATAAACAGAAAATGTGACATTGTGATGGGCTGAGCCCTTTCATCACACCACACTGATCTCACATACCCTATATAATACCTTACCTGAACAAAATCTTTGTCATGCAAATTTGTTTTTGTAAAACCCTGTTTGAGACCTGTTTATGTTGTTTATACATGACGATGAAATAAGGTTCCACTAGCCGAAATGTTTCTTTAATCCCTTACCCCTATTATGGATCCCTCGTTTACATGACTGATGAAATGAAAATGTGAATAAACCCTCTTCTTTTTAGTCCCAGGCCTGAGAAACTAAATCACAATTGGCTTTTAAACAATCTTTGGGGTTTATGCAGTGATTACTTCACAAATATAACTTCTGTCCTCAATGTTCAGCTCAACCAGACGAAGCTTCTCACATCCTGGGAACACATACAGAGACAGATCACACGGCTTTCAAGCGTTGCCAAAAGTAACAGTTGCAGCATATGGATACATGGACCTTTTGTTAGCTGAGTAAAATGTACTCACAGTGAAATTGTGTAGTGGCCAAACTATGCCAAAGTTCGTGGGGAAACATGCCCGAGCTAATTAAATCCTCTTTATACTTACAGGAGTTTGTTTGAACGCGTCCCCGCGGTCGGACCTCCCTTTGTGTGTTGTCCTGTCCACTGATGTCGGTTTATTTATCTGCCCTGCTTCACAGGAGCTGCTGGAGAAATTCATGGAGGGAAACATAATCCTGGATGAGTTCCTGGACTCCTTCCAAAGCTCCAGGAAGACATATCATATCCGCCGGGCTCAAGCGGAGAAGATGCAGGAGGTCGCACAGGCCAAGCGGCAGCCGACTAAAACCAAGAGAGCGGAGGAGAGCAAAGAGGTTAAGAAGGACTCGGAGCAGCCTCAGGAGCCTCAGCGGCCCAACGGCTTCGTAGCACAGGGACCCCTTAGAGTGTTCCAGGTACGCTACGGCCTCACGCCAGCCATCCTCCTCCCTCATTACCCTGTTTCTCCACCTGCCTCAGCTCCAAGCTATCAAAGTAGCATCCCCACATCTGAACCCCAACTGGGACAGACCCACATCCTCAGCCCCAGCACCCCTCTCCCAGGACACGGTCAGCCAGTTGGCCTCAGAGTCATCGGACAGTTACCGGGTGGCTGGCCCGCTAACGGGCGGCCGGTGAGAGTGCAGCAGCTTTACAGGCCGAACCCTCAACAGCCTGAACCCCCGTACCGATAAGTTTCAGGAGGGAGGAGGAAGATGAAAAGCCGGTTTGAGAGATCTTCCAAGACATGGAACCAAACAGTGGCTGTTAAAATCATGTAAGCAAAGACTGATCCAGAGACAGGCAGCACTGCAGACGTCCATTTCTGTTCTCCATCCATGACACACACATGTAACCAGAGCAGAGTCAGGTAGGCAGCAGGTGACTAGGAACCAGGAGGGAGGACTAGGGATGGGCTCCGATAGCCAGAACAGTTAAGCTCCGACGTTAAAGAATCTCTTATGAAACCTTTTATCTCTCCTTTAGTTTTTCATTTATAATGGAATAAATTTAGACCAATCCGGCGGCCGATTTATGTGGCTTGTAAGCGCCTTCACCAGTGGAACACATTTACCCTGAGAGTAAAAGCGGAGATGTTCGGGTTAATCAGGGTCAGCAGTTGCTTCCCTTTTGTCAAGTTATTCAATCTCAAACCACCTGCCTGAAATTAAATCTGACGAATATTAGGGAAAGAAAAAAAAAACATTAATGTAGCGCTTCTGTTGACCTCCACATTCTGGATGTATATGAACATGAACTAAGCTGTCATTAAATATTGTAGTGTTTCTGCCTCCTCCGCCAAAAATAAGTGATTACATATCTTCTTATTTAAACCTTTAATTACTTGCAAATGTTTACAGCTAAACCTGAGATGCAATAATGGATTTCGAAGGATTCAGACTCGATAAAATGCTATCGAACCCCATCCCTAGAGAGGTTTGATTTTATTATTATAATTTTAATTTTATACTGTACACATAGGGTTGCGAAGCACAACTTCAACACTGAAGAAAAAAAGGATCCCATTGTTCATTCATACAACTTTAGGACAGAGAGAGGCTTTGAGAAGAGTCATCAACATGAATGATGACATCAATAAAGTGGTGTTTAATATAAACTCTTTTTGTTTTTCATCTTATCAAAGAATAACATTCATACTTGGAAATGTTCCCAAGATCGTGAATGCTCATATTAGATTGCTGCAGAGTTAAAACAAAAAACCGAGCAGGTGGTATTTATTAATAATTCCCAGACTGTAACCTGTGTATTATTTGCAGTGTCATGTGTGTTGGCATCACAGATGATTCCCCAACGCCGTCTGCCTTCTTGTGCGATTTCATGAGCAGTGTTTGAGCTCACACAATTTATTTATTCATGTAAATCCTATTTTAAATGGCTGACTTCAAAGCTTCTTGTTTACCGTGCTAAATGAAGAGCTGCATCTCTCTTTCATGGCAGCCAGTGTTTTTATTTCTCCTCCCCCCAAATTGAGATGCAGAGTGAGAGGAATTTAATCTCTATGAGAATGCTGGCACTCTGCAAGCACACAGTGGAGGATAAGGAGGTTTAGAAAGTTTCCTTATCATTTTGCTTTCCTATTTTCTCATTATTCATCCTACAGCATTTAAAGAGAAAAGCTTTCAAATATAATTATTTGATGGTTCTGCTCTTTTTCTCATTAATAAGTCATATAAGTGCATGATTACAACAGCTTGACAAAGTACATGAAAATGCCTTTTGCAGGCCAGTGCCCAGTCGCAGTACATGAAGCATCTTTTAAGATTTACATTGTAATGAAAGAGTTGTTCTTATTAGGAATTATTATTAAATAAGCAAGAGAAATGCATTTCAAGGCTTTGATGATTCATTTTTTACAACCTGGGTCATATTTGTGGAGTTTTGGCCATCATTCATATCTAATAACACTCTGAAATCTATCTGCTGAGATCTGTGAATGAAGCTACACAGCTAAAAAAGAATAAACAATAAAAAAAAAACAGGACGCTTCACACCTTAAAAATAAAGTCATCCAGCAAACCCTGTACTTTGGGATACAGAAATGCAGCTTTTATATGACAGTATGATGAATTAATGAGTTTGTTTGTTTGTTTGTTGTTTTGCTTTTTGTCTTACTATTTATTGTGGGGGTGAAAGTGAAAACCAGCAATTATATTCCAGAACTATGAAAGCGGTCAGAGCATCAGACAGATTGTAAACAACGCTCCAGATTAATCCAATTTATTTGGGTGAAAAAATGAAGGTGAATATTAAAATAATTAACCCAACTGCCCCTTTACTGTTTGCTTGTTTACAACCTGTCTGTTGAACGTAATGTGCACATTCACAGATCTTAATTTGATTAGAATGTTATTATAATAGTGAAATAAATACTGATATGGGATGAGAGCGATATCAATCTTCTCATCTAACGCCAAGACAAAAAAATAAGCGTAAGGAAAAAAAATGAACATCTTAAGGACATTTTTGTGTAATGTAACTGGGCACTGGCTTCAACCAAACATGCAGTTCTGTGTCCACTCAGGAAAACAATGAATCTGTACCCATGGATCTCATGTTGCCCCCCCCCCCCTCCAACCACAAACAGGTGCCACCAAATCACCTCATTCCTTTGTTGTAGTGAGAGTTGACCAAATGAAGGTTGTAATCATTATTGCTTGAGTCCTTAGTGTTGTCTGAAGAACTCACTGTCAAAGCAGACTTATTGGGATTTAATTTAGGCCAGATGATTCATGTCAGATTGGACGCTTATGTGTTCTGAAATGTCCTCAAAATGTAAAGTGCTTGTTTCTGCGACTGTGGTTTTGTTTGTCTCGTCCTATTATATTGTGTGTCCCTATTTCCTAATATCGATATTAATCCCAGCAGCCTTCTTTCAGGAAAAAAAGCAAGCAGTAATGGAATGGATGAGTAAAATGTTGCTTTAGAAGTTACATTTTAAAATAAGGTGCTGCCACTCACTGAGCCAAACAACCCTCAAACATCTCGGATGATTTGCATCTGCAGTATCTGAGATGAAGGAGCCGTGGCTGCAGGCTTTCATACCAGATGATTTTAAGGCAATGTCAAAGCCGATCAGCGCTGCAGTGAAGACGCGCTAATAATATCCAAATCATTTCCATCATCTCATGTGTTCAGCAGCCTCAGTACAGTATGTGTGAATGTACACGTGTAGCAGGCAGAAAGGAAATGTCAACTTGTAGGAAATTCTGATCTTTGGCCTCATTACACAAAGAGAGGAAAAAATAAAGCCATTCGCTAAATAACAGCAGGCTTTAACAGTGCAATCAAATGCAAAAAAATGTACTCATGCAGAGTATTATATTATAATTAGTGATGCAGTCATGTTTTCATCTCATAATGTTGCAGCTGGTAAAGCGAGAGCTAAGTTTTTATTACTTTATAAACTTTATCTGTTATTAGTTTATTAGTGTACCCCCAGGTATCAATACAGTTTTACCTTATTAATAATACATCCTAATTCATTTGTTGATTATGTTTTGAATAAATCAGAAATTAGCAAAATAACTAAAGTAATCAAATAAATGCAGTGAAGTTCAAAAGTACAATTCTTTCATCTGAGATGTAGTGGAGTAAAAGTATAAAGGAGCAAAAAATGGAAGTTCTCAAGTAAAGTACAAGTACCTCAAAATCGTACTTAAGTACATTATTTGAGGAAATAGTACTCAGTTACTATCCACCCCTGTCTGTCGCTAAAAAACATTACCTTTTGTGAATAACAAAATTAAACTTGCTGCATCCCAAGTGGTCAAATAAGTTATTGCGGATTTTACAGATCTTCAGTGCACTGAAAAGTATTCAAATAAACCATGAAGGGGTGAAAAACTGTCTTCGGTTAAACTGGTCAGACTTTGTAGATATGTAGACGACGTCACTTAATTTGAAGGGAAACCACTCGTACACAAGACTAATAACTGACAGAGAAGAAGAAGTCAATTTAAACCATTAATTCCTTTTAAACAAATGCAAACTACAAAGCTACAGACTCTGTCGCATTATTTCAGATTTACAGAGGCAATAAATGTTTGATAGGAAAAATGATAAAAGCACTTAACTTAATGCCAGCAGACATGTGTCTGGAAGGTCACGGGTTTATACAGCTGGTCACGCTGGGAGAGAAAATCATGACCAGAAACTGTCAGTGAGATGATGCTCCGCATGAAAGCCTCATCTGCCCTGTAAAGTGGGTAATAGACAATAATAGAGCTTCATACAGAAAAATTTTTAACTGATAGGGCTCAATAAATCGTAGCTTTTGGACAGAATTATGATTGACACTTTAAGAAGATAATTTGTCAACGTTAATTACATGCAGCTCTGGGTTATTCCTACGGGCCATTTTGAAACCGGTATTTACAGTATGAAGCTGCTGAGTCCCAATCATGCTTAAATATTTATGTCAAGTACATTAGTCCAGCTTTTCTCTGTATGGCTACAGATATAATAAACCGTAAATGTGATGAATATTCTTGCTGGCAGCAGCGGACCAGCTGATGGACCGTCTGAACATTTGCTTTTGTGTTGAATCTGTTCAGTGAAAACATTTCTAGAACAATAGTTTAAACAGATTGTGCAACATTTGTTCACTCCCAGCCACTAAAACAGAAACAGCTGCTTCACTCACTTCAATCTTTTCCACTTAAAGTAAGTGAAAAAGTAAAGTAAAAATAGCAATACCACAGCATAAAAAATACTCCTGTCTGTACTGTATTACCAACAAAATGTAAAAGGTACTCCTGATGGAGAGTGGCTCCTGTCAGTATAATACTTTTGGATCATTCTTATTGCTGTATTAATATGTAAGCGGTACTTCAATGTTGCCATTGCTCAAGGTGGAGCTAATTTAAACTACTTCATAGACTTTTAGTAGTTTAATCTGTAACAACGGATCATATTCTATAAACTTGTCTGTAAAACTTCATCAGACAGCTAAATTTGACATGGGGGAAACTGAAGTCATGTTTGCTAGAGTACGTGATTTAAAATAAAATTCATAAGCAGAATCAAAAATTGCTGCTTTAAGCAGGCAGTCTTATTGGGAACTCAAGGTGGTGTGCGTGTTGGTAAAATGGAAACACAGCGGTAATTACACACCAGAAATAGGTCCTCTGTTAAAGGTAGCTCCATTAGCTCCGCTAATTAATGAATCATTTAATAGTTAATTAAAAGGAAGAACAGTTGCTCAGTGGTTAGCACAGTCACCTCCCAGCAGGCAGGCCTTATAACGCTCCTTTCTGAGTGAAAGTTACATTTTCTCCCTCAGTCCAAACATAAAAGGTGATTTATAAATTTAAAATTGCCTGCAGGTGTAAATCACCTTTTGTGCGCTATATGTATGTCGAATTATATATTAGAAAATTGCACCTTCCAAATCAGGAACCTGGCATTTTAGTTAATAATATGACTGATGAACATGTATTTCTCACATTTTTCACAAAGGAAAACACAAATAACTTTTACAACATGCCTGCGTTTGGTTGTCGGGATGACGTGCTTTTGAATTAATTAACAACACTGTAGTAACAGTAACTTAGGTAATAACAGTAGGTGACTTCTTTTTTTGGAACTTTACATAAAAACAGGGTAAATAACAAAATGTAAAAAACTAGGGTACTAATGATTATTTGTTTCTAGAGCTGTAACTGTCGTCAAATAGTTTGTTGTCTGATCAACGGTCTAAAAAAACAAAAAACAATATATTTAATGTACAGTGTTATAAAACCAAGGACAGGTTTGAGAAGCTGGAAGCAAACAATGTTACTTGATAAACGACTCAACTATCAAAATTGTTAGTGATTTATGGTTTCATTCAGTGTTTTATTTCAGCATTAAAAACAACATTTTATAACTATAGATATTTAGTCTTTAATGGTCATTAATGGGCTGTAAGCAGTATGAATACCAAATCATCTGGTATCATACTTTAGGACATAAACACTGTACTTTACAAGGCCTCTGGTGTATTTAACAGGATGGAAAGCAGTGGTTCTCAAGCTTTTTTCAATGAGGTACCCCCTTTGAACAGTTTTTTAAGTCATGTACCATCTAACCAGCGTGAATAATTTTTGTTAAAAAAAAATCAATGTAAAGAGAAACAATACAGCGATGTCAGTGATAGATTTACTAAACAACAGCCTCGTACCTGGAAAACATTTAAATGCTAATGAAAAAAGGCAAAAAAAAATTAGAAAAAGACGGTAGAAAGAAGGAAGTAAGGAAAGAATAGGTTGAAAATAGTAACAAAAACTTTGACACAAACAAATAAAAGACACAAACTTCAAAAGGACAATAAAAACTTCGGAAAAAAAAAAACAGTAGAAAGAAGGAAGGCAACACTAGGGCGACAAAAATCCAAAAAGCAACAAACTTTGAAAAAAGTGACAAAAACTTTGAAAATAGCAGAAAAAAATAAGGAAGAAAGGCAAGAATAGGTCAAAACAAAACAAAACCTTCTAAAAATAGCAATAAAAATAGACAGTAGAAATAACTACAGCCTTGTAACTGAAAAACCTTTTCAAAAGATCTTACGTACCCCCTGCAGTCCTCCAAAGTACCCCTAGGGGCACACGTACCCCCATTTGAGACACACAGATCTAAAGGATGTCATGGAAAATGTACGTTTTACTGTAAAAATATACTCTAATGAATTAAATGAATAATTTAACAATCATTTTGGTGTATAAATGAAGGCTGCTGGGAAAGTTCTTCTGCATGCTCAGCTATACATAAGCAATCTATATGACCATGTTGACATTATTGAAGACTTACTGTAAGTGGGATAACATCTCTTCATGCTACGTGCGTGTGTGTGTGTGTGTGTGTGTGTGTGTGTGTGTGTCTTGCCAACACTCAAAACATTCAAGTGACCTTAAACAACATGTTTACATGTAAATGATTTCCATTTTGCTTCCCATATGGATCCAGGAGTTGTCAATAAAATAAATTTGCCATTCTGATTTGAATTTTTTCTTCCTGTTTGTCATGAGTTTAAGTCAGGTAGTTGATCCCCAGTATTTTTCTTTGCAAAAGACTAGTGTTTGGACAGAAATGTCCTTTAATCATAATTACGACTTTAAAATTAAAACATAATACAAATATTTTGACTTTATTATCCAAAATCAGTCAAACTGTGGCCCTATAACTGTTGTACAAAACAACATATTTCTTCAGAGCAAATTTTCACAAAAAAACGATTCTGTAAATTTGACTGTTAGCTAAACCTCAACCCCCACACAGCGATTTTCCAATCATAACGTCATAGACATATACAAGCATATACAAGCAACGGTATATATAGATAACTTTTTATTCCGCAACACCAAAGATTTTTTTGTACCTTAAAATAATGTTACCAAAAATTGTTTCAGTGATTCATCAACTCGCAACTCGGTTGCCAGATTGGGCAGCGGATCTGTAGTTCGAATGAAACATACGACAGCGGTAATGGCCAATTCCGCTACCAACCTGTAGGGGGACCAAAGAGGAAAAGTGCTTTTGTGTTTTAAGAGGTTGGATGGTGGTTTAGTTGATCATTTGTTTATTCCTTAAAATCAAAAATACAAGAGCTAAAGTGTAAGGACTGGAGTTAAGATTGTGCTTGTCTGCTTTGACGTTAGCATATCCGGCTAACTAGCTAGCTCACTACCTACATGCCTGCAATGGGCAAGCAGAAGAAATGGTGGTTTTAGTAGTACTGAGGTATTTACAAATTAGTCTTGCATCGCCAGACCTTCCTCCACAACACTGCCGAGGAAGGTCTGACGAGTCCACACAACATTCCGGGATGGGAGAAAAACATGCTCTGGTTTATTGGCATTTCTTTAAACCAATCACAGTCCTCATGGGCGGTGCTAAGCACCGGACGGCGCAACGGTGCCTCTGCCAAAAAGCCTCTGGAAGGAACTTGTTTTGGTGAAACATGGATGTTCTAAAGTTGTTTTTGTCATGCAACAACATCTCAGATTGGACCGATTTAAAATGCCAACACAAAGAAACCGGAAGGTGATGGACAAAATGAGGGACATCCGGCAGAATTTCAGGCGGCACCTGAACAATCCCGGAAATTAAACATTGTCGATATAATTATAGTTAATATCATTTTGGATCAATGCAAAACATCCTTTGTTGCTACTGTTATTTAATAATTAGCATAGTCTACATTTAAGGTCAGTGGTTGGTTTAATAGATGTGAGGACTTCTTCATTTCTTATCACATGGGGTATAAAATGTGACTGCTATTAGTGGCTCTATCAGATTATAATACACTGCTGTGTCTTTTCGCTCAGCCCTCTCATCTCTGTCTGGCTTTTTTCCCTTTTTTTCTTCTTCTTCACAGTTGCTTCAGGCTCACTGTGCCAATCCAGTTTTCTTTTCATTGTTATGCAGATGAAGCCCAGTTAACTCGCCTCTGTAAATCCAAGCAGGATGAAAGCTATTTCAGAAGAATCTGCCTCACTGATAGAAAATGTCGGAGCCAGTGTTAAATGAAACTTCACTGCTGGATCACCTGCAGAGACACACTGCTGCCATAACAACGTCCATCTCTCCAACATGAAGCAGTAGGGGACTTTATCAGTGATACACAACTGCAGGGGATTGTTGGGGATAAGTGTGAACATCAAATGTTTGTGTTAAACATCACTGAGCATATGAAATAGAGTCTGCTGGCAGAACTGGGACAGTTTGAAATATGTGTTTTCATACCAGCAATAATTGTTTATAATACTTTTTTATGCTAATCATGCTAAATCATAGCAGCTCTCTGGTGCTCTCTAGTGGAAAGGCTGGCTGTTAGTTTCTGCTATGATTTTTTTATGTTTACGTTATACACGTCTTATACTGCGAAGTTGTCAGGATGAGTCCTCGCTGCCTTGTATACTTTAATCCCCTTTAATACTGAAAATAATTACAAGTAGTGGTGGTAGAAGTATTCAAATCTTTTAGTCAAGTAAACATAGAAATACAACAATCTGCAAGTACTCTGTTACACTTACACTACACAGTTTTGTAAGTATTTTTTAGATTAATAATCTGAATCTGCAAAGTCAAACAAATGTAGTGGAGTAAAATGTACTATATTTGCCTCCAAATGTTGTGAATACGAAGAAGTATAAAATGAAAATACCCTAGTAAAGTACAAGTCCCTGAAAGTTGTACTTGAGTACGGTACTGGATACTGACTCTTTTACAAAAGTCCTGCATTCAAACTCCTACTTAAATAAAAGTAGGAGTACCTCAAATTTGCACGTAAGAACATAACTTGAGCAAATGAACTTTCATATTCCACAACTGTCAATCATAATTCAGGTTTTGTTTTGACATAAACAATGTAAAGAATACCAAAAAAGACATAAAGAATGCACGAAAAGTCAATGAATTGTAGAAATAAAGGTTTATTCATACTAAGGATGTTATTTTCCCTGAGAAGACGTTTCAGTGTTACACAGTATTTGTATTTTTTAATATAGACTGCTCCCAAATAAAATCAACTTATTTGGCTGCTATGTCCACAGTTTCCTAAATATCAACGCATACAAGATGTGTCAACATGACAAAAAATAGCATGCGATTAGTGTTTTAGTAGAAATAATGAGAAAACTCAAAAGGCCTGTCCTACTTTTTATTTCCTTTCACAGTCTGTTATAGCACACAGATTTTCATTATAACAGGCTCAGGCCCTAATCTCCTCTAGAAGTACCCACTGTGCCATCCAGTATTTTACCCCTTTCATTTTCTATGCGTCAAAACTTCAATCCCACTTTTTCCCCTCTTCCACACATTACCTAGTCACAAGTGCCGAAGGTGCTTTGATTGTAATGAGCTGCTGAGCAAAGTGCTTAACTCACAATTGTGTCTGAGTGTTTGTTGTCACGTTGAATGTTTCAGCCTAGAGGCAAAAAATGAGGTGACAATTCATTCAAATATTCACTGGAGGAAGCACATATTTCTTTACCAGTTTACTCCTTGTCAAGGAAGTCTGACTTAAAGTGAAACTTTTCTTTAAAGGAAGTGACTTTTTACACTTTATAATCCACATCCTGAAACTCCTCTCCAAACCGCTCACATTTTGGTGATGTCCACAGAGTCGTGAATGTCGATCACTTGAAACCCCAAGTTGTCTATCCCCAACTTCTGCTGGTTGTTGTGATTTTCTTGGTTATGGGCATTGTGGTTTTTATGGTCTGCGTCTGTCTCGAAGCATTGGACGCAGTGTGGCGTGGTGACCCGGACGCTTTTTGAAAAGTTTGAGAAGTCCACGCGGTACTTTCCTGTCGTGGTACGGGAGATGATGGGCAGGAAACTGTATCCCCACTGGATCTCCTGAGGGATGTAGGAGGTTCGGACCTGACAGGAGGAGCTGGTGGACTCGGCTGTCCCGTCTAAAAAGACCACCAACTCAAAGTCCTGGTGGGCAAGAGAGTCGGCTGACAGCTCGTAGAATGGGCTTGATCTGTTGATCACGTGGTAAAGGGTGATAGGGCAAACAAAGAACAAGTTATCCTTGCCAGCATCGATCATAAAGTCAATGTCCACCTGGTCCAAAATGATGGTGTCTCCATCTGATGTAGTTGTTGTTTTAAGCAGCTTTCCATAGATCTGGCTGCCGATTAATAAGGTCTTTCGAAGGTTTGCCACTCTGATCAGGAGACAAAGACTTCCTTTCTTCAAGCAGATGACAGCTGTATGGCTAAAGGTGACAGTCTTTGCCCTTTTTTTGGGTAAGGAGATTTTTGCCAAGACAATGCCACACATGAAACAATTGATAAAGACGCCAACTAGAGATTGGATGATAATTAGAGCCACAGTGCCGGCACAGTGCCCAGTTAGCGTCCTGCCACCGTACCCAATCGTCGTCTGGGTCTCCAGGGAGTAGAGGAACGCTGTTGTCAGGCCATTAACATTGTCTATACACTGGATATGTCCATCTGTGCGGTTCTGCCCCATCAGATCCCCATTGCTCCTTGCGATCCAGTACCACAGCAGGCTGAAAATGAACCAGCTACCTGTGAACGAGGCCACAAATAGAAGGAGAACAAAACGCCAGCGGATCTCCATAAACGTGGTCCAAAAGTCCACCAGGAACGCAAATTGGTTGCTGTATTCAATGTTGCCAAACTCAATGTTGCAGTGCCCATCTTTAGTGACCAGGCGAGATTTACAGCTTCTGCGTCCAGCTGGCTGGATGTGACCCTGGAGCACCTGGGGCATCCTTGAGCTGGAGAGGGCAGGATTAATACACATTTCAGAGCAGGAACGCACCAAATATTAGTCAAAGTCAGGTCAATGTTGAAGGGCTTCATCTGTACATCTTACGACACCCATTATTCTGAAACTAAGTTTTAGGTAGAGATTTAGGTAAATTTAGGTTTTAATAAGGGAAAACAAGGGAGCAACTTTTTCAGTCCTGATACCAAAACCTGTGCTTTTGGTATCGTCCAATACCAAGTACTGATCCGGTACCAATGTTTAATTAATAAGCTGTGTGCCTCACTGTGTGGAAGTGACTGGGATCCCTTTTTGTATGTGTAAGGCAACATCAGCCCTGACTTAAACTTTCCTAACTATGTAAAACAAATTGTAACAAATAAATACATGAATATAAATGTACTGATTTGTTATTTATTATTAAAATAATAAATTGTGCACCAACAATCTTTAAAATTAACATGAATTGCAATTCAGGTGTAAACCTTTTTTAAATGCAGCAACAAATTGGTCCAAACTACAGGAATTAAAATTCAAGTATAACAGGTATGTAATATAATAGAGTTGAACAGATGGTCCTGATTGTCCACAATACCAGTAATGGCTAGATATCCAATATCAGTATTGGATCGGTGCGTCCCTAGGAAGAACTCTTTCACTGGGAAAGAAGGAAGAAATCAACAGCGAGTTGAGCCTTAAACAGGCTATGTCAAAAACATGTTGAATATTTCTTTACTTTAACAACCACAAAGTGAAGTGGCACAAATTTGTTTGTTTGGACAATTTGTGTTTCTGCCTAATGTGAAGCATACATCTGGGATATTCTATATTTCTCTTACTGTCCACACAATGAGAATAACAAAACCAACAATTATGTTTAATGATCCTACTAACAAGTATTGTGAGTGTATCCAAAGCCTGATATATCTTTTTCTCTCTGCCATAGAGCTCTAAACACATTCACAATCATGCCGCTGTGAATTCTCACAAGAGCACCAAATGTGAATTAATCCTCCGCTTAAAATAGGCTTCAACAAATGTACTATTAAATCCTGTTTGAGTAATGTTAAATAAGACAGAACTACAACTTGGCTTTGGTCTTTTCATGGGATTTGTTTACAATAAAATCTGTAATATTCCCAGCCTTTATTATTTAACCTGAACCCAACTTTAGCTGTAATAAGTTAACTCAATGGCAATCGATGTCTCTGATAGACTTGTTTTCAGGCAAATGGAAGTGATTGATGGGTGGCATGGCTTCAATAGCAGCCATTCCATTGTCAGTCATAACATGCAAATAAACAGGCACTGAATTAATGACATCTAATTTCCCTTATTCATCATTAGTTGGGAAGTATGTCTGTTAAGTTCAGACCTACAAGTGGTAGTTATTTTACATGTTTGTACTGTGCATGATGAAAAACGTGGTCCACTTTGAGCCTTACATAACAGACTTTACATTCAAGAAACTTGTTTTGACAAAATGGCACTAAAACTTGAAAAACTCTATTGTTTTTTGTAATGTTTCTAGACATTAAAATAATCATATTAAAACCTATTTTTATATACGATTTTGATTTTTTTAGCAACTGTCTAAACGTTTGTGATTAGACAAAAGTATTATTATTATTATTAACACGCTCTTTAACTTCTCATTACATACATATTTCATTTTTGGTATGTCATTTTGGTGTTGGACAAACTAGGAAAACTGCTTGAGCTATCCTTGTTGTTATTAAGCCTTAAACCCTTAGTAAATAAGTACCGTTAGCAGCGGATTCCTTCAGTTCTTTGTTTTACAAAATTGGCAAAGCCCCTATTGTATATTCTGCTACAGAGAACAGTGGGAAAACTACAAAAAGTTTACACTTGTATACAATCTCTATGTTATAAAAATGTGAAAGTAACTTTCTTCCTAATCCTTAAGTAAAAGCAACACTGCATGTTTTGGTTATACACTTGTTCGGCTTGTTAGAGAAATGAAAAGCAATTGAAATATGTGTTAAAACGTCTGACACTAGTCTAATACGGAAATAATTCATTCACCCTCACATGTGTAAAAAGAGTTTCAAAAGTTTAGTTTCAACGTACCTGCTAAGTGAGACCATGGGCCACTGGATCTCCGCTGGAACTTCAGACTCCTTTCTTTTAGCGAGTGGCCATGGAGGCGTCAGAAAGATTTTAATCCACAGTGAAATGTCCTAATCCCAGCCACATGCCACCGTATACACTGGCTTCATCCAGACAGAGGAGCCAGCCCGAGAGCTCTCACAGGGCGTCACTTCAGGGTGACTCTCTTCATCACTCAAATAGTCACCAAAAGGTCTAATAATACAACCAGTGGCTTCATCAGCACTGGATTTATGACAAATTAAGTTGTTGTCAGTGTAAATTCTTAGCAACATGAGGAGAGAAATATTTAGCCCTCAGTGCTGTGGCAGAAGGTGCTTCTATTAAAGGGGCCTATGTGTCCGGTGCAGCGCCCATGCTGTTTTTGTTTTCATCCCTGAGAACATTTGGGATTTGCGTAGGGCCTCACAAAGAAATCCTTCAATTGCATTTCCAGTGGTCCCCCTCCCCCTCTCATTCGAACCTGCAAGGCGGCATCACATTTGCATCAAAATAAAGAGCTGCAGGGACAAAATGTCTTTGCCATATTCTCCTGACTGCAGAAGGATCATTTTTTATATTTGTGGAGCCCATTTTCATGATGTTATGTTATAGGGAGGACTTGAATTAATAATATACCCCTCAGCGATGGATACAGATGCCATTAACTGCATGTAAATGAAGGGAGCAGGAGATGGATAAAGATGCAGACAGTGTTGCTCCTGTATTGATTCAACTGCAGCGACCCTGCAAGACTTTTACAGCCTACTGTACTAACGTTCTGCCGCCACACAGTTTAGTGTTTTAAGCACTAACTGTACATTTTCAATATAACAGCCAGTATAGAGCTGTACATAAACATATTGCAGTCTCATTAATGGAGAAGTTAAATATGATGGGATATAAGCCCATTTGCTTTATTGCAGAGAGTTAAATAGACATGTCTGTACACTCAATATGGAGTTACCGCCAGTACCCAGCTTAGGGATACTTCGGATCTTTAGAAGTGGGATTGTCTAAGGTACATACTGTAGAAAGGCATTCTCTATGATCGTTTTGGGCCCTCCTTACATGAGGGCACTGGGTACTTAGTTCTGCTGGTGGCATTGAAGAGAGGATAGATGGAAATGCTTCAGTTGCCATTTAAAGAAAGTTGAACTGGTAAAAATATCCTATGGTAAATATAGTGTTTACTTAAACTGATATTCTCCGCCGGTCTGCCGCCATCTACTGTAGCTAATACACTGACTATGGATAAGTACCTCATGTAACCCCCATTTCAAAAGATCCAAAATATCCCTTTAACTTAAAATGAAAATGGTGAAAAAACTGCTAGCTTAGCCTTGTCCAAAGGTCACAACACCTCCCTACAGCTTCTCTAAAGCACACTGATTACCTTGTTATATGTTGTTTGTTTAATCCTTTACAAAACTGTAGTGTAAAAAACTGTTGTAGCTTTGATAGCAATGATTAAAAAAATCTAAAGCATTTGTTGAGGAAATGATTTGTTGTTATACTGTATGAATGGATTTAGAATTTCTTATTGTATGTGTAATAGTCTTGCTTTGCCAGACCTTCCTCCACATCTGTCTGCAATAGAAACATCGTCCACTTTAGACCCACACCCTGTAATTTTCTGTCTTGCTTTTAATGTATGATTTGAATATTTTTTGGTTAGATAAGGGTCTTCATGTAAGTTGGTACAGGTTGCTTTTTTGCAGTTCTACTTTCACATTTACCTCAAACATAATGAAGAAAGGGATATCTACTCTTCAAGTAAAGCCTTAGTGTGGTTTTACCGATGATTTTTTTGCAGGTGCATTTTGCATTTTGCTGCAGGAAGTTAACATGTGGAGGATGTGGCTGTTGCTGGTGTTGCAATGTCTATTGTTAGGAGGGAAGGAAGGGGTGCTCAGAAACCACTCTTTAGTTGCAGGATACAAAAGGGTCCCAAATAAGCAGTATTTTATTCAGTGGTTAAAAGTAACTAATTACATTAACTCAGGTAAAGTAGTATTTATGTTGATTGCAAGAGCAATAGTAAGCTTAGTCTGATACACATGAGACAAAAAAACATGTGAGGCATGAAAGTATTTAACAATACAGCTTGTCAAAGCTAATATTCATCCGTCTCATTAATCCATTATACATCCTGCACAGAGCGTTCATATTTCATAAGGTATCAGGGCCTTCAATTAGGTGCTTTTATCGCTCATGTTCTACGAGAACATCCTATTTCCCCTTGGCTTAGAGTATTACTAATGACCTTTTAGTTAACATGATCATCTTGGCTCTTTTCATTCATATGTGAAATGTTCAGAATACAATTTCAAAGAAAAGGTTTTTAATAGATTTAGAATAAACTAATTTTGGGCATTTTCTTTAATTTTGGCCCTGATCTGTTCTTTCTTCTTGTTACTGACTTAAAAAATAATCAGTTATGTTGATGTCAAAAATCCCACAGAATTGGCTCCATCTGGTGCACAATGTCTTTACAACACCTTAACACCTGACATACCTCTTATGTTGTGTATTGCTCCATTTGCAGTAACTGGGTGAAAAGTAAAGATAAATTATATTATATATAATATATATATATATATATATATATATATATATATATATATTTATTAATTGTACACTGTATCCACATATAAGCAACTTAATATGTAATTGTGAAACTTTATGGAAATTTAAATACCACTGAATTTACAGCAGTGAACTGACTGTGTAGCTTTCTGCCTATATATAGGATAGTTGTGACATCACAACTATAGGAAAGTCCCGAAGGCTTGTTTGAAGAACAGTTTCTGAATACAAACTGTATGCATTTCTCTGATTGAGCATTTGATACAGTCACAGTATTTATAAAGCACCTTGGCCTGCTTTTGAATAAACAATAAATTAAAAAAAAGACATTGAAATCTCCCTTTTTACAATATGGGACCTTTAATAAAACAGAACACCTTCTTGTTTCTACTGCCGACAGTGGAAAACCGTGTTTAACCCCAGCACGTAAAAGAAATCCATCAATCCAGTTTTACTTTGGTTGTGTTAATATATAAACCAAGGTTGTGTTCTTGTTTCCGTCGAGAAAATGTGCATAGACCCTAATTTCCAGCCGTGCAATTAATAAGAAAACACGTTAATTCACGTTTTTCTGTTTTCACAAATGTACAAAGTCAGATATTCAGAAAACTATATTCAAGTAGCTCAAACACAATCATTCTGGATGAATAATATGAACAGTGGAGATGTGCAATGACACATGAACAATAATGTTGATTACTATAAAATGTCCTTGCATTGATCAACATAAAACTTTGATATTGACCTATATTGAGATGGTAACCGTAAATCAAAAAAAGTCTGTTTCATGATACAATAATGAACACATACTTAAGAAATAGAACAAATGAAAATGTAAAGGGATTTGATATGACTCAACATTATAATGTACACACTAACAGTGTACATTATGTACAAGTCCATTCCTATGACTTTGGAGATGGTAAATAATAAGTAAAAGGCTGAAATCTGGGAACATTGCTAAAAATAAGTCAGGCAGCCTGCTGCCTGCAGCGCTGGTTAAGCCCTCGGTGTTAAAGGGGTATTAGAAAGTGAACATTTGTATTATTTTGCTATTTTCTGAAATAGCTTTCCCAGATCGCAGTTATTAATCTGGTTCAATGTCACTGATAAGAATAATGTTCACAACTACAAAAAAAAAGTTTGATGATCAAAGTTGTAATAATTTGGCATTCCCAGGAGAGTGAAGGGTACAAGTCCAGGTCCCAGCTCCTCTATACGATGTTCCTCTCCAGCATGGGTTCCTTGGCCAGGATGCGTCTGAAGCCCAGGCCGCTCAAGTTCAACGTTGTAAAGTTTCCATCCAGAATCAGTTCTGCCACAGATCGCCCCACCGCGGGCGAGTGCTGCAGGCCGTGGCCGCTGAAACCCGTGGCAAAGTACATGTTGTTGATGAGAGGGTGCATACCAATGATGCCGTTCTGGTCGAAGGTGTTGTAGTCGTAGAAACCTGCCCACGCACTCTTCACCTGAAAAAGAAAAGAAATTATGTTCTTTTCAAGTTTTTTCCTGTTTTCACAAATGTACAGTCAGATATTCAGAAAGCTATATTCAAGTAGCGCATACACAATTATTCATTTTATGATCTAAATATACACAATGATCAAACTCAAGCCCTTTTCTAAATTAAAATATTACATTGCATTGATCAATATAAAACTTGTACATTGTCCTTAATTGAGTAAGAGTAAATCACAAAAAAGCGGTGTCATGAGACAATAATTAACACATAATTAAGAAATAGAACAACGAAAAATGTCAAGGGATCCAATGTCATTCAACAACATTATATTGTACACACTTAAAGAGCCAACATAGTGAGGACAGAGTGCTGAAACTGAAATTTTTTTATTTTTATTTCACTGCTTAATGTAAACATACACTTAATTTGATCTGCAAGGGCAAGCTTCAACAAAAGATGATCAATATTGGCTTTAAAATAATCCATAAAATAATTCTGTAATGATGGAAATAATTAAATGAAGTTCACTAGCATACTTGTAGAATGATTTCAAAGCAAAGACACAAATAAATGATCGTATATGATATATCAACATATCCCAACCATACCTTCAGCTTCTCGAAGACTGGAACACGAGAGGCCAAGCTTGGCCAAACCTTGTCCTCAAAAAACTGGTGGTCCACCTCCAGGTTACTGGTATCTGGCTCCTCTGCCTGAAGACGGAAAAACACTTTTATTTAAACTGTTTTTAACCTTACTTGTTAAAAAAAAAAAGTATAGGAAAACAGCGTAGAACTATAAACAGACCTCTTCTGGTGATCTCCCAGTGATGTAGTTTCCTCCTAACCCCTCTCTTCTGAAGTAAACTCCAGAATAATCAATCAGGAAGGGGCTGTCTAGACCTGGACCATCAGGACAGTGAACCACATACACATACCTGAAAAAGAGTTCATGTAGTACAATACACCTTCAGCATATTCTTACATTTCTGTGTAAACTGTTGTGTCTTGTCATTAAAGTACTGATGTGATATTTCATGCCGACATTCAGTTTTTTGCCATGAAAACGGTCAAAATATAAGTACTCTGCCTGACATGTATTCAAAATGATCTACTGCTCGAGTTCTGTACTTTGTTCAAGCAAACAAACAAAAATATCTATACATATAAATTAATTATTCAAAAAATATATAAATTTGTTTTATGAAAGGACACAAGGGTATATACTAAACTGTTTGACAATTAAAACAATATTCATTTCATTTATTAGGATGCCCATTAGCTTCTTCAAATAACACTTAAACACAACATAACACCAACCAACAACATTCAAAACCAGACAAACTGACAGAAATAATGAGAAATAAAATATAATTTGACCTCTACATCTCTAGGTAAACCAAAAATATTATTACAACTTGGCATTATATCTACATAAAATTATAAGATGGAAAAAATTGCTGCTTTTGGAGGAATTTAAATTGATATTACAGGCAGAGAGTTCTATGAAACCATGGCTCTAATAGTGGACACTACAGTAGTTTTTTAAATGCCCTTGTTTGCGGTTTCTGCAACAGAAATCTACCTCCACCGCATGTTCATTTTTGCAAAGTATTTCTGTCACTTGTTGGCCGTTGTGCCCATATTTAAACAATATAACTTCTTCTCCCTCTCTGTGACGGCCGGCCTTCGAGTGTGGTCCTTCAGAAAATCTATAAGCACTTTTGATTTCCAACGTAAACCTTTTCTTTTCTAGTATAACCCGGGCTGAAATGTGTGTTCTGCTCTGGGTGAGCAGTAAAATACTCACAGCCTTATTTTACCGCTCTGTTTAAAAAGGGCTACAATCATTACAATTCCTCGGATTTGGAAGTGAGCTCCCTCAAATTAAAGCTGAGAGTCGGTACTATAAAGTTAGCTAGAGTCCAAATAAACTGTCAGAATACTAAAGAACTGCACTGTTTAAGGCAATGCCAATCCCTTTCAAAGTAAACTAGACATTTTGACAGTGATTAGGCTGCTTTGAAAACAAACTTAAAAAAAGAAGGAAAATATGCCACTTAATTCATCGACCGACCTTTTACGAGGCTCAACGGGCAGTGGGATTCCAGCGATGGAGTGTTTAGGGCCAAAGCCGATTCCCAGCATCTCGGTCAGTTTGGCAGAAAAGGCTCCTGCTGCATTCACCACAATGGCACATTCCACCGGCTGGTACTCCAGGCTGTTAGGCATCTGCACCTGCTCAACACGAGCCATTATCCCAACATGTACAACACTATGATGTTCCTGTGGGGCCGTGTCAGTAAGCAAAGGACTTCCAAATATTTGATAGCATAGCAAACGCATTATCCCAACCAATACTACCTAGAATTCGAGTTTAAAGAAATGCTACATTTTCAAGAAAAGGCAGCACTTCACGATAGTAAAAATTCAGAAAGCCATTTTTTATGTTTATTTTTATATATACATATACACACACACACATATATATATATATATATATATATATATATATATATATATATATATTTTTTTTTTTTTTTACCAAGACACAGAAATACGGCTGAACAAATGTGCCTTTCCCCCAAAATGACCATATATTAAATGAAAATAAATAGTTCTTAAAGACCCAATCTGTATTTTATTTGACCCTATAAATTGCCAGTTTATTTAATGTTGGAACCTAGGCACTCAGAATTAAACTTTAAGTGCGTCCCAGGGAGCCCATCTCTCATACATGCATAATTATCAACCATAACAATGTAGTAACCTACAATCCATAAAACATTAAAAACAAATAAATCAAATTTATAGAAGTTCAATAAATTGTCTCACATGTCACTAAGCAGGTACTAGTGAGTGTGAGATCCACTAAAGTCACTGTCCCACTTACTTTGACAGATTTTATCCTCCTGAGAGCCACGTCATCACCATCAGCGTTAGTCATCACGTTTGTTGAGTATTTCAAATCTGTGAAAGAAATAGAAACATTAATACCAGCCAGCTGTTGGCCAGCTGTTTAAAGTAAATCAATACGCACATTCTGCATTAACACATGCATAAAGAAAACATTGCAAGATGGGGTGTAGACTACAATTATTTCTATCAATCTGAGATTTAAAAGAATGGAACAGATTGAGATAAATCCTTTGTTCTGATTGGCTGTATGAATGCAATTAACATTACATTTTATTTGTCAGTTATCTGCTTTTACACAAAACTCGGAGTACTTGAAAAGTCTGTGACCAACAGCTTTACAATAGTTAAAATACAACATACTGTACCAGACAGGTCTTACTGGTGTTGTGTTAAAATAACTTGTCGGTTAACACGATGGCCCTGTGTGCCTTTTAGATTATAATAAATTATTCTTTAACACAATACAGTTACGGCAGGATGTTTTTGTTTTAAGAGGCCACTATAACAAACCTGTGACTTCTCCGCAGCACTGGATGACTCCCATGGAGATGGCCTTCCTCCTGAAGGCGTTCAGCAGAGTCCAGGGGTCGAACCAGCCCTCGTTCTCCAAACCTGGAAGTCAGGACGAATAGTTCATGCCGTTTAAAAAAAAAGAAAAAAGGGGTTGATGCCCTCACATACATATCAGGCTTACTGGCGTCAGATGAATTCACAAAAATTCATGAATTTATGAGTAAAGCTGAACATAAGATTTGAATTTCACATTGGAATATGCCCTCTGGTCAAACATCTGATATAGTAATTAGAAAAAAATGCACTAACGAGCTGTGATTAAGGGAAAACCTTGATCTTATCAGAGGTGGACTACACTTAGGACCAGACTTACCAAAGCTTTTGAGCCTTTTTTCAGATTTGACCATTTCAACGCCAAACTTTTAATTCCCTATTATTTGTTTATTTAGTACTATTTACTGTTTGCAAGGTGCATCAATCTTATTATTGTACATGCATTTAAAGGGATAGTTCAACAAGCTCCCAGTTTAGAGAAACAGGCAGAAGTACCGACACAGAAGCTAAGCAATGTACTGTTGTGGACGGGGGCAACATCAGTTAAGAGTACACTATACCTGGAATATTTCCCCCACTTTACAGCCCTGTTAAAATGTATAAGGAGTGTGGGGGCGGGGGGTCTGAAGCAGTTATCTATGCTCTCATCAAATCCACCAGAGTCCATTGACAAAAATGTACAAATGTGTGTAATAGCAGTGTAATATGTGGGTTTTAAATTTTAATTATAGTGCAAATGAAAACATTTTGTTAGAGAGCAATAGAGCAAATATGATCAATTAACATGTTTTGTTAGTAAGTCTGACCCTAATCAGCTGATACCTTTAGTTCTTAACATACGCCTCTGGTGCCACTCAGACACATCATCAGTGATGTATCCTGGGATCATTGGGTGTTTCGGGTCTCACAACCTCATCCTCTCTCATCCAGGCGACCTAGCCAGGGTTGATCAGGCCCTGGCTTGTGTCTGAGTAGCTTGTACGATCCACAGATCTCCACACTTGATCCACGGCCATCTTGACGCTTTTTCGGCAGCGTCGTGATGTTCTTGACGGCTTTCCTGATGTGCAGCCCTTCACTTAAAGCATCTTGAGGGCCCTGATGAGTGATGACTGGCCGATGAATCCTCTGCACCCGACGATTGGATTGCACCGGATCCTCCAGCCGGTCTTCCCAGGGAACTGTCAACTCCAGCAGGACCAATTGCCTTGTTGTTTCTGACACCAGGACACTGTCTGGCCTGAGCATGGTCACTGCGAGGTTTTCTGGAAATTTGAGCCGTTTCCCTTGGTCGACCTTCAACTGCCAGTCCCGTGCTGTTGCGAGCAGCTCTCCCTGACTGACTGAGGTGCTGGTGTGGCTTCTCCCCAGCTTTATTAAAGGCGACGTTCTGTCTTGCTGGTGTCTACTGGAAGCGATCCCAGTGCCGATGACCTCTGCAATGACCCTCAGCACTTGGTCTGAGCGCCAACAGTAACGCCCACCTCACTGATTATTGCTAAAGCTTTTATAATCAGCCTAATATATCATCTCAACCCTATTTGACCATATTATATCAAATGATGTCCTCCTTGTACTTTTACAACCATATGGAGTGATGAAATATTAACTAGTGTATTAACTGCACTCACCATATGAAGCGAGCACAACACCATCTGTGTTTATCCACGGAAATTTCTCCTTTACTTGTGTCGGAGAAAGAAGTGAAACTTTGGCTCCAGCGTACCTACAATTACAAAGTAAAGTTTGTAGAGTAAGATTGGTTATTGATACATAATTGTCATAATCCCTAAATTATGATTAGAACTACTAGAATCTTTGAATGGAGAGAGTCTCTGTGTACACTTTCTTTAAGGTGGAATATGATTTCAAGTTCTGTTATCCCACTATGTACTGCATGATAGACGAGCGACACCTTTGAGTGCTGTAGTTCTCCTCCATGATGTGTGCCACCTCCTCACTGGCCAGGAAAAGGTATCCTGATTGGTTGAACTGGAGGTCTATTGGCTCTTCGTTTAACACGCCGAGGTGTTCCTGAGAGGCAGACACAGATAAATAATTTCCACACTAAAAAAGTGTAACTAAAGAAATAATTCAGCATTTGATGAGAAGATCAATGTTTAACTTAACTCGTTAGCCTAACTATTTCTTGGCTTGGACTAATTGCTAGGCAACCAACAGATAGTACAAGAAATCAAGACCTACTGTGCAAGCTGGTCAAACCTCAGCTGGCATAGAAACGGCTCTTGATTACATATTAACATAACACACGTCACTGTAACATTAAAAGATTTAAAGTGTGCTGTGAAGCAGAGCAAGGCAACACACTAACGATAACAACTGCTTCAAAAGTGACCTACATTTATGTTCCTCATGAAGTCTGCGGAGGCCAGGGAGAGGTGGATGTTCTCAGGCAGAGAGAACTGCTGTCGGATCCCCCCAGCAGAGAGCACAGTGGAGGCCTGGGAGTACTAGGGGAGAACAACATGCAGGAGGAAGCAGTTCATAAGGAATTGTGTAGAAGCAGTGGCCTGCTGTATAACACAATCACATTTTGAAAACACTATGGGTGAACAACTTACATCTTGAAATAATATATGGGTTTTGGGGTGAATGTTGGCCTGTTAGACTTTCTATAATACATTAGTATTGATCCTGTCTGTGACAGATATACCGGATAGGTGGAATATTTAAGCATGCAGGTTTTATTATGTATTTCATCTATTCTAAGGATTTTCCACATAAGGGTTAGTTTTGAGGTAATCCTGTCCCACAGAAATAAATAGACTGGAATGTGTGAATCTTTTAGAAGTGTATCCAGGGTGCCCAGATAGCTTAGTTGGCAGAGCGGGTGCCCGTATATAGAGATTTACTCCTCGACACAGCGGGCCCGGGTTCAACTCTTCGACCTGTGGCTCTTTGCTGCATGTCATTAACCCCCTCTCTCCCCTTTCATATCCTCATCTGTCCTATCAAAAATAAAAGCCGAAAAGGTAACACTGTTCCTCAGAAATGGAAGAAGAATATAAAAAAGCAGTTATTCAGATGTTCAGGAGTCACTCTGCAGATACTTGCGTGTGTGCGTGTGTGTACAACAGTCGGCTCCCATATGATGCAAGTTTTTTCACTGTTTGAATAAATGCTGCAGTTAACCTGAAATCATCGGACTTGTTATCTGTTAAAGTGTCCATCATCATTTCCCGATATCAATACCGGTAATCAATCGTCTGCTACTTATATTTGGACTTGTCCCTCTTCGCACAATTTTGGTTAAAGGGATTTGAATTTTCATCTTAGTATAGTATATACAAAACCTTCTGCAGTCACCCTCACACTTGTGACTAACTTTTCCTGTATCAAAACATTTAAAGTCTATGCATTCAAGGCATTGAGACACACTATTGCCACATGTACTGAATGAAGAGCACGACTTTTTCAATGTTTCCTTACAAGTTTAATTTAGATTATTTTAGACAATGTGTCATACTGGAATTAACCACAAGATGGTGCCATGGTGTGTCACGTAAAGGCAAGAATAGCACAACAATACAGGTGACACAGATTATGTCTGATTACTGCATGCTGCAAATAACCCTATAGGATGCCTTGCATGATGTTAAGAATAGAATAGAAATATTGTAATTATACACAAGTGCAGTACCTGTGCGATGAGATTGAAGCTTAAAGAGACTGAGTTTGAAAATGTATATAAAGTGTTTTTAACCAATTATTCTTGTTTGGTCCCTGATGAAGGTGTAAACGATGGGATTCGATTAAGCAAAATGTAATTTTCCATATTGGGGCCTCACCTTTGAGTCTTTCTCCACCACAACAACTTTCACCCCTCCTCGCACCCTCTCCTTCTGCTTGAGCCAGTAGGCAATGGACCAGCCCACCACACCGCCTCCTACGATCACAATGTCGGCCCTCTCCGGCGGAAGGTTGCTGTTGATCTCAAAGGGACTCCAGCTGCTCCCTGGCAGGGCGTCCGACGCCTTCTTCCTCATTGCCGCCAGCTGGGCTTCCAAGTCTGAGGCCCAAAAGCAGAAACTTTATCTTCATCATTTGGCGGATGTTGACTTGCACCTTACAACTTAAGATATTTCCGAAACTTTAACTACCACTCTACAGTTCGGCATATATAGTAATTCACATATTAGAAAATAAGAGGAGTAACATTACATTACTGCTAAGGACAGTCGGGGAAAACTGTAAAAGTTTACATTTTGAAAGAAAATAAGTGTTACTTGGAAGAGTATATGCATGCCGAATTGTAAAGAGATCGCTAACAGTTTAATGGAGTGTCAGATGTGAATAACAATATGCATTCATTTGTGGATTAACAAAGAATTATATAATTTGAGGATTTCTGAATGTGACGTGGGCTCGCATTGACGTTCACTTCCTTTGATGTCCCCCACCTTTAAAGAAGTCATTCCGGCGAGGTCTACCTGTACTCAGGTTTTGGCATAACGCTAAATGTCCATACTGCCATGTGTGTCCTTGTGTCTCCCAACTGGAGGTAAGTAATCCATGAGCCGTCCGCACCTTCACATGCAGCCTGCGCCACGTTGACATTGCTGCTAGCTAAGCTAATCGGCTAACTGAACTGTGGTTACACCGTGCAAACCAAAACAACAGCAGTGCGAACAAACGTGCATGTCTTTTCGTGAAAAGCATGCACTCAAATCTGTAATCTGATCGCAAAATCGGCTAAGCATAAAAAATAATCAAAATGAAGATGAAGAGTAATACCGGTTGAACTGTTTCCCTTCAAAATAAAAGCCCACATTCAAGTTACTATTGCAAATGAATTTTTACAGCCCCTCTATACTAACAGTATGTTGCAACTTGTATACGCTGATATCTAACTGCAAATAAGAGTGATGGGAGTAAGTTGAATTTAAACAGGATACGAGTCAAATAAAGTAATAGGGTGCCATGTCTTTGTGCAAAGTAGTTTTATTTTGAAAACAACTCATTTCTTCACACTTGACTTGCTACTGGTTCATGTTTGAGGCAGACCGCAGGAGTGACAGCAAAGAGCCAATCAGATGTGGGACAACCTATTAGGGGGTGTATTTTGTCCACTCAGTATGTCCAATTAACAGCTCCATTAACTGCAAACTAAGAGAGGAACAATTCTATTACAAAAGGTCAAGTATGAATACATTTACATTTTAAATTTTGCTTTAGCTACAGTTTGTCAAGTACCGGTATTCAAATGTGATTGGTGGGTAATAACATTGATACCTGTAATGGCTTTCAGTAAAACTAAATAGATTAAGAATATACAGTAAAAAATCTGTGTGTGTATATATACAGTATGTTTTATATGCTGTTGCAAAGTTAGTCAGACACATACTGACAACATACAATCATGGTCTCTCTTGCATTCCCACTTTCTACAGTTTGTTCAGATGATCATGTGTCCTTGCCTATCAAAAAGCACTTATAGCAAACATTGTCTTTATTTTTTGTTGTGATTTGCCTTTTTAATTTGCAGGGTTGCATTCAAATGCGTTATCCTTCATTACAGTTGCACATGCCCTCTTGCTAAAATACATCCATTCTTAAAAGATAGTAAAATAATTGAAGCTGCCAAATCAACCAGAGGTCATTTCTGTTGTAATACACAATTGAATAATATGCCTTGCTTTAAACAACTTCTACAACTTGGAATTTAAATGTTCTGCATGCAGCTACCTGTCCCTTGTTCACTTCTGATCTGTCTTTGAGAAAAAAACAGTCCAGGATGCCAACACAATAACAGGCAGGGTGGCAGGAAGTTGGGCATAATTAAAGGAACATACAGTTGTGCTCATAAGTTTACAGGCCCATGCTTAAGTTGACTAAAAAGAGGAATAAAAAAAATCCTGTTTTGGAAATGTATCTTAATGCCTTAATTAAAAAAATAGGTAAAATCCAACCTTTAAGGACACCAATTTTCTTTGTGAATGAATAATGTATTGTAAATAAATAAATGTTCTTCCTTAAAATACAGGGGGCACAAGTATACATACCCCAATGTTAAATTCCCATAGAGGCAGGCAGATTTTTATTATTAAAGGCCAGTTATTTCATGGATCAGGATACTATGCATCCTGATAAAGTTCCCTTGGCCTTTGGAATTAAAATAGCACCCCCCCATCACATACCCTTCACCATACATAGAGATAGGCATGGGATACTTTCCATAAAATCATCTCTCAATGCAAATCGTACCAGCTATTAGTCTAACTGAAATAAAACCATGCAAATCTCTATGGATGGTGAAGGGTATGTGATGATATGGGGCTATTTGATATCAGTGATATCAACCTTTTGACTAAACACATCATTTCAGAACATACTGTATTAGCACAAAGAGAAAATCATAAATGTCTTGAGGCTAGATTTTCATTCCAGGATGTTTTTCAAGACAAGACCTCAGACAAAGCATGACCCTACTGTAAAAATAAGAGCATGGCCTACCTTAAAGTAGCAATTTGACATTTTAAAAGTTGATGTACACATTATACTGTGTTGTTTAATCTCAAACTATGTGCTGGGGATCAATATTAGATGTTACTACCATTGATTCAAGTTCGTAGAACGGACATGTCCACTAGGACTCACTGACAAAGATGATTTATGGTGAAAAAAACACATACAATTGTAGGCTGTGGGGTATTCTTTAAAAACTATTAAATAAAAAGTTATTAAATGTCATGTTTTTCGAGATTTGTGGATGGCCCGCTTTTATTTTGAAGATTGTATACGGAAGTAGAATTTTATATTTAGGTGGGTTTGGGGATTGTATTTTGAAAATATGGCAGGAAGCGTCTTGCTTTATTATGGCTAGCTTGACCACGAGCTTGACGCTTGTGTTTTCTGTTCCCTGGGGCCACAGTGTTTTCAACGGGACTCAACTTACCGACTCGCCATGGCCGTTTGACCCAGGCTAAAATACTCTTCTTCCGTTAATATTTGTTCGAAACATTTGCACAAACTTTTCACAGACAAACTTTCTTTTGTATAGTTTTTTATGTCAAGGAATAAGGATGCAACCCCCACCAAGAAAGGTGAGTTTTCCCGTTTTAGCCGCTGAAGCTAACGTTAGTTGTCTGGAAACGTTCTCGACGAAGTGGTGCATATTTAATGGTTGAAAATGTAGCTACGCTTTGTTGCTGGTCGGCTGGCTTACACGATAAACGCACCTTTTTATTCTGCAAATGTTCACTAGTTTGTTTTCTTGTAAGTTTAATTTGCGTATGCTGTTTCTTTAAATAGCAACGAAGGAAGAAAAACTTCTACTAAAAAAGATCCCATGTGCCTCAATTTAGGGAGAATAACGTTAGCCCCGTTAACGTGCCCCGTTCCCTCTCAAATAGAGAGAGACGGCCAAAATACATTGATGCATACAAAATACATACATTACATTAACTTAGAAAACAACTTTACATATTTCAAGAAATAACGCTACCGAACGGTTGTCTTACATCGGCGCACAAGTGATTCGCCAAGCACCTCTTAAGTTCAAGTAAATATAAAGTTTGGCTCACACTGTTGAGCAAGATTATGGCAATAGCGTGCGAAACAAAAGTTAAGAATTTATTCAAATGAAATTTAGTTTGCGTTTTTGGTCTATGCCGATTTTATTGGTGGATCCAGATTTACGAAAAGCTTGTCAAGATAAATCATACTTTGTCATTGAAGTGCGTTTGGAGCTATGGGACTGTAAATTGACAGATTTTTGTAAGTAGTTTGGTGCGTTTTTTTCTTGTCCAAGAGAAGGTTGGTAGAGAAGAACAATGTTGCCGTCACGTATGTATTGCTTAACTTCAAATAGTCTACCTAGCATAAGAGTGAAGTGTTTTTAAGCGTTTTAATTCAAGAAGTAAACGTAAAAACATAAATCTCAGCAAAGTCTGGTTCTCTGCCAAACGAATTTCATGTGGGATCAAATTTCAATAACATGGCTCAGCAGCACAACACATTGACCATTTGCACCCCAGTACGTTTTGCAACTATAATGTTGTTAACTGGAGTCAAATAAATGCAGGTTTAGCTTGTTTAACGGCAGAAATACTGTATGTGGACTTATATGTATAGTTTCTTGATGATAATATGAAGTTAAAACTCTCTGACTTGGCTGACATTGATAGCTGATGATCAATTGTAACAGCCACCATTTTTTATATTCGCATTTTCATTTGTTTTAATCGGTACCATGATTGAAGTAAGGAAGAAAAAAAAAACAGTTTTCCTGTTGACAACCCTCTCAGTTATCAGGAATGCGAACTAGTCACTGCACTTCCTAATTCATCTCATGGCCAATCACAAGCTCAGAAAGGGAATCTCACTTTGATAATGAATGGAGCTGACTTTCACTACCTAGATTTGAAATTAAGAGAAAGCTTAGCCTCTGTCAACCTTCCTACTGTATAGCCACTGAAGAAGTAAAATATATTTAAAAAAAACTGAACTTTTAACATGAGAATATGAAGTCCCATTTTCATTAAGCTGTTTAATATTGTGTTTTGAAGAAAAGCATTAAGGTAGGAGCTTGTTTTACATTATGCTTGATCATGTTTAAGTTATAGTTAAGTACTTGCTCTAGGCTATATTTTAGGGCTGCATCTAAGAATTATTTTCATTATCCATATGCTATTTTTAAAATATAAAATATGACATTTTTCGATTGCTTGTTTTGTTCAAAACCCAAAGATTTCCACTGAAAAATGCGCCACATCCTCTGAACAAGGAAATGTTTGCCATTTTGGCTTTAGGATGGCTTGATGAATTCATCAGCCAAATAGTTGTCATATTTTACACTGAGGATAGTCTAATTTCAGTGGTCATTGTGTTTCTAGGGAGAGTAATACTGTACTGCTGCACTGGTTGTCCAGTAATAGTCACCTGTCTGGTTCTGCCTTGTGTTATTGGCTCTGCAGCAACACAGAGATCCATTGGATTTGTTGTGAAGCAGACTTAAAACAGACAGCAATGTGACTGTTGTTCCCTGTATTCACTGAAAAGTGGCTCAGTCACTTAATTATGGCTGCAACTAACAATCATTTATTAAACTGATGATTGTTTTCTTAATGAATCGAGTAGTTAGGTTGTCTGTTCCATTATTCATCAAAAAGCAGATGTCATCAAATTGCTTGTTTTATCCAACCAACAGTCCACAAAATAGTAGCAGATCAACACTACTAATAATGTAATAGTTCTGATTAATTATCCGATTTAATTCTCAGTGTAATGAACATGTTTCCCTTTGACTAAAAAGTAAAAAAAAAGACTCCTAGGCCACACCGTTGCACTGAATGACTCATTCCTTCATTGCCATGAACAAACACACTGTAGTGTATTTTGACTCAATCCCCCATACACCGTTCTGCTGCCCCAAATACTCACTAGAGCACCAAGTGTGTATCAATTTGTGGCTGAAAGTAGTTCCCAACATATCCAGTATTTCCTTCAGTTTTAGTAATGTTTGATTAAAAACTACAGTGCCTAACTGGTTGACAGTTTTTTTTAAAGATCTGTGTCTTCAGGAGGAGCAAATGGGCTTGCGACTGAGTTCCACTGACAGTCAGGAAGTATCGAGGCATGGAGTAGCCCATTTGTTGAATGAGAATAATATAGCACAACACCAGCCTTTAGGCTAGATAATAATCATATAATCATAACAAAGCCATTATCAATTCATTTTCTCGTTATTCTTTCAATAATAAATCTATTGTTTTGTTTATAAAAAAAATCCAAGAGTCAATGGTGACATTTAAATTGCTTGTTTTATATAACCAAAAGTCTGATTAATGTTTATATCCTCATTTTATTTGCAATTATTGAACTTTAACCTGCATCATAATTGAAAATAAGGATGGAGAAACTCCCAGTTATCAGTGATGAGACCTGGCCACTGCACTTCACTCTAACGGCCAATTAGAAACCCAGAGAGACCAACTCTCACCTGTCCAGATCTACTGCGTGATAATGAGCTCATTTTCACTAACACCAGTTAAGCTGAATCAACACTGGCCTCTTGAGTCGTTGATATACACATGGGAAATATTTTGTCAAACACAAAGTGGAAAAATCCTCTTTGTATTTTGTCCAAGCTGAAGAAAAGTTCTAACTCACGAGATTCTCCCTCACAAACCGTCTTATCTTCCCCTGCAGGTCCGGGTCACGCAGGAGCTGAAACACACTCATGCAGAGCAGATGAGCCGATTGCACATCAAACATCAGACAGAGTGTGACCTCCTGGAAGACCTGAGGTGAGCAGTCCGAGGTCTTACTGTAGACACGGTGGACTGCAGAGTATCTTTTATATTTACATGATTACTGGAGGACCCTGTCTACACGTATACAGATATTTTTGAGAGCAGATCATTTTACCCGCTGTTAAAATGAAGGGGGCACACAATCTTCATTTGCCACATGAGAACGCAAAAACTTTCTCAAAAGCTACGTCAACTATATGTCAAATACCAGAGCAGACCATGTGCTTATTTTTGTTTTGGCTGTTGTAACTTAAAAACACAAATAGTAGCTATTTAGCACACGGCCCGAGTTGATGTGGCGAGGTTGTTGGTTAAAGCAGAACAGGTACGAGTAATGTTTTTTTAGTCATTGTAACTTACTACACGGGCCATCAGAAGCTCCGGTGGGTTAATGTGAGCGAACTTAACACTTTTAGGGCCAACTAACGCTATAAACAGACTTGAAGAAACTCACTGGCCTAGCAACATCAAGGCTGCAAACATCCCATAATGCATCACTCTCTGCCAGAGCCAGTGTTACACTGGTACTCTATCCATTCAAAAAACATCTGCTGTTGTGGATATGTAAATGTCGTCCTTGAATATAATCCTTTTTCATACGTTATTTCCAGAAAAGAATATTATTACTTATATTTACGCTAATTTTGGTAATTTAGGCCTGTGTGTTGAAACATCAAATTAGAGTTACACCTGTTGATCCATATGTCCAATTAAAAGACACAGTATTATCCTCCTACAATATGATGCGGTACAACACATTTTATTAAAGTGTAAGTAAATATGTAATCTTGGTCTGTTTTTAGTTTGATGAGATTGTTTGACACTCTTTTTATAAGAAACACAACTTAAATTCCAAAGATTAAAGTGTAATAGTGTTAAAGATTTGTGGATTAGGCCAAGTAAACATTGGTCTTAGAGACACACAGACATCTTTAGCACTGTGCTCAGATGCGTAGGCATTTTAAAGATTGAAAAGCCAAAGGTTGTGGTTGTGTTTTCCGCCTTAGTGTTGGGTTGAGTTGACAGCCTACTGGCTCCTCACTTCCTGTCTGTGGTTGGTGGTAGAGCTCTGAACCTCCAAACAGCTGGAAGTTAAGGTCATAGAGAGCTGCCAGATGTTCTGACTGCCCTGAATTGTTAGCCGTGGGAGGCTCAGTAACATTAGTCTGTACAGAAACAATGTGAAACTGGACTGGTACAGAATTCACAGGGGTCACTCCGTGATCTCTGACAAGAAATGATTCAGCAAACTGGAAATTGCATCTGCTTGTCAACAAAAGCTCTGTTTGGGGAAAATGAGAGGAAGTGAGTGTGGCGGGGGGATGGCGGGGGAGTGGAAGAGAGTGAGCCTTGGAAATGCAGGGAAAAGAGGAAGGGAGCAGGCTAATGGAAGAAAGGGAAGCCCCCAGAAAGTAAGTCAGATTGTTTAGTCAGGGACGAGCATCGCAGTCGAGTCTCGACATGCTTAATGACTTAATGACGATTCTGCAGCAGTCAGGTTTTTCCCAGGGCACTGACCTCTCCTCTTTTCCTAGACTTTTGTATATTTTTAACTTAGAGTTGAACTAAGTTATTGTCAGCTTTGTTCCTGTTATTGAAAATCAAGCCTGGAACAATCAAACACCAGTATAAAAACAAAATGTACTCGCATTTCTCAGCCCATTCTATTTTACTTGTGAACCTAGCCAAACATTTTCAGCTATTTCAAACATGAGCAGCAGTTTTCGTTGGTCTGTAAGAATTAAAAAGTGCTCTTGCATGAACTTCATTTGTCCATGCAGAGGGAAATAATACAAAAGGCAATGAAAGCAAGTGCCTCAGCTGCACTATCCTCAGTAAATCTGACTAAAAACTACAATATTGCTCCACAAATTACCTCTTTAAATGCTTTTAACAACAGCGTGCAAGTGCTGAGTTAAGACTTTCAGTTAAGTGAAGACTTCTGAAATTTCTAGGGCTGTAATCAACCAAAGAAAATCTTGATCAACTAAAGTCGTAAAAATGCTGTGCGGAAAAAATGCTAGATTAATTAACTGTAGTATTTGTCCTTGTAGGCTATTTGCAGTATATTAAATCGTTATGGACCTAATTATTTTGCACTGAAATGACTCGTCTGTCGGCTCTGACAGCGCTGCATCAGCCTCATATCCTGAGACATAAAGTCCACAATTTCTTCCGTGATATTATTTTAGCGTTTGGATGATAGAGGCTTAACATCCAGCGTGGTGTGGGTGTGTCTGGGGACCGGGTCGGTGCGCCGGTAGTTATAAAACGCTTATTAGACTATGAAATATGGCAACTCTGATATGTTCATACAGCCTACTCCAAACAGACAGGGCAACCTAACGCAAAAAAGTTAGCTTACCGTTTTTAGGTGATACGCCATGTTTATAGTCGAGCTGCGATATGCAAACTGTTGCTTGCAAACTTTGCATTCAACTTTTTTCCGTTATCTATTTTTGTAAAATGCTGCCACACTGCCGATGTCTTCGACATGGTAGAGGAGGACTGACTGTAAATTAAACACTCACAATTACATAAATATTCAGCAAACCATCAGACGAAGGCTTTCTAGTACTTTCTTCAATCTGTCTCCGGTGGGTTGGGCTAATCCAAAAAAGGTGAAAACAAGGGGGGTGTTCTGAAGACAGCCTGTTACCTCTGAAACAGGGGTGCTCTGAAAACACCCCCCTTAGCAATTAGTGCTTTCCACCTATAGACCGAAATAATATACAGTGTATGCTTCCACCTGATGAAATTAACACGGCAAAAAATCGACCAATCAGAATTTTGGTCGAGCCAGAACGTATCGACCAATAAATCGACCAGTCGACTGGGAGGTTACAGCCCTAGGGGGCAGAAAAATCAAAGCAATCAGAGTAGACCGACAGTTGGACTTTCTTTGCTGACAGATAGAAATGTGGAAGTTTGGTTTTAGGTACTGGCTTGAGGTGAAGGATAGTTGACTGTAATAAATACCCATACTAATATGATTGGTCCGTTTGTCATGCAAACTCTTAACACATTAACACGAAGGGTGCTTTCAACACCTAACCTGTGTGGTTCTTTTAAAACAAATTCTGGTAGCCGGGTTAGCTCAGTTGGTAGAGCAGGCGCACATATAAAGAGGTTTACTCCTCAATGTAGTGGCCGCGGGTTCAGGTCCGACCTGTGGCACCTTGCTGCATGTCAAAGTTCAGTTCTTTCTTTGATGTCAAAACATTTTGTTGTCAGATTGTTTGGCTATGTGGAAAGATGAAATGGGAATGAATTAATTTTGATTTACTAGCCCAGGCTGTACTGGGTCCTTACCTACTGTATGCAATAATTTTTACATAGATAAAACAAACCAATGCAATTTTAAGTATCCATTATAATATGGTTGACCTGCAAAATGTTTATAGGTGTAAAATGGGCGGTTTATGATGCAGAGTTTAAAGCCTCTGGCTTTGATAAGCATTTCATGGATTTAGTACAGCGAAGTGGAAATCCAACACACAAAAATGGCTGCAGGAAAAACTCAACTCAATCAAGGACAAGTTGACTGAAATTATCAATTGAATAAATTTCATAGAGAAACCAACCTTTACCTTAAGTCCTTGATTGATGACAGTATGTGAACTACTTGAAAAAATTTGACCGTATTAAACTGTTTGTATTTATTTTGGTAGAAATATTATTGTCTTATGCGTCATTGTAATTTAATACTTCCCTTCATTTGATTTCTTCTCTTTAGGACTTTTAGCCAAAAGAGGGCAGCTGTAGAGAGGGGACTACGCCCAGGTGAGTAAATCTTAACTTCTTGTCGTCTCTCACGGTGCTATTGATGCTCGTTAACATCACCGCTGGCCTGCCTTGTCATTTGTGTTGCTAAAAATACAGTTCATTTTTACAAGACTGTCCTCCAAAGACACCATATGACATGTTGGGGTTGAGGATGTGGTCCTAAGAAAGCTCTTTGTTCTTGAGTGGCTAGATAGCTCATGAATGGTAACCAGCCACAGAAAAAAACACCACAACAGAAAGAGAGAAACAACTTCAAGCAGTAATCCACTGGCTTGGTTCCTCTTCCCTGTGCTGTTTTTGCCCACAGCTTCCTATAGATGTCAGTTGACCCTCTACAAAATCCATTATTGCCTCCTGGGCTCTGTTGAGGGTTTTGCAGCCCTGTGAGGAATCTCCACCACCACTGTGAAGAGAAGGGGGCATGTCTGTAGTTATCCAACCAGCCACCTTACAACTTACATGTCTATTTGCCTATGTGCATCTGGTAAATATGGGGGAACCCCCCTTGGTTCATAAAGATGGCTTTAAAAAGCAGGGCTTGTTGTGAAAGGCCTGTCTTAATTGAGTCAAACAGACTAATCCAGGTTTCACAAAGCTAGGAGCGAATGTGATGGAGCGCATTCATGTCTAGTTTATTTTATGACTTTGAAAAAGGCCAGAGACACCAAGCACTAGAGCTGCGTTTAGAAAAATTTGAATTAGCTGCTATCAGAGCATGTGAGCAGAGTGGAGCGGTGAGAAGTTATGCTCCTTGCTCACGGAGTTGTTCCTTCCCTCCAGGCCGCGTTGCTTTATGTCACTCCGCCCTTAAATCAGATTTGTGTGTGCAGTGTTGGCCTAAAGATTACAGATTTGAGGTTATAACCGGGAGGTCATTGGTTAAAAATTGGATAAACCTGGGTAGGGAAAGTGAATGAACAGCGCTTGTCCCTCCCCACCACTGAGGTGCCTTTGAGCAAGGCCCTAACCCAAATGGCTCCAGTGGAGCTGCTCATTGGCCAGCAGATAAGACTGTGGTTGTACTGGGCAGCTTCCAGGTATGAATGTGTAACTGTGAATGTGATCAGGGCGTTCCTGCAAAAGTGAGGCTTCCTCTCAGTGAACCTTCCCTGAATAAGTAAAGGTTAAAAAATAGACTTCCCCCTGATTCACTCAAATCGCTCATTGCTCGCTGCACAAAAACAGAAAAAGCTGTGTTGTATTTATCAAATCAATTGCTCCCTTTACACTATACAGATTAAGCCCAATTTTAGCCCTGAATTGGCCAAATTTTAGATTTTGCCAAATTTCGGCGAGATCGGTTGCTGTTTGAGGTCACGGCGGCTGATTAACTGCCTTAAAGGCTTTCAGATGATTGGTTGAATTTCTGGCATGTCATAGATTTTGTTTGCAGTTTCGCGGCCCGTTTTCCTTCATTGCTGCTGTCCAAAGATCCATCATAAACTGCAGTGAGCTTGTTTTTACATTAGTAGTAGTAGTAGTAATAGTAGTAGTAGTAGTAGTTAGGCCTGCACGATATTGGAAAAATCTTACATTGCAATATTTTTTTGCCCTGCGATATGTATTGCAATATGAAAAAAGAAAAATTCATTTTTAAAAGATAACATAATTAGCTCTATTTGTAAAAAATAAATTATTCTCAGACTACTGCGGTGATTTTGTAGGGGAGTGCATTTACATAGAAGAAAAAATGAAAAAGGATCTTTTCTAATGTGAACCATTCTTTGTTAAACTTTAATCCTTTACAAACACCAAAGCAAGTAAGCGCTGGTTGACTAGCATGACACCATTGTATTCATATAATAATCAATCCAGGCTAACGTGAATGACAGTGACTGCATGTTGCTTCCTCTAAATTCCAGGTTATGGTCGACTAGCGGGGCCAGCTCGCTAGTTTGATAAGTTGATCAGACCTGCATGTCACGCGCACTAGCAATAGCTGGGAGACGTGATTATGTTGCATTAATCAGGTGATTTAGTTTGTATTTGCAGCGACCATAAAACACTGACTGCTGTAGCTTCACTGACTACCCATCAAAACTATGCTCATCACTGCGTCAGCAGCAGCTGCTGCCTACGGTACTTTTCTACACACGGAGAGCCTCACTTCCCATAACAATAACCCCCGTCGGACAAACGTCACACACACACGCTGCCCACATGGCTACCTGTTTTAAAGGGGACGGGTCGGACGGTAATAATCATGTAAAAGGAGAACGGTGGAAGTTTACTTTTCTATCAAGCAGCAAAAAAAGTTAGCGTCCACATCGTAACGTCCTGCAATGTGACTATCGCGCATGCGCACATCACAATGTCAATGCTAAAACACAATATCGTTCAGCCCTAGTAGTAGTTGTAGTAGTATTTTCCATTTTATAGTATTTTACAGTCTTAGCTGAAACTAAAAATCACTTTAGAACAGACAGGCTGTCTGCATTTTCCAGCCATCTGCAGCTTCAAATTGGTCTTTTCTTCTTAATGTCTGTTTATAATAGCAATTATTACAAGGTAATGTTGCCTTTCTCTCTTTTTGTCAACATTGTTGGCAGCACAGTCATCTTGTTTGAATAAACTTTATCGGAGCTATCAACAAGCGTCTCTGTGCAAACGTTCAGTGTGAGCACCATGTCGTCGCTGCTCGATTGATCTGTACAGTGTGAGCATAAAAGAAACGCTCATTCTGGAATGGCAGAAAGGCTCATTAAAATGTTATGTGTGAGTTAACGCGGTGGTGAAGATGCACCTTAAATTGATTACAATAGTCAAACTCTAAAATGAATGTAGATTGCAGAGCACGTTCTCTCCATTCTAGAGAAGCTAACAGGGGAAACAATGTGTCTGACTCCTGGGGTTAAAAAATCTCTGCCTTGTTCATGTACATTATTTATATTGCTCGGCCAGAATGGGCCATGTTATCATGTCACCTTACATAAAAGATTGACATTGTTTCTGTAGGAGAGAGAAATGGAAGACTAGATAGTTAAAATTGACTGTAAAAATTATTTCATTGATCCACTAGAAGTAATATGTTTAACTATTACCATCAGTTGAACCGGAGCAGCAAAAAGAGCTTCAGGCTCATTTTTTTGTGGCACACTTCCTCCTGGACTAGTTCCTGATTGGCTAAATAGTCCATTGGAAACTGAGCATGTGTCTGGCAGACGAATGTAGTTATCAGCTGCAAGCCTATGCTGGTTTGTAACATTTTTAGGGGCAGGAAAATGCACATTACACATATTTAACTATGTTGAGATTATTTTATTTACTTGTATTTAAATGTTATATAAATGCAGTACGAATTTAAAAAAAAAAAGAATAGTCAAACTGGGACATGTTTGTATCCAGCCGGTCAAGATCAGCCTGCAGGCGAGTTTTTGTAACCCTTGACATGTGTGTTTTATTGGATATGCATGCCCAAGTTATACCATTTGTTTAGAAAGATTTTGTCAGAACTGAGCAATGCAACACAGTTCTGCCTTCCTATGCTTAGTCAATATCAAAGCTGGATGTATTTGTATTGTTTATTTTAGTGTACTGTTTAGTGTAATTGCCTATAGTTTCATCAGACTAATTTCATCAAATCTAAAACCCCTTTAGACCGTGGTAAATGCAGGTCAAAGGTAGTTCAACAGAAAATGAATTGGCAATTCAGTAAATTGAATATGTTTGGTATTAATGCTGTGTACTGAACAAAAAGCAATCTGAAGGTTGCATTTATATGGGCATTTTCTCCAATTTTCTTACATTTTAGACAAAACAATGATTTGGTTAATTGGATTAACTGGGTACTTCTAGGCCTAAAATGAAGAAAATGTCTATATTGTGTGTCTTAGTTTGAAAGATGTTCTGTGTGTCTGGGTTGTGTTGCCTGCTAGTTATGTGATCAGTTGGACACCGGCTGCCAATGGTTGAATCAAAGTGGGTCAGAGGGTCTCAGGAACACTTCGTCCCCTTTGGTTACACCCCAAAGGGGACAAAGTGGTTGTTTTTTGTTTTTTATTCCCCCCAACCTCTTCTCTTTATGCGCCTATTCTGGGTCTCTTACACCTGCAAGCTGCTTAAGCCATTAGCCAATTGCTATTCAAACCACACAGTTGTGATAAAATGTCCTCCTCTGTGTGGCTCTTCCTCTGCCTCATCCTCACATCCCCTTCTCCTTCTCCTCCTCCTCTTCCCTTGTTCCCATCACACTATTCAGGCGTGTCTGCTAGGCTAGCTCAGTGTCTATCTGGATCCCACAATGGCCGGGTTTGTAGCGGCTTTTGAAGATTTGGCACCAAGATCACCAAGACCGAGTTCAGAGCCGAGTCTAGCCTGTCTCAGGACTGCATGACAGGGCTGGTCTTTTGACAGTGGACAGTAGAGGGTCAGATAAAGCACAAATCATTTGAGTGAGCAAAAGCAAAGCCACAAAAAAAGCATGTGTGAAGTAGAAAGCCAGCTTGCATCTTGAAACACAAGTAATATAATTGAATGTATCCATATAGTACTTAATTTGTCCTGGCACTATTTTTATTTATTTTTACTCAGGCTCCCGGTCCTGGCACTATTTATCCTTAACATTCTGACCTGTGTTCAGTTTGTTTCCCAGTCTTATGAAATTCTATATTAATAGTGATTGCATAATGTGTACAATAACGTGATTTGATTTATTTTAAATTTAATAACTTGATTTTTCTCATTAATATTCTTTTACCTCTTGCATACATCATAGCTGTTTAACACTTTTATATTTAGGGTCATTTAATTCAGCATTGTTTTAGTTTATTCTGAAGACATTATGGAGGGGTGTTTTTGTACCATCCAAAAGTCCTATCGTGATGTTTAATAGATTATTTGTGCCATTTTAAAGGATAGGTTCACATTATTGTCTAAAGCATTTTGTCAGTTAGTGCTGCACCACTGTCAAAATGTTGACTGGCGATCGCATCATGCAATATCATTGACGAAAAAGACAACACTAAAATGTAGTTGAACAAAAACTGTTTATTTGCATTGCCTTCCACCTTTTCTTCTTCACCCCCCCCCCCCCCCTCTCTCTCTCTCTCTCTCTCTCTCTCTCTGCGCACACACGCCCATGTCTTTGAAGGCTACTTGGTCCAGTTATGATGGTTGATTAACACAGCTTTTTTTCTTGTGTACGCGCACTGCTATTGTGGTCCTTCAAAGGTTAACCTCCTTGTTGGCCGAGGTGAAGAAACGTATTATATCTCCAGGGGTGAATGTGGTGGTAATACATTAAATTCTTCTTCCGAAAATTGGTGCCACATCATCATAGAAATCAGCAAGTGAGGCCAACCTCACTTCAACAGGCCAACAGTTGAACGAGTCTATGCAGTGTTGAACCACATTGAAATCTGAAAGTACTTTTTAATGAGCGTGGGTTTTAAATTAGCATAGTGTATCTCAGAAAAGTTGTTATAGTTTACTGACTCTTTATATTTGGAGGGAAAAAGTCTCTTCATCCTTTTTCTGCATGCGCTTGCTGCCTGGTGGTATATAGGACAAGATCAGGGATGGACATGACACACAGTCTTCAGAGCATGTCCTATGTGAAGATGAGATGCAGGAAATATGTGTTGGTGTCAAATGTGAAAGGTCATCCCTGCTTTTGTTTTTTCTCTTCCAGGCCCTCCAGAAGTTGGCAAATCAGTATCTAAAGAGGGAATGGCCGGACAGTCTGACAGAAGAACAAACGGACCACAGGTAACAACTTTTCCCACTGTAGGTAAATGATTTGATCTGGCGTGTCCTCTTTGATATGTAATCTTTTCTTGGACATACAGCACATAGTATCTCTGTTAAATCAAATTATTATGGTGCTCTATACCGCTAATTAAATTGTGGTTAAAAAAAATTACATCCCAAATTGAGATCACAATTTTCTCCCACACTTCTTAGGGATAGAAAATGTTGTATTGCAGTCCATATTGTCTTCATGCAGACAGTATAAACAACATTATGGTAACTAACACACTGCTCACATTTAGCCAGATGTTGCCTGTTCTGAAAACATCAAGGCCTTGTCCAGTTATTAACATTGGCTGTGTTCACAATGTTTGATCCATTATGCTTCAGTCCCGTGTGAACCTCAAGGATCATCAGTCTGTGAACTCAGACTGTTCATGATGAAGTGAATGATCAAACCGATTAATGATCAGGTTTGATTCCAGAGTTCAGCTCAACCATACATCATCTTCACCATCACTGGGCTTTTTGCCTCTCTGACACATTTTTATTTTTCCTAAAAAGCTTTTTCTTTCACCACATGTTACACTGTTACTCTCTCTCACACACATTGGTAGAGCTGCAACAGTTTGTTGCTTTATTGATGAGTTGCATGTATTCTCTCTAGCAACTATTTTTTTTAAATTGCATAGGCATTTTATTTTTTACAAAAATTTGCTTTTTCTTATGTGAAGATTTGATTTTTCTTTGTTATACATTATATTAATTAAATATTGTGGGGAATTAAAACATGATTCACTGTTTTTTAGTGACACAATGAATAAAAGATGAGAAAATAATTGGCAGATTAATCAACAATGCGCCCCCCTCTTCATGTGCAGTTTGTCACAAGTAATGCACACTTGTCATTTGTTGACGTGGCTTTGAACGAAATTAAAAGCATTTGTTTTGCTGCAGTGGACCTCTCTGTTATATAAACACAGCCTGAATGGAGATTGTGATCTTATTTTGATGAATCGTGCAACCCAACTCCAGAAGAATGATCATTTGGTTACAGTAAAGTACATCAAAACAAAAACGATTCTTGAGGGTGTGAAGTAACCCTTCTGAATTTGTGTTTATGTTTGGTTTTAGGAACATGTATTGTGTATGGAGGGCCTATTTGGAGGGTACGGTCCAGGTCACCCAGTCCAGAATCAGCGCCTGTGATAACTACAAAGTCCAAGTCGCTGATCCAGCCAAGATGGGCAGACTGCAGAAGGAGCAGCAGCTGAGGAAGGTTATACATGTTCTTTGACCTCTTCAGAATAATTAAACTTCATGTAAACAACCAGTGTAATACTGATTAGCAGTGCAATAAATAATCAGCAATCATTAATGACTGCTATCAGCCCAGTATTGATCCCTCACTGATGTGGTGGAGCGCTGAGCGTCTGGAGGTAAAGTCTGTTTCCTGATCATCATGTCTGAGTCTGCATCGACTCGTGCAGAAATGTAACTCTTTCTGCTGGTATTGTTGCTCCGCCTGCAGCCTACAATGCTGCTCTTGTTTCTGAATACATTCTATTATGACATTACTCACACAATAATTTGCATATTGTTCAGGCAATATATTGCCAAAATAATAATTTGCATAAATGTTTTTTTCTTTGTGTCTCCCAACTGATCATCCTCAGTGTATTGAACAACTGACGGTGGTTCAAGCTGAGCTGCAGGAGTCGGTGAAGGAGCTGACCAAGAGCAGGAAGAAGTACCAGGAGGCTGAGACGATGGCACAGGCTGTCCGAGAGAAGGCAGAGCTCGATGCCAAGTATGAACCAAATTACTGTCTTTGGTAGAGACACTACTGGTTTACAAGCAAAGGAATTAAGTGGAAAATATCACCGCTGCCTGTTAAACGCCACATTTCAATTAAAAGTTATTTTACAAAAATACTGTATGTAGAAATAATACCAAAAAAAGCACCAATCAATTGACGCTGATTCTTTCTGCCTGGTATTGGTATTTCAGTCACTGAAAGTACCTAAGGGCAAATAATTAAACAAACAACTAGAGCTAATTGATAATGAAAATAAAATAGTTCTCAGCTCAACAAACAACTAATATTCAGGCTTGAGGGAAAAGTCTCTTCTCAGCTTTGTCTTGGCACAACGTGAACAGCTGGCACTTTGTCTGACCACATTGCAGACATTTTTCTGCCCATCAGGATAATTTATTATAAAGCTGAGGCACACCTTGGTGAAGTTTTGCTGTCTAAAAGGCTTAGCATTTGTGTTGGCACTAGAGGATGGATACCTGAACCGAGCCCGTCGGAACCCGACATTACCCAACGGTACCCAACGTCGGAGAAAAAAACAAGATTTTAACTGTCGGAAGTAGGCCGGGCTCGGACAGAGAAATACGGCTATACTACAACCACTATTTACGCACACAAAGTAGAGTGTCTAGAGAAGTAGTGTTGGATAAGTTAATCTTATTGGTGACGTACACAAATGTTTACATGCATGCAACTGTTTTTTAAATTTTTTTTTATGGGTCTCAGTCAGACTTTAGACAGAGATATTTAAAATGTGAAAACATATGTGTGCCCAGTGTATTTATATCTCTCCCTGTTTTTTGAAGTCTAATTCATGCACATGCACACATGCAAAAAGATTATTAGAAACATGGTTATCTGAATACACACCAAGACATGTGTTCTCCAGTAGAAATCTAGAAGGGGACATCAGATTTCTGCAATCCAGATTCCTTGTTTACATGACATTTGAGAACTTGCTACTTTACTGTCTTTTCAACATACCATAATGTTGTTTTAAGCATGTGAACTTTTAGCCTGCTGGCCCTCTGGTTTTCCCCACTTCAATATGAGGGAGTAAATGATAAATACAACCAGTAGATTACAGTTTATGTTAACTGGACAATATCAGCTATTCAGTAGCAAATTGACTCGAAACAGTCATATTTAACTTAATTTAAAAACCTAAGAGGCCTCTTGTTGTAGAATGTGTCCATACTTTCCTGACGTGGTTACATAAAAGAATAAACTTGAAAAGGAGCCATATGCCGCTCCTATGCAAACCACCACTACAAAAAACCTTACAATGCTACTGATATGTTCACTTGTATAGTTAGGAAGTCAAACAACGTCTTTTCTTCTGTTCAGGTCCAAGCTAAGTCTCTTCCAGTCCAGATCCAGTCTTCAAAGGGCAAGTGTAAAGGTAAAAGATCTTTACATTCCAAAAAAAACTGCTCTACATTTTGGGACATTGTGGTGTCAGCAGTCATGAACTTTTTTTACCTTCCAGCTGAAAGCCAAGAGGAGCGAGTGCAACTCCAAAGCCACGCATGCCAGAAACGACTACCTTCTAATGTTAGCAGCGGCTAACGCTCACCAGCAGCGCTACTATGACACAGACCTCATGGACTGCATTAAGGTAAGGATGGGAACTCTGAATAGGTGGGTGGGTTAGTGGTGGGAGATAGACATTTCCTGTTATCTTTAAAGCGTGTATTTGTCTCCAGGTCTTGGATGGAAAAATCTACGAGCAGGTAAAAGATTACCTGGTCTCGCTGTGTCAGACCGAGCTGGAAACTTACCAGGCTGTCCACAACACCTTCAACCAGCTTTTAAACTGCTCCAATGGGGTAAGTCTTCAAACCGAGTGGACAACCAGCACATTATTTTAATATCCAAATCCTTTTAATATTGGGTATCTGCCGATGTTGATATTGTATGGTTGACTATTAGTGCTTTAACAAATGTTATTTACACAATGGATTTTTTGATAAATATTCTCCAGAAAATGATTTTAATGACGTAGTGGGTAAAGGTAAATAATAGAACAGCTAGAACAGTCTGGTAAGTTCAGAAAAGTACATAATTTTACTGTAATGCAGCTTGTAAAACCAGGTAAAGAAAACAGTGCAAACATGCATAATTAACGTTAATTATTGACAGCTGATATTAACCAGCAAAACGGACATTCTGTGCCGGCTTAAATATAGTTAAGAGAGAACATTCTGTAACAGATTTGTTGGAGTTTAGCAAATGTGCGTTTTTAGTAAGTGAAATGCTCACAATGTAGATCTGGCTGTCATAAGGAAGAGCAACTGCAACACAAGTAGGCAGAGGTGGAAAAAAACAATGTAGAGTTCAGAAAAAAAGCATCTGCTTTATTTTAGCCAATGCCTATCTATAACATTACACCAAGATCATCCCTGAAACCGACCCTTATAGTGGGGTTAGGACATTTCTAACCTTCAGTGTCTTTGGAAGAGCTGAACTCCACTGCTTTACCACCTGCTAAATAATTGGAAGGTTTGAGTTACCTTGGCGCTCCTCGGTTACATGCTCTAGAGCCGTCGTTGACCTCTTTTAGTTTGGTTTGTTCAGGTTCGTCTTGCCTCTCTGTAGCCAGATTGGCATTTTGTTTCTGCTCAGGCCAGAATATGAACAAGTCATTAGAGAGGGAAGCGGCGAGTACTGTGGTTTTCATTTCAGCGCATATGGTTCTTGTGTCAACACAACTTCCCTGAAACAACATATGTGTGCTTTGTGTAAAGTGACATTTAGATTTGACTAGATGAAGTGCTAAAGAATATGTTTGGTTCTTATTATGTTATTTTTTTTGGTCTAAACATGGTGTCAAGATACATTATGTTTCACTGTGCAGCATAAGCAAATCTGGGAAAACTAAATACATGCTAAACTTCTGGAGGCTGATGAAGCTAGTGATTTTACAGATAAAGTCGCATTACAAATAAAATGTTTAATGACACTGTAAAACCCTAAACATGTATTTTATATTATCCCTTATAACACACACACACATATGTAGGTTCTGCAAGAGTTTCACCAGCAGCAGTTTGTACAGAAGAACCTCATGTTCCAGCAAGCTCCGGACTTCTTGTACCAGCCCAGCGACTCCGATACGGTAAATCCTGATTATTTATTATTGTGCAACCCTTTTGGAGGGTCCCAACCCCCACTAAAGTTAAACAATGTAGATGAGTTGGGTCAGTGATGCAATTGGTTAGAAGCACAATATATGATTTTTTTAGATTCTTTTAGTTTAATTGGTTTAAGCTATGTTTCAAAACCACTTTAAGTGGAACAAGTAGTCCATGGAACATCCTGATGGCTGAGTGGGTCAAGCCATTTAACAGATGGCTTCAAAACCTGGTTTGGGACCATTGTCACATGTTGGTTGTTCAGCAACTTTGTTCCAGAGTCAAAAATATCTCAACAGTTATCAGATGGATGGCAATGACACTGAAGGTCAAAGTGTTTACTTATCAAGTGAATATCTTGACATCTACTGCATGGATTGGCACAACATTTGGTGGAGATATTCATCATCCCTGGAGGATGAATCCGACTGACTTTATAGAGACAGAGCATGTGAAGATGCTTCCTTGTCAATTCTGTCTTCTAGCAAACAGAAAAATGCCAAAAAGCTGCTGTATTGTTTTATTAAAGATCCCCATTAGTCATCACGGCAGTGAAGACTATTCGTCCTGGGGTCCAACACCAGACAAACACAAACAAATGTAAAGCAAAATACATGTTATATTAGAACAATGAAATATCTTCCTGCATTTGGAACTGAGCCTTTAACTGACTTTTAGTACATACAAAAACTTTGTTTATTGTCCAGTATGGAAGGATATAGACTAACTCCTATAGACTCACCCAGCAGAGCAACCCTTTAACAACCAATAATGACTTCATGCAGGAAATGAACTTTGATCAGTTGTAAACATACTGTATTTGCTTGTGTTTAAATTATTAACAAGACTTTTATTACAGTCATATTAAATAATTGGAGGTGGCGCATATACTGTTAAGCTACTTGCAGACCAACATTAGCTGCTTTGTCATCAACACATAGAGCTGCTGAAAAGATACACCAGGTTGTCTGACATTAAGGTTGAACTCAGCTCATCTTCATTCAACAAAGTGCTGCCATGGCTAATGAAACATATGCAAGTGCATATTAACATGAATGACATACTGTACTAACTTTCCAGATTTGTAGAATACTTCCTCATGACCTGTTGCTGTAAACGCTCGTTGAGTGTTTTGGTGTCTGATAGGCCTTCAAATGAATTGATCTATTACTTAAGATCCTGGACATCCTGGTTTGTATTTCATTATTTCCTACCAGTAACAACATAGTCAACATTGCTGCATTGGCCTTATCTAAATCGGTTCTCCCACTTACATTAATTAAAGACTTGGGACTATAAAGATTTTGTGTGTAAAATCTGCATCCTACAACAGCAAATCTCATCTGAGTCACAGGCACTAATTCAAATGCAGTATGTTCTACACTGTGCCTTTGCACACCTGTTTATGAAGTCCCTTGCGTCTCCGTTTTCCACCCATACTGGTCTTTTATAGCATTTTTTTGTCCTCTATAAAACATTAAATATCAGCATAAATCTCAACTCCAACTCTGTTTTAAGACAAGTGGTGTGCAAATCTGCTAGAGATCTATTGGAGGCTGTGGCACATGAATGTAATGAATTGCAGTCCATGTCACACTCACACTTCTTTCCTAGCCATACTAGTCCAGTCCTCCTTTGCGCTGGTCTTCTGCTCCACTGGACAACAGTGGACAATTTGTTCAAACTGCAAATGCTGGCGTTGTTTTTATTGGAAGTCAAACAAGCAGCAGCCTGTTCCTAAAGAAAACATTAGTGGTGGAGAGCCTTCCCTTGCTCCCTCCCTCGCCCTATACCACTTGCACCAGACAGAGGGATCCGGTAAGGAATAGAGATGAACTGGAGGGAGGGGCAGGAGGCAGGACGGACCCTGTGAACGGCCCATCTGTGAAAAGGAGGCATTGTGAGTGGGCCTCATCAGAGTGCACTGACCCTCCCCAACCAGATCCTTTCCCTCCATACACACACTGCTGTTGTCATATGTAAAGTTTTCATGTGTAAACCTCTTAACTCACATTTTAGGGATTTAGGGATTTGTTTTGTTTTTAAACAAAATAAATGTCCAATCAGAAACACTTAAATGAAACTCAATCTCTGTCCACCTTCATAGGAGACTATCCTACCTTAAGCATCAATATGTAGCATCAATATGTCTGTGAACAAGTGTTGCCAATTTTGCCAGCAGAATTTGAAAATAGTATTTCAACAGAAAGTTCCGCATCAGCTGCAGCCATCTTGGTTGTTTTTAAAAATTGTCACAACAGCGCTTCTCTTTACTAAGCTAGGTTTATGCTGGCCACAGTGTCCCTAGTGTGAGGGTGCACAAGCCAAAAATGACATCATGTGTTTAGTGACATAAATGGTTTCTTCCAGAACAAATAAAACATGAGCTTGCCGACTTCCTCCACAGGCTAGCGTATTTATGCTTGATGCAAGATACTTGTTGGATTTCACCTGTTGATAACGCTACAAGAATATCCCAGGTTAATAAGCCATATTGTGCCTATCTTACAATGTCACCCCTTAATGCTGAAATACAAATCCACCTTTAGGTTATCCCCCCTTAAAAAGCATTTGGCAATGTGCCTTGTTGATGTTTTTGTGAGAAAGATGGTGCAAAGTTACATTAAAAGCAGCTCTGTGTGTGTATATGTATGAATATATATATATATATATATATATAGTTAGTTAGTTAGTTTGACAGTACAGTGTTATTATAGAACATTTACAGATAAGCATCAACAGTAAATATTACATAATTGAGAGATGTTTGGATTTGGGGTTCATACATAAATGTAAGGTGAACAAGTTTCCTGGATGTACGACGTAAATGCACCCTGAAGAATTAACCTGAATGAACAGTGGTGGCGCAAGGACAAATGCTCTATTCCATTTCCTACAGAGCACTTGTTTAAAACTAGGCCCATAAAATTTAAATAAAAATAAGTAATTTAATAATAAAAAGTGGAAGTTGCCACATCGACATAACTGGAGTGGTAAACATAACTTACACTGGTAGTTCTCTTAGTGGAATTTGGGAATTCGCATGGTCCACTTCAAGGTGTACTGGTGGGTCATCGCATTAAGCAAGATTTTATTTTGGAAACAATGAATTGTTTCCATGTCAGGTAATTTGCAGGGTGTATTATTTAGGCAAACAACTTCATTGTGCAGAGAAACCTCATTGACTTTTTTCTTTGTCGTATTTAAAAACAAAAACAAACAAAAAACATTGTCTCCCTTGAAAGCTTTTAAAGTTATGTATTAATCTTTATTGACAAAAGCTTTAGTAACTGATTTATAATAGGTTAATATCAGCCATCATATATCAGCATTTCGATATACTGTACAGCATCTCTATTCTCTCTCTGTGTATTTGTAGGTGATGCAGCTGCAGAAGGAGAGTGGAACATCAGAGGAGCACAGTCTGGATAAAGAGGCACGGAAATGGGCGAGCCGTGTGGCCCGAGAATACAAAAGCATCATCCACACTCAGAGGGTGAGAACATGATCAAACTGATGAAAAGACGCTGTTTAAGGCAGGAAGGAGATCCTGGCACCATATCCTCTACACGATGTGATCACTTAATCAAACATGCACTTTTATCCACAAAGGCTCCCCTTTCTATGCTGTTCATCACATTTAGTAAAATTTGGATCCTAGCACTTCGGGGACATTTGCTGTTACTCCATTTTACAGGGAGGATTGTACTGTTAAGAAAACTACATCCAAATGACAAGGATGGTTGAGATTTTTGACCACTGTATTATAAGCCATGGTTTTATATGCTCGAAAAAGCTCCGCAACGCAAGAGCAGAGAAAATTATTTTCAGATTTATTTCTGTGCAAACAGGAAAACATGAGCTTTTGCAGAACAGTGACGGTCAGGTACTTCATGTTGTAGTAACTCAAAGAATCCAACATATCAACAACTATCACTGGATTGCTTTGATATTGAAGAAAACTAAAACGGGATTGTTCTGGAGTTATAGCAATGTCTTTTTTTTCCATGATTTTGAATCAGCATTATAGGACGTTTATTTGCGATGAGGGAAGTTAGAGAGGACCGGCCAACCTAAATGTACAAAGTACAGTGGCGTGTGACTCCTAATTTCCACAGGTTGAGGAACGTCTGCGGATCCGCTCCGGAATGGCAGCGGAGTCATTTGATATCCATTAAAGTCAATGTGTGTATTTTCACTGACTACGGAACGGCTGCGTTCCGACTCCGTCCCAGCTCCGGCCCTCTGGAGCAGATACGCAGAGCTTCGGTTTTTGCCAGATGCCGGAGAGCTCCACAGTCAGTCATGGCCACAGCCATTTCGCAACAAATCCGGATCTGGTGGGTATTGAAGGATGGCGCAGCACGGAGCCGACACGCAGCAGCTATCTTTTTCCACTTAACTGGAATGTGGCCTTTACTGTAAAGCTAAAATGTAGGTCCGTATCATGATACAGAAATACAACGCAAGAGACTGCATCATCACATCACGGTCTACCTTTTTTCTGAAAGTCAATCAGTAAAGAAAAATGATTGCCAACCTTATCAGTGATGTTATTTCCAGGAAACCAGGCTCAAACCACTTAATAAATCTTTCTCTCTACAGTGAAGCTCAATCTAATGTCTTCAATTAATGACTTTGTTTTGGTAGTTTCATTCCTATGTTTTATTTTTATACATTTTGGATGATTGTTGTAATTATGTTAGTTGTTGAAATGTTTCTCTTTGATTTGTTTTTAGGCCCTGGAGAATTATGGGACGCAAGAATCGTCAGAGCAAAACAGTGAGCTGGAGACCAAGATGGAGGTGGCCAGGCAGAGTCTTCGGAGAGCAGAGGTAAGTGCATGCATGCGTTCGAATTTCTGTTTTCTCAGTGTCCTGTTACTAAAAGTGGGCCCACTACTCCCCCTACTGGTTAAAAAGATGAAATGACACTCATTAGGGTCTAATTAAAGGATTAGTCGATAACTTGACGAGTCAATTGACGAAAATTATTTGACTACTAATAACAACTAATTTGTTAATTGATTAATCTAAGTGCTTTTTCAAAGTGTGAGAATTTGCTGTCTTGTCTTGAATTATATAAGGCCATGCCCTACTTAAGTATTTTAGACCACTGATCTTCTGATCAGTTTCCCAATCATTTTCCCAGATTGTTCTTTTTTTTTCTCATTTTGTCAGACAGTAAAAGTGAAAGCAGAGGCCCGTCTGGACTTGTTGAGGCAGGCAGGTGTTGCTGTTGAAACCTGGCTGAAGAGTGCCATGAACCAGGTGATGGAGGAGCTGGAGAATGAACGCTGGAACAATCTCAGTACCCATGATCCTTCACTCTCTGTAAGACCTGCAAATGCATCATTTTAACATAACATTTTTCATATTCAATTGTCTCTATAGTCATCAAGTTTACTGACATTTGTTGTGGCCATTAGAGTGCAGATCATTTAGTGTAATTAAGTGTAATGTCTGTCATATTCATGCAGGGGACAGCAGATTTGGAGCGAGAAGATGAGGAGGAGATGGAGGACAGTGGTGAAGTGTTAGACGACAGCAGCTCAAGCCCCTCCAGCACCTTGAAAAACTATCCTCTCACCTGCAAAGTACTCTACTCCTACAAGGTACAAGCAGAATACAAACTGCTGCTTTTTGTGTGCATTTTTTGCCTTTTGTGGACCTGCTGTTATTACAGCACATACTATTGAATAATGTTTGTATAAACTATCAACTTACATAGTTGTTCCTTCATTTTATGTGTTCAGTTGCATATAATCCAGGAGACTAATGTCACTTATCTGTCTATTTTTGTGTTTCCAGGCGTCGCAGCCAGATGAACTGACCATTGAGGAGCAGGAAATCTTGGAGGTTATTGATGATGGAGACATGGAGGACTGGGTCAAGGTACTTTTATATATATATTCACACATTTGAGCTACATTGTTCAATTTGTCGCTACAGATTTCAGCGCAACTAATTGGTGTAGTTATTTTATGTTTTATTATGGATTTCCCACCAAGACTTCATATTTTCTGTATTTCCAGGCCAGAAATCGCAGTGGACTGGTTGGCTATGTCCCAGAGAAATACCTGCAGCTTCCTTCCTCCAATAGTCTGCTGAGTATGCTGCAGGCTCTTGCGGCCCTGGATGCTCGATCCCATTCCTCCAGTAACTCTACCGAACCTGAAACCGAACTACCAACTGGCTCAGTCAACGGAGACTCCAGTGGTGAGGGATACCTTTGCCAAATCAATGCCCATTCAGCCAATATTGTTGTCTATTTCCTGCTATGTTTAAGTCAGGGATTTCTCAACCTCCTCTGTTGCAGTGTCATTTGCGAAGGCCCTGTACGACTACGCAGGACAAACAGATGACGAGCTGTCATTTCCAGAAGGTGCCATCATCCGCATCCTGAGCAGAGAGACCCATGAGGATGACGGTTTCTGGGAGGGAGAGTTTAATGGCGTCGTTGGCGTCTTCCCTGCAGTTCTGGTGGAGGATCTCGCCGGCGCCAGCGAGAATGGAGATGGACAAAGAGATGTCAGTGCACAGGTATGTTGATGCTCAAATACTTAAAAATTAGTAAAAAAAAAACTGAGGTATGATGAATATGGCTATCACTTGGCTAAATTTAAAGATTAGAGATCAGGGCTGAAACGATTCCTCGAATAATTTGATGTTACAAAAAATCCTCGAAGCAGAATTCTTTGCCTCAAAGCTTTGTTAAACCAATGTAACTAACGGTGTACGGCTCACTGTTTCCGCACGGAGGATTATTACTAGCGCACAACAGGCACAAGACTGACGACGCAGATTACAAATGAAAGAACCCAGCGAAAATAGTGAGGGGTCTAAGAGAAGAGACAGGCGAGAGAAAACTACAGAAAGTTTGGTATCATTTTAAGCTGCAAACCTGCCGCTACATCATCAGAGTAGAAAACGTCCAGTGTACCGCTCCACAACACAAGGTAACCTCATGGTCTGCTGTTCTCGTACACCGTGCCATATACCACTACTACAGCATGCAACTCTGTAGTTGAATAGGGATGTTTTACAATGTAAAACGAAAGCTGTCACTTTGTGGTCCACCTGTTTATTAGTTACTACTAATCTGCCGGAGACAAACCAGCCCCTCCCCCCAGCATGGCTACTTAATATGCATGTGAATGACGTCACCGGACCATGCCGGTGCTGTCTGCATTATTTATTCTTTTTTTACTCACTCAGTAGGCTTCTGAAGATGTGACCCCCCCCCCGCCGAACAGTGTAGTTGAATGGACCTCATGTAAGCTTAAGCTTTGAACTGTCACATTTACCCTCGGCTTAGTGAAAAGCTCTTTTGCATATTCAGTCCAAAGAACCAGAGGCAAGAAGGGGGTGAAAAAGATTAACATTTGGGCCAACAAAATACATTTGTAAGGGTCTTGGAATTTGGCTATAAAAAATGTTGAAACCTCTCTTTTGTATATAAATATATTACAGGTTTCCACTTTTTTTAGTAAACAGCAATTATAAATATATTTACTATTGCTGTTTACTAGTTATTTTCTGACTAAGTAAGGTAATCGATGGAACACTGGATTACTAAAAGAATCGATAGCTGCAGCCCTATTAGAGATGTAGCTCTTTCCATTTGGTTAACCATGCAAGGCCAGTGTTTACCATTTTTACTATCACACATTGTCCCTGTTTAAATTAATATTTTTGCTTGCTGTTTTCAAGGCGTCCCCCTCCCCTTTGGCCCAGTGCGACCAATCCCCTCGTAGTCCCTTCCAGCAGGGACCTCTCCACAGCAGCCCCCTTCAGACACCCACCATGTCATCACCTTTGTCAAGTCCCTGCAGCGCAACAGCTTCTCCCATTGGCCGACCACCGTCCTATCACAACGGACATCACAGGCCACCACCAGCACCCCACAAAAGCCCCTTTCAGAGTAAGATTCACTAGTTTGTATGTATTATTAAATTAGTGAGTTTGATGTCTAAGTGGCAGTAAAATGAAAGGTAGCTAATCTGTGTCCACTGCTGTCTTAGGTCCAACCCAAGGCTCCCCTCAACCTCCCAAATACCCAGAGAGCAGCTCCAGCACCATTCGACCGGTGAGTCAACACATTTGGTTTTAGCCAGCATAAAAATTAAACATGGTATTGGTCTTACATCTGCAATTTGTTGCATGTTCTTGACTGTTAGTGATATCCTCAAGTGATGTATTTTTTTTTTTAAATATATAAATATATACATATATATAAAAAAAACACACACACACACTACTTGTAGGACTGTTTATCATCAAATTAAGGTTATACTCCACCTTGTAGCCGTAAAATGGCTCTCTTCTGTTGCCACTGTGTGATTATGCTGCTTTGTTCACAAATAGTAACTGAGCACAAACTGTTTTAGTTGTGTTTTTTTTGTTAAAAGGTTTTTATTGAAAGATACTCAATTTACAGTGTGACTATGTGTAAAGTGCATAAACATTTCCATCTGTGCATGAAAGAAAAAGGAAAGAAATGTGTATGGATACATGCAAATGTAATTGTAGGAAAAGGGTTAATTATATATATTATATATCGTTCTCTTTGCCCAAGTTTCATGAAAATCAAGCTAGTAGTTTTCCTGTAATCCTGCTGACAAACCCACAATCCAAGTCAAAAACATGACCTTGGCAGGGATGGTAACCTGTATAACATGTTAATTATAATTTGTTGTATTTCAATTGAGCCATTGATTGATGGATGTTTCCAGGTCCGTGCTGCTCCTCCGCCCCCCTAAGCAGCATCCTCGCGGGCAGGTGAAGCGGAGGGAGGAAGTGGAGATCACGCTGGTGTGAAGGGGGTCGGCACCCTGGTGGTGACGGCGGTGTTGACGTCTCTGTTGAAACCAGCCGGGATTTCATGGCTCTAAACACACTCCCAGAGGAAACCTGAGGAAACTTAAACTCCCTGAAGATGCCTGGAGGGCCGGAGATGCCTTTAACTTTTAACACCTCAAAGGGTCAGTGTGCTGTGGAGGAATATTGTGCCTTTCTCTTAACTATACTCCTTTACATACACTCCCTTAAATAGTGTTTGTCTTTGATAAATAGGGCCGATATGGTTTTCATTTTTATTCAAAGTTGTCCCTCCTGTAGTCCATAATGTCCAAATCTTCTACTTGGACATGAATCATTTTACAGTCCTGACAAAATATATTGATAACTGACAGAATATCTACTGTTAATAATTAATTCAAAAATCAGTCCTAGTATTGGTTTTTAAATTCTGTTTTTGTTTTGCTCATAGTAATTGATATAGTGATAACTGGCAGATAATGTTTCTGTTC